>CM060950.1:43275867-43540867 GCA_030765055.1 Mantis religiosa
GCGGACCCCTAGCACTCGTGGTATCTCTGACGTTACTAGAGTTGGGTTGAACTCGAGGGGACAGTGGTTCCCGATACCCGTGGGAGATCGGGTGCGTCTCCGGACGGGGTTGAGGGAAGCCATATATTCCCGCGTACTAGCCAGTATGGCTAGTAGAAGGTGTGCTAGATCACCAGGCGCCCCCACCGAGGTTGTTCGGTAGGCTTCCCCTTTTGGGGTTGGCGCGCGTAAGTGGCGTATCCACTTCCACCCGTCTTGTGTTTTTGGCCCAGATGTGGGAGGGCTTGTTAATCTTTAGGTCTTGCCCTACTGGAAAGCTCCAAGGAGGCGCCGGGCGCCCTTCGGGTACAGCTGGGTAACTCCCTGTACAAGAGGGAGGACAGTGACGGCTGCCCATGTAGACCCTACTCGTATCTATCTGCCACCTCGTAGTGTTGTGAAAGAGAGGAATATTCGGGCTCTTTTGGCACAACTACTTTCACCGCTGTTTTTTCTTGGAGATCTGAATGTTAAATATACTCTCTGAGGCCCCGAAACTAATGGTCCTCGTGTCCGCCTTATAGCAATCGTTTTGGATATGTACGGCTTGGTTTCGTTAAATAAAAGCGGCCTGATTTCCTCATTATCTGATTATGACTGCATTCTGTTTTAGACGTTTATTTCTGCAGCCCGGCTTTAGTTTCATTCCCGGATTGGTCAGTACATTCCGACCTATTTGGCAGTGATCATTACCCCATTAACCTTCACTTTTCAGGACGTCACGCTCTTTCTTCTCCTCTGTCTTCCTTCCTTCGCTACTATCAATGAAATGGTGGAGTATTTTACTTTTTGTATCTTGCTCACAGCAGAATACAGTATTTTTCGCGGTTCATCTGCACGATATTAGGTCCCTCGTAGTTCGAGAATGCCGTTTGTCTATCAAAACATGCAAATGTGCTCTGGGTATTTTCCAGTTACATCCCAAGGAAGGGAACTTCTTTGCTTTTAACCGTTTTCGTGCTATGGCACGTCTTGTGCTTCGCAGTGGAAACGCAGATCTTAGGGAACCTCTGTCTACATTTTCTCGCCGTTGTTCAACGCAACTGATGTGGACTACTATTTGGCGTATGTGTGGCAAGTATGGTTGGACAATCAATCTCGGCCTTGCCATAAATGGCTCTATTTGCACCACTGAACGAGCTATTGGTGAAGTCCTTGCCACCTCGTTTGCTACTACTAGCCATGCGGATAGTTATGATTGATCCTTTCTTCCTATCAAGGAATCTGCGGAGCGGATAGTCCTTAACTTTTATAGTGACTGTAGCAAGCTGTACGACGAACTTCTTATTGTTACCAAACTGGCGCATTCTTTGTTCATGGCAAAGAATTCTTCTCGTGGTGCCGATGACACCCAACGAAAAATGCTTCCATATCTTACACTAGAGGCGATCTCCTTTTTGCTGCCCATATATAGCCCCTTTGTCTTCAGCAAGTGTTCCCATCTTCCTGGCAAAAGGGTATTGTTATTCCAGTCTCTTGACCTGGAAAAGACTGCACCCTTCCGTCTAGCTAGCGTCCTATTTACCTGACGAATTTCCTTTGTAAAACCTATGAAATGAAATGTGTAGTGTTTAACGCCCGGTTTTACTACATATGGCACCGCAGGCGATGACAGTGATGATACATGAGATGAGGATGGAGCACCGGTGGAATGAGATGGCGGGGGAAACCGGAGATCCCGGAGAAAACCCGCCCCGGCGCCGTGTTGTCCCCCACAAACCTCACTTTGCGGTCACCTGGGATAAAGTGAGCTTTGTTGTGGACAACACGGCGCTGGGGCGGGTTTTCTCTGGGATCTCCGGTTTCCTCCGCCATCTCATTCCACCGGTGCTCCATCCTCACCTCATGTATCATCAGTGAACCTATGATTAACACTCGGTTGACTGTGGTGGCTAGAAACGAATAATCTCCTCTACAATGTTCAATGCGGTTTTCGTCACAATCGCACCAGTTTTGACAATCTGACACGCATTGAGGCTTACGTTCATGGTGCCTTTACCCTGAAACAGCATGTTTTGTAAGTCCTTTCTGATCTGGTAAAGGCTTAAGCTACCACTTAGCCCTATGGTATTCACCATAATCGGTATAGTTACGATTAGCGCGGTCACTTAGCTGTGTTTCTATGCAATATTTTACTTAGAAAGCCCCACTTTTATAATTTTACGCTTTTATGCTTTTGTCTTGTATTTCATGCTTTAACTTCATGTTTTAATTTTTTAGGACTAATGTTTATATATGTTCTTAGGTTTTAATTTTGACATAGGGCCCAAATGACCTAGCTATCGACGAATCTTTGGACCTCACACAATCTCACACACACACACACACACACACACACACACACACACACACACACACACACACACACACACACACACACACACACACACACACACACACACACTCGCTGTCTACTTAATATTAATCGAGATGAACGTTTATGAAATAGTTTATTACACATTTTATTGAGGTATAAGGTAATATAAGAGGGGGAAATTAGCACCTCGACCTACAGAAGATCTTTTGTGTTATTCCCTCCCGGAGGGAGGGAGGGGTGAGCTGTAAGGATTATAAGTTGGCCGGACCTGAGGAACAACTATAGTTTGAAAATCCCCGGTGGCACTCCAACACTGACACCCTCCCCCATGTGGGCTTACTCATCCCCTGTGTTGCCTGGTATTCGGAGAACACTCCGATCTGGAAGAAAAGGATTTACAGAGAGAAAATTCCCTGCCACGCATCCGAAACCAACACGTAGAACTGAAATAGTCATCAAGGATGAACAGTGAGTGAAATGGAGGGGCAGGAAATTTGGATGAAGTATTTATTTTTCCCAGCATTCGCCTAGCAATTCGGGAAATCTCCCCTAAAAAAACTCGTGGATCCGGAAAGTCGGCCAAAGGAATCGAACCGATACAACCTCAACACGCTGGTACTGGGTTGTGGTCGAATCGTATAGAAGGATGGTGAATTATGCCCCTCGTTGAGGTGACCATTTGGAACAGGGTTGGAATTGATGATTCTTGAAGTCCCAGCTTACCTCGGCGTGGCTTCAGTCGGTTGAGCAAGATATCTTCTTTTACAGGGGTGGTACGGCGGAAGGAAATTTTACGTAAAATGAGTAATCATTTTCCTCTGTATTAAATAATGTAGAAACTTTTATTTCCTTACTTCAATTAACACCAGTTCGAACAAAATGTATGATACAACATTTATAACACTATTCTTACACAAGATTCACTTGATGTGACGCGTTTATCTGGATGCGTGCAAGAATCAAAAGTTTTATACGTTTGTTCACTACCGTGTATAATAATTAAATTGTGTGTCTTCTAGCGATGATATTCAATGTAAAGATTATCTAGTTATACTCGATGATTGTTACGAGAATAAACTTATACTCTTCCGCACACAACGGCGTTTAAGAAGAGAACCTTACATCCGTTCACGGCGACTGTTAGGAGAAGAATGACCAGTTCCGCTTCTTCTACACATTAGCATTTCGCTAATAGTTCGATCCCTCTAGAGGAATATTGAATATCCTCCATGGCAACGTAAAATCTTCTATATCTGATTGGTCCACGTTTTACGATATACGCGTCACACCAATCACAAATAAGTTTGATATTCAACACTTTTGTGACGTCATTTCCACTTACATAGCTTCTCTGTGCATGACTCACTCTACTTAACCTCACATAATACAATATTTGAAACTCTTTGGGGACAACATAAAATAACTGTTTCAGATGCCCCTCTTCAGAATATATGGAAAATTAACTTAAATCTTCCAATAATATTGTTCCATATATTCTGAAGAATGCCCCAATAATTAAACATTATTACAAAAATGAACAATTAATACAATTTAAAATAACAATATAAAATCAGAAATTATTTGAACACAATAATAATAAACAAAACATTTTTCAGTAATTCATAAACATATTATTATTATTTTTTTTTTTTTAAATCATTTATTCTTGTGAGTGTCAAGGCTTTTGAATGGTTTTAAAAGTGTTTTGTGATATTTTCCTATCATTTTATTATCATCGTCTCTTAATTCGTACGTATGATCCCCAAATTTTCTTACTATTTTATATGGACCTTTATATAACAAATTCATTCTCCAATAGGATTTGATTTTAGAACTGGAGATATTAAATGTCTTTACGAGAACTTTATCATTTATTTCAGGATTCCATTTCGCTCCTTTTCTTTGTATCTTTGATAATCTTTTCTCTGCTTTTTCTTTTATTCTTCGAAATGCTTCAGCACACTTTTCTTCTTCATTCAATTCCATTTCATCTACTTTTAAGGTTGTTGGTGCTTTTATTACTAGAGGTTCAGGTTGTAGTCCAGTCATTAATTCGATTGGTGAAAATTTGGTAGTAGAGTTTGGGGTATTGTTAATGATTTTCTCAATAATATGGCAGTATTTGTACCAGCCTCGGTGGTTAGAATGACACAGAATTCTGAAATACAAGCCTAAATCACGCATCACTCTGATGAAACCAAATCTAATTTTGAAAAATATTTTCCACGTCCTAATTTTGATAATACCTCATCAACTCCAAGAGGTCTGAAGTGATCGGGTTGTGTTAGTGAGTTTATCTTTCTTGCGTCAATCGTCATACGCAGTGTTCCGTTCGATTTATGTACCCAACACAAAGGATTTAGGTAAGGCGAATTAGAAATCTCTATAATTCCATTTTCTAGCATATCGTTTATTACTTCAGATGCTTGTTGTCTAATAGCGATGGGCACAGATCTACTTTTATGAGTATAAGGAGCAATGTCGTTCACCTTAAATGTATGTATGTACTTATTACACAATCCAGGTTTCGTACTAAAAACGTTCCTGTTCTTTAGTATACATAACCTCAATTGTTCTCTTTGCGCGTGATTTAAATTGTATGTTTTCCCTAACTTTTCTTTCAAAGTTCTTTGGAATATCATTTCTTCCTCCTCTTGTTTTCGCTCGGTGTCGGTATTTAATGTGTTTATTTGGCAACAATGATCTCCAAGGTCAAACGTCTCATTTTCTTTATTATTTAAAAGTAAATTCTCTTTACCACTATCATCTTCTTCATTATTAATTATATCTTCTTCGTATAATATTATATTTTCTACAAAAAACCTATCATTATTTATACTATCCTTCTCATCCTCTTTTAATATAATTTCTTCTAACAAATTTATTTTTATTACTTCATTATCTCCTTTGACCTTCATTTCATGTTTTTCGAAATCTATCACACTTTGCCAACCATACAATACATCATTGCCAATAATAATATCACGAGCTAAGTTTGGTATTACCAATACGATAAAATTGAAATTCCAATCATCTATTCGCGCAGGAATTAACGCTTGATATTTAACTTTATCTTTCTTTTTCCCAATAGCTGTGCTACAGTATACATTACACACGTTTAAATATTCAATCCTAAACTTGGATAGTAACTCCTTGAATAAGTTCTCACTTATTACTGATGAACTAGCTCCTGTGTCTATCAATACTTTATATTCGCTATCGCCTATACGAAGGTTAATCTGAGGTGGATTTACTAATTCCCGATCTTTACTTCTGGAGAGAGTGAGCTTATCTTCTGGTAAATTTTGAATTTTGATTTTGCCCTGTGTCATTTCTACCGAACCACTTTCCAAGGCACAAAATGATTTGGTACTCAGTTTTCCGCATTAGTGCGGTCGGTAGTTACACTAGCAGTTGGGTTGGTACTACCGTTATTTATTTCTCTTTCTATTCCCTGAGTCTGTGTCCTTTCTAGGTTATTGTCTGCCCTTTCAAACCTAGGACCCCCAAAATCTCTTAATGAAGAGTCTTCGATGCTAGTTCCTCTTCCTCTACTTTGATAACCCGTTCTTAAGTTATTTCCCCTGTAAAACCTCAGTTGATTCACCTGATTACTCCTCACATTTCCCACAGGTTGGTCATTATTATAATTCCTCCTAGGAGTATTTGGAATTCTCCTTCCTATACCTGGCACTACCGATTCATATGTCTTTCTGGGGTTGTACTCTCTTCGTTCATAGTTGTCTCTTGAACGTGCCCCGCCCCAATTTTGGTTAAAACTATTTTGGTTTTGGTTAGTATGGTTGTGATTTTCCCTGAATGTTGGTCTTACTTCCTGTCTATTTACTTGCTTTTGTTCTATATGAGTCTTGTCAGAATCAACTTGACTATGAGTAGAATCAGAATTAAGGTTATGAGCCTCAAATTCTGATAATAACTCAATCATATCAGTAAAGTCGACGGGCTTAGCCACAATTAGGTGGTTTCTAATGTGCGGTGGATAATGTCGTATTAGCATATTCACGATCTCGGTTTCTGACATATCTGGATTCACAAGTTTACTTTTGTTAGCAAGTTTTAGGAAATATTCTGTCATGGACACACCCTTCTTGAACTCGAATTTACCAGTGGCCAGTTCGACTTTAATTCTTCTCTGTCTTTCTGGACCCCAGAACCTATTTATAAACACATTCCTAAACATACTATACGTTTCATGTGATGCTAGTGTTAACCTCAGCCATTCTAAAGCATTTTTCTTCAAACACCTTTTAACAATCATCATCCTAAATTCATTTGGAATCTTTTTAATTTTAAAATATTCTTCTAATTCCTTTTGAAATATTTTGGGATTGTCTCCCGATTCTTCTTCGAAAGTAGGTGGACTTATGTCATGCAACAAATAATTTGTACAATTTGTGTTACCTTGACTGTGTAACTGTGTATGTGTGTGCATGTTTTGTATTTGTCCATTACCATTTACTTCACAATCAGGTGACAAAGATTCTGTATCGTCACTCTCCAAATAATTCTCTAAGTTTTGTACAATATTACCTGAATTACCAGGTAAGTCATTACATGTAATATTCTTAGATTTTATTACCCTCTGGTTCTCAGAAATTTTGCTTGCCTGTAATGCAATCACAACTTGATTCAGCTTGCTAATGTTTTCTCTCTCTCTCTCTCAAAACTTTCCTGTGCCAAATCTATTCTTGTAATCATTTCACTATTCAACTTACTGACTTCATCATATTTAACTTTTAGTTCATCTTGTTGTGTTTGCACCTCAGTAGCAATTAGTTTAACATCATTTCTGACACTATTTACTTCTCTTACAAAATTATTCTGTATTTCAATATTTTCCTCATGGTATTTCCGTGAATTATCTAATAAGACTACATCTATTTCTTGTCTTATTCTATTCTCTAATTCCCCTATTTCTATTTTTTGTTTTTCTACAAATTCTATTTGTTGTTGCTTAAGGATTTCTGACTCCTTAGCCAATTCACTTCTTATATCTTTTACTACATTTTCCTGACTTATTTTCATTTCCTGAAACATCTCTTTTAACTTAGACATTTCTCCATCATGAGATTCTATTTTCTGTTTTAAAGATTTTATGCCTTCTCTACACTCTTCTCTTCCTTTCTCAATTTCATTTCTTAGGTTACCTAAACCTTGATCTATCCTAGCTTCTAACTTCTCTGAATTTTGATCTACCTTTTCTGAATTTTGATCTACCTTTTCTGAATTTTGATCTACCTTTTCTGAATTTTGTTTTATTTCCTGTCTTATTTCCTGTCTAAAACTATTTAAATTTTCTGAATTTTGATTCATATCCTGTCTTAAATTATCCATTTTAGCATCAAAATTACTCATCATTTTCTCTAACCTGTCTATTATCATTTCATTAACTTTACTCTGCATAATTTCTGTTCTACTTGTTCCTGCATCATCACTAATCATTCCTTCCACTACTTCCCTGACTTCTTGTATTTCTGCTCTCTTATCACTAACTAGTCTTTCCACTCCTTCCCCAACATTTTTATTCTTATTGTCTGTTAATTTTTTACCTTCCATTTTAGGTAATATTTTTCCCTTTCTTAATAACATAAAAAAATGAAAATTATAATTTTGTCACTTTTTCTATTAATTATCTATTAAGATTTTCCGTACTCACTTTTCTTCTTTCTTCTTTCTTGATTCGAAGTTACCTGTCCATTACACTATTTATTCTCCTGTGGTGTAATCCTCCTGCCTATTCGAGCCATACAGTTGGGCGCCATTTTGGTACTGGGTTGTGGTCGAATCGTATAGAAGGATGGTGAATTATGCCCCTCGTTGAGGTGACCATTTGGAACAGGGTTGGAATTGATGATTCTTGAAGTCCCAGCTTACCTCGGCGTGGCTTCAGTCGGTTGAGCAAGATATCTTCTTTTACAGGGGTGGTACGGCGGAAGGAAATTTTACGTAAAATGAGTAATCATTTTCCTCTGTATTAAATAATGTAGAAACTTTTATTTCCTTACTTCAATTAACACCAGTTCGAACAAAATGTATGATACAACATTTATAACACTATTCTTACACAAGATTCACTTGATGTGACGCGTTTATCTGGATGCGTGCAAGAATCAAAAGTTTTATACGTTTGTTCACTACCGTGTATAATAATTAAATTGTGTGTCTTCTAGCGATGATATTCAATGTAAAGATTATCTAGTTATACTCGATGATTGTTACGAGAATAAACTTATACTCTTCCGCACACAACGGCGTTTAAGAAGAGAACCTTACATCCGTTCACGGCGACTGTTAGGAGAAGAATGACCAGTTCCGCTTCTTCTACACATTAGCATTTCGCTAATAGTTCGATCCCTCTAGAGGAATATTGAATATCCTCCATGGCAACGTAAAATCTTCTATATCTGATTGGTCCACGTTTTACGATATACGCGTCACACCAATCACAAATAAGTTTGATATTCAACACTTTTGTGACGTCATTTCCACTTACATAGCTTCTCTGTGCATGACTCACTCTACTTAACCTCACATAATACAATATTTGAAACTCTTTGGGGACAACATAAAATAACTGTTTCAACGCGTATAGCTTATTCTTGGAAACAAGCGTCATATCGTTTGTCAGTAGTGGGTAGATAAATTTATATGACTGTAACGCTTCCCATTTTGAATTTTTTGTTTATATTTCTGAACCAAATAGATACTGTTTCGTTTTTAAGAGATGTTAATGTTTTAGTTTTTGCAGACAGACGAGGTAATTACGCCTAAGGCATTCGCAATATTATATTAAAAGCTTAGAAAAGCACTTCCAAAATACGTTTAAAATATTCCACCAGAAAGTGGGTCAAGGAATTCCAGTTTCCCTTACACAACATCCGCACTCAGAATATTTGCATTACACTCCGCAATATGACTATTCAGTTTAAGTGTGCAACAATACGAATGCCATGAACCTGATCGTGAATACCGACTTGAAATTGCAGCAACATTTGTAAGGTCAAAGGTCGAACAGAAAGTAGTTGGACCACCTTCCCATGTCGACAGTACCAGTGTTATCTATATGATCGCCGTTTCCTGGCTCGAAGGTCCTTGTTCCTTTCGCGGCTACAAAGGAAATGCTGCAAACTGTAACACGCTTACTGGCGCTCTCACGACTGCCTATGCAGTTTATGCAACCAACGTGAAGTTTGAAATCAGTCATTAGTATTGCTCGAAACGTTCTAAGAACAAATGAAAGGAATGATAATGAGCCTATGTGGAATACTGGCCTTGGTATATGCTCCAAGCCCCTTGTGCATTTATCCTTTGTTTTGGAGGCTATAAACAAATACGAGCTTTTGAGAAGAAAATGTTGCACATTTTGGCACCTTTCATTGGTATATCATTTATTTCATTAGAAGTTAACGATTTTTTTAATTTACGTCCTCCAACGTTAAGTCATATCGGACGAGAAATGAAAGGGGTGAAATGATGCTCAAATGAGTTCAGGGTCCATGGAGCTTAGAGTTACCGGACATTCGTCTATCAGGATAAGGGAAAACCCCGAAAAGAAACCATATTCAAACTCGCCCTGACCAAGATTCGAACTCGAAAACCCCGGAAGAAACCTTATCCAGGTAACTAACTCTGACCGAGATTCGAACTCGGGACCTCTTGTAACTCTTTTGCGGTAATTAATAATAATAATAATAATAATAATAATAATAATAATAATAATAATAATAATAATAATAATAATAATAATAATAATAATAATAATAATAATAATAATAATAATAATAATAATAATAATAATAATAATAATAATAATAATAATAATAATAATAATAATAATAATAATAATAATAATAATAATAATAATAATAATAATAATAATAATAATAATAATAATAATAATAATAATAATAATAATAATAATAATAATAATAATAATAATAATAATAATAATAGAAAAAACCTAAGTATATTTCGTGCAATAAACAAGCACCAAAATACATGGAAACCAAATATTGAAAAATTAAACGAGTTTCACAATTTAAATATCTTAGGGAAATAATTGAGGAAAATGGATTCGAAATTAAACAAAAGCAGGTGCCAAAAATACAAACAGCATATCGGCTTACTCAAAACCTGTATAATAAAAAAATCATGTCTAAGTATAGAAAATTAAGATACTATAATACTATAATTAAACCAGAGTACCTCTATGGAGCAGAAACATTAATTTTGAACAGAAAAGCAGATATCGAAAACATAGGAAAAGAAGAACATAAAATTATTAGAGGTCCCCAAATTATAAGTGAAGAATATGACTTAGAAGTAAAAAGGAAATAAACAATTATATGGCATCCATAGTGATATTAGGAAACGAAGGTTAAAAATTTATAGACATAATAAACGATTAACTTCAAATAGGCTCACAAAATAAATTATGGAATTTTAAGAAAATAGGAGTAAAGCGCAGGTAGACTATGAAGTGGATTGGAGAAGTAAAAAATGATTTAAATTTAGCAGGAAACACTCAAAACGATATCCTATACAGGGACGTGTTTAGAATGAAGGTGCATAAGTGGCAAATTGAACGAGAGGACAAACGTGGACAGAGAAAGACCGCAGCCAAAGAATGAGACAACTTCGATTTCACAGAGCAGTTAAGAAACGTCTCTAAGTACTTTGCGTAGTCCTACATAGGCGCATCCCCCCCCCCCACGAAAAAATGGAAATATGTTTCAGTCATCTGTTTACTTACTGGTTGTTGCATTGATTTTCAAAATTATGCCTTTCACTGAATAATCTATGTTTATCCTGTAAAACTCTAATAAAATAATGAACAACGAAATAAATTACTAGTATTTTAGGAAAACATTTTTTTTTTAGCCTTTGGAATCAACTGATCACGTGTTTGCAGAATAATTTGGCTGAGAATGCCCCGGTCTTGTGTGTAATATCTTGGATTAAATGTTCAAGCATGCATTAGAAAAGGTTTATAGAGACCCTGACGATACCTAAGTCCCAGTGCCACAGATGGATTGGGAACAACCAGCGACCCAATGGCTTGCTTGCCAGCTGTTGGCATTCTCTTCCAGAAAACGTGACACTCGGTGAAAACAGTTACAAAAGAATAGCTTGCGGTAACACGGATGTCATTCACATTTGGTTTTTAAAAGCAGAGTGAAGGGAGGAGGACCTATTTTCTGCAGTTATTCTTGTGATTAAGCCTTTTCATGGCAACACACATGAAGACTACTTATATTAAGTTTTGTCATAGAGACAACTGATTCTCTCATACTGCTCCATTCACAGATATTGATTAAATTAATCAAGAAGTTAAAATGTTTATACATGAATTAATCCGTTTCTTTAGAAAATTTTCTGTCGTAGTTTAAAACTATTTGGTTGGTGCCATAATTGCACTATAAACTAATACGTTAAATGCAAATCATTGTAACAATTCGAGAAGTTAACCCACCTTGGTAGCGTAGATGGTAGTGTGTTTGCTTCACGCTCAAGAGGTCTCGAGTTTGAATCTCGGTAAGAGGTCTCGAGTTTGAAGCCACAAAAAACGGACTTATCCTTACACCGACGCAATAGTTACCACCATACTAATCCTTGTATTTCGTTTATAGTAAAACATTGTGTTTCTAAACGTTACTATTTTATTGCAATAATTGTTGCAAAATGTTTAAGGATTCAGTGACGTACGAATTCATCAGTGAGAAAGAAAGTGTGTGTGAGAGAGAGAGAAAGAGAGGAAGGAATGGGCAGGGGAAGAAAGACAGAGAGAATTTAGACCCAAAACAGTAAGGAAGGAAAAATAAAGAGTGGATACTTTAATATCCGTATTGAGGTGTGGCAAATGAACTTGTCTCCAAAGGCTTATTGTGCACATAATATAATCTCTTCACTTCCTGTTTGAAAGCCTTCTACATTTTGCATTTATTAGCTGCAACATTTACAATGTACGACAAATGTACAATCCATTGCGCTAATTCAGCTCTATAAGAACACATTACAGAATAAATGGAAGGTAAATAAAAGCATCTTTTAGTTTAATAACTCAATATATCCTTTGATGCTATACGAGTATAAACAGAAACTTAATAACCTTTTTAGTTGAGCTCAATATGTATTAAAACTCACTAGGAATGCGTGGAAGGCATTACATTTCGTAATGAGAATATTGAAAAAGGGGAGCGCTAGGTCCAGGGAAATTGCCTACAAGGCCTTAGTGCGGCCGGTTATGGAATATGGAGTAGCATGCTGGGACCCGTATAGAGCTAACCAAATCGATCCATTAGAAAAAATACAGAAGAGGGCAATAAAATTCATAAAAAGAGGCAAGTATTTTGGGCCTATAAAAGGAGATGAGACTAAATGGGAGGAATTAAGAATTAGGCGTAAAAAACATAGGTTGGTAGCATTATTCAAAGCTAATGCTGGTGTAAAGGCATGGGTGGACGTTAGTGTAAGGTTAGATAATCCGGATTATTATGGACGAAACGATCATAGGTATAAAATTAAGGGTAGAAGATACAGAACCGACGTAGGAAAATTTTCTTTTGTTAATAGAACCATTGAAGAATGGAATGAATTGCCTGTAGCAGTCTTTCAGGGCTGTCCCCTGTCGCTGAAGAAATTTAGAAAAAATCTAGATGGTTTATAGTTTAACTTTTAAATTATAATGGTATAGAATATATAAATAGAGAAGTAATTAGATATGTTTTAACTGACTAAAGTAAAATATTATCATGTTTGTATTGTTTATTGTGTTATTGTTGTAAATCTAGTATTTGTAATTTGATCTGTATTCTTAACTCTGCCACCGGGTAGTACCCAATTGCAGTGAATAAATACATACATGCACATACATTTATATGTGATACGACAAGATATTATAAAATGTTTTACCTAAGTAACCAGAATTGTTTTTAGATGAATTGTTATATAAATTTAGCCACAGATCGTGTTTGTTCCTAATGATTTATGCATGTTCTGATCTATGTAACAGAACGTTAGTAACAAAAAGGATTTTTAGTTCAAATGTTGGCACAACTGTTGAAATATTCAATTTTTAAATACAAGCTTAGCATGAATTGTAGCTGTTTTTATTATACACCAAAGAGAGCCCGGGTTTAATCCTAGGGAATATTCTATGATCCAGAACTTGTCTGGTCTTCGACAGACATCTGACTCCAGGCGGGCCGCGCCGTGGCTCAGTGGTTAGACCGCTTGGCTCTCACCAAGGCGGCCCGGGTTCGATCCCAGGCGACCGCAAAGTGAGATTTGGGGTGGAAAACACGGCGCTGGGGCGGGTTTTCTCCAGGGTCTCCGGTTTCCCCCGCCATCTCATTCCACCGGTGCTCCATCTTCATTTCATGTATCATCAGTGTCATCGCCTGCGGTGCCGTATGTAGTAAAAGCGGGCGTTAAACACTACACATTTCATTTCATTTGACTCCAGGCGCCCACTTAGTAGTCCTCCATTAAAAAGGGATAAACAGATACATAAATAAACTTAATATTGACAGTGGAATATAAAGGAATTTACGTAATTTTAATAAACGGTTTACGTATGTCAAAATAAATTCATCAGGTAAGAAACTAAGTTCCATGTTAAGGAAAATCAATTATTGAAGTCAGTGAAACTAGGGCAATTAAGTGTTACGGCAAAATCAAGTCAACTAGAAATCTATTAGCTTAAGGGTCTGTTACAAGGTTATTACAAGGTTGCAAAATGCACGTAGACCGATTGGCAAAGGGAATTCTGAGAATGCAGCATGTCACAGGATAAAAATTATGTTTTAGATACGATAAAGAGATTAAATTTTGGCAACGGGTGATCTAGAAACTTTGACGAGGTAGTAGACATGACTTAAGTTGATAAAATAGTGCGTATTTCTAAAATTTGTTGTCGTTTCTTTAGTGGCTTACAATCATACATAAGTGTTTTACTGTCATCAATTATTGGCAGTTCGCAGCGCCTGAAGACCGCGCTTGAGTTTTACATATTTGCGGATTGCCCCAAGAGAACCTTCCACTTAACATTTAAGTGGCTCACTACCACGCACGCTTCTCATTTTAACACGGAGATAGTTATTTTAGGCCCTAAAGATAGAAGATAGAAATGATAATACCTCAATAGTTACTATTTCGAGTGCTAAGATTAACATATGCAGTCTATATATACCCTGAATTACTCAACAAATCAGCTCAAATAGCTAGAAAAAGTTTCAAAATAATCGAACATGGAAAACCTTCAGCGTAATAACAATATTTCGGGAAAGCTAATGGTACTTAAAATTATTCACCCTAAATTGTTTAAGTACGTTTTTCCTTTAGCTAATTTTTTCCACCTGATATAGTTACCCAGGTATAAAAATAATTAGAATAAGAAGGGCTTCCCAAGTTACGTAGAGAAAATCTAAGACAGCCATTTGCAATGTTATTTGAATATTTCTAACACAACATGTTACTGTGAAACTTTTAAGAGCCGTTTTTGTGGAAATACAAAATAATGAGGATTACTGTGTGCAATGGCTGATATTTATCTATCAGTTGATATTTATCTATCTTTCGTGTTTAGTTACGCGACTCATACACACGTGTGTACACGTTGATTTTTAAATTTTTATTTTGCTTTCTGGGGACCTGAGACAACTTAGATGATGAAATCTCGATATCTAGATATTGTTTTTTTTTTTTTTGCTTTGGTTTTTTATCGAATCCAATGCACCTAAGCACCAGCAAAAATAATAGATAATGTGTATATAGGTTATCGGTGAAGCAAAACTAGTTTCTACTCTATTTTGTGACATAACTAATGATATATCTGAACAGCTTCTGAGCTGCTGTGTTTTTGTTTGGATGTAGCTGTAAGCGACGAACATTTACAAGCGTTAGACTGAGGACTTGTTGCATTACATTAACAGCGATATTTTTGATATTGAAAATGTTCGCGACGACGAGTTGTATTTGAACCAAGGCTACGCCAATGACATTGGTTATACAAGTAGAGAGCCATTAATTTAATATTCATAACATTTCAGTTAAGTGAACTGAAACACACGATGAAAGAAGAAAGAGAAAAATAACTTGTGCATCTTGAAATTATAATATCGGAGACTAATTTCTATAGGAATTATTGGTCGAGTTTAGTTCTGAAATCACGCCTTTATGTAAAATGTACTTGTAATATACCGGATATATATATTTTTTTAATGTACTTCCTCCAACATTGTCATATCGGTGGATTAATGAAATGGGTGAAATTTTGTTCAGATGAACCCAGGGTACATAGAGCTAACAGATACCAGACATTCATCTTACAGAACAAGGGAAAAACTCGGAAAAGCCTTATCCGAATACTCGTCCTAACCGAGATTCGAACTCGGGATCTCTTGAATGTGAGGCAGACACGCTACCATCTACGCCACCGAGGCGGCCAATGTAACGGATGGATCATATGGACCATGAATGGATGAAATTAGTGATTAGATGGGCCCAGGCTTCATAGATCTTATTTGTTTACTTCTAAAGTTCCCCGTAGGGGAGGGAATCCGTCCCCTTCAGCTGCCGTGGTGCGGGCGCTGCGGAACCCTAGGACTCTGGTACCTCTCAAGGGCTGCGCCGTGGCTCAGTGGTTAGACCACTTGGCTCTCACCAAGGCGGCCCGGGATCGGTCCCAGGCGACCGCAAAGTGAGATTTGTGGTGGACAACATGGCGCCGGGGCGGGTTTTCTCCGGGACATCCGGTTTCCCCCATCTCATTCCGTGCCGTATGTAGTAAAAGGGGCGTTAAACACTACTCATTTTCATTCGTGGTACCTCTGACGTTACTAGAGGAACCTCGGGCCGAACATTCGAGCCGCTCCCTCTGGGAGTTGTTCGGATTGGGTTGGTCTCGAGGGGGCAGTGGTTCCTGACACCCGTGGGTGATCGGGTACGTCTCCGGACGGGGTTGAGGGAAGCCATTAATATTACCGGGTACTAGCCTAGATCGCCTGGCGGCCCCACTGAGGTCATATCGGTAGCCTTCACCTTTTGGTGTTGGCGCGCGTAAGTGGTGTATCCACTTCCATTCCGTCTTGTGTCCTTGAACCAGATGGGGGACTTGTCATTAACCCAGGTCTTGCCCTATGGAAAGCCTCACGGAGGACGCCGGGCACCCTTTGGGACAATGAAATGAAATGTGTAGTGTTTAACGCCCGCTTTTACTACATACGGCACCGCAGGCGATGACACTGATGATACATGAGATGAAGATGGAGCACCGGTGGAATGAGATGGCGGGGGAAACCAGAGGTCCCGGAGAAAACCCGCCCCAGTGCCGTGTTGTCCACCACAAATCTCACTTTGCGGTCGCCTGGGATCGAACCCGGGCCGCCTTGGTGAGAGCCAAGCGGTCTAACCACTGAGCCACGGCGCGGCCTACCCTTTGGGACAGCTCGGATACTCTCTGGTTGAAAGAGGCCCGGGTCTTGGTCCTACGGGTTCAGGACTAATGGGAGTAGAACCTCTGGACTCAACTCAACTCAACTTCTAAAGTAACTGAAATCTCGAAGGTTACGTCAGATGCAATGCAAACAAAATTTCGATGTCAAGTCGTGGCAAAGGAGCGGAATACAAATCACCTGACGATAGACTATTTGTGTCGCAAGTTTTCGTAACTGTCAATGGGCCACAAATAATTCAGCAGATTTTACAAGTATAATTATAGGGTTAGGCAATATTACTTCCTTTCTGCTCTTAGTCCATTCCATGTTACCTTACAGTTGCAAGGCAGTCTTAGAGAATTTCATCAAAACAAGGTGTGCCTAAGGTTGCGAGAGTAACCTCAGCAACGTGTGTACACTTACGAGCAGCTGTTTTCCCTAATGAATTCTGAACGGCATGGGATTTAAGAGTTTCGAATACGGTGTTAAACTAGGTAATTACTATACATCCTCCGAATTTCCTGTCCCTCCATTTCAAGAGTCGGTGTGCATGGCAGGGAATGCTCTCTCTAAAACCTTGTTCTCCAGATCGGAGAGGTCTTAAGAGTCCCGGGCCATCAGAAGATGGGTAAGCCCGCTGGGAGGGGGAGCCGATTGTCAGAAATCCGTTTAATCCTCCAGAATCTTGCAGCCTCACAAGGAAAGCTATTTTCTAAACCCATAAATAAGTCTAAAGAATTCCGTATTCTACTGACAGAAGTGTGTGTGTTAAAAAAATTGCACTAGACTCGGTAATAGACTTTCGCCTTGAGAAATTGATAGATTTACACCAAGCAACGCTCGTATACGGCGTTTCACAACGTGCGTGGAATTGCAGTCCCCTTGTATGACATTAACTGACATACAACAGTGCACAAGTGTTTTTGTGGAACAATTCCGTTGTGAGAAAGTTTTTCTTTATTGTTGTTAGGTACGACTGTTGTGTGACATTACATCACTGAGGAAACGTGAGAAGCCATGGAGACAGTATCTAGTCGCATTAACGTTCCAGATATATAATTCTAATGAGAATATAAAACAATAGAAGGGATTTAACTTCATATTCCAACAACAAAGCCCGACTTCTTTATTTCAATAAGGGTATATTATAAAAAATATGTGAGGGTGGCACTCAAAAAGAGAAAAGATGTGAAAAGTAAGATTGTGCGTGTCTTTTAGTGCGGTTTTCTATGTTTTTCTGATAAATATCAGTGTTTTAAAACAGATTAGAGTAAATCATGCAGAAATGTCCATTAAAAAGTTTAATTTACCTTGGGCCTACAATGCTATTTCTTTCACCTACAAGGGCTGTTCAATAAAGAATGATCACATTTCTTTTTTTGACAACGTACCGTTACACATTCTCATAATTGTGATGATCCTTCTCAAAATAGTCTCCCCTGAATGCGATGCACTTGTCCCAGGGTTTCTGCCAGTCTTCAAAGACATGCTGGAAACCATTTGTTGAGAGATCCTTCAAAATCGCCTCCGCAGCCTTCACCACTGCTTCTGATGATGGATAATGCCACCCACGAAGGCGTTTTTTCAAGTTAGGGAATAGAAAAAGGTCACATGGGGCAAAATCCGGACCATAGAGAGGGTGAGGGATGCACTTCACGTTGCAATATATACAGCAACAACATTAACAATATGCAGCCGCGCTTTATCGCGGTGCAGCATCCAGCCTGCTTCATGGAAATGTGGTCTTTTGCACCTGATATGGACTTTCAGTGTTTTCAGGACATCCCTGTAGTATTGTCCAGTTACTGATGTGTGTGCAGGTACAACATGCTGATAAACCGTTCCAAGAATATCAAAGAATGAGATGACCATAGCTTCCCCAGCAGAAGCAACCACTTTTGCTTTTTTATGGGTTGGTGGTGAAGGAGATTTCCACACTGAGCTTTGCTGTTTGCCCTCAGGATCAAAATGATGTAGCCAAGTTTCATCAGCAGTGATTACGTTTGAAAGAAACTCCCGATCTTCCTCTAACATCAACTTTAACTGCATGTTACCTCCATTGCAGCGGTAGGCGATACTGAACATGTCTGAACTTGCCTGGTTCTCACAGGCGGGAACCAGGAGTACCAACAGTGAAACTACAGCGGATATTAAATGATATTCTTTCTTTATATCTGGAATCCTGTTTTGAAATAGCGTCCAAGAGCTTTTAATGGATAAAATTGTATTAATAAGTAATTTGAACGAGAAGGTGATCAATAGTTATGAACAGTGAACTATATGTTTCTTTGGTGCACTAACGCAGGGTTACGTCTGTCTTCATAAACTTCAAAACGCGAAACAAATTTAGGTCAGAAATATACCTAGGGAAAATACTTTTACTTAAATTTTCTGTCGGAAAAGGAAAGTCGCATACAGTAGATCTACTTGTCTCATTTATATATCCTTTAACACAAAAAATGAGCAAAAAAAGTTATTTTCGGGAAACATCGTTGATGCTGTGTTCACAATATACGCTTTGAAAAGGTAGAGTCAGACTGAAAAAGTTTAATGACTTGAATCCGGACTATGGCATTGCAGTTTTCAGTCTGACTGTACCATTCCATACCTTGGCTTATACACGGTTAGTGTGGAAGAACAATTAATTTTTCCAACATATGCTTTGATACCACCCTGGCTTCATTTCAAAGCTATGCGATAGTTAGGAGCTATCATGCGGCTTGGCCGTATGGATGGTAGTCGAGCGGTAAAACACATGTTTCTCGTAAGTAGACCAACGTGGGTTTCCATCTTTGATGTGCACATTTCTTTTTATTATTCTTACTTTAATAGCAATGACTTATATTTTTCTTGCAGAAGATAAATCATAATATTTTAAACACATTCATTTATATAAACGCAAATAACATATTATTCTCGTTTTCAAAATAAATGCAATGTTATTAGAAAATTGCCTTAATATTAGTTGTATTAGCACTCGGGCTCATTCATCTGTTATGAATGGTGCTGGCATATAATCAGGGTCGTAGTTGAGGGGGAACGCGAATATACGCCGTCCCCCCACTATTTTTCAGAGGGGGACGCAGTCCCCTTACTAATGATATTATTTATACTTGTTTTAATTCATTACCTTTCTTAATTAAAAATTCAAAATACTGCCTGAATTACAGTAACAAATCATAATAGTAGTAAGTCGAAATTAATTTTAATATATTTTCCAGTATACGTTATAATTTCAAGATACGTTATTAAAGTTAGAGCCACATACCTGCTACTATTGCCACGTACTATTTGCAGGAGGGTTGGGTTTGAGGAACCATTTTAGTGAGAAAAAGGTTTTCCGCATTCATGCTTGGGGTTGGGACCTGACAAACAACGCAATAAAAAAGAACAATATACACGAGGCGGGTAAAGCGTGCTACGTGTCGAAGTTACTGTAATTTGAGCCTACTCCTCTTGCATCGTGTAAAAGTTTCTACGAGCAATATGTGAGATTTCAGAAACCCTTGGATTCACTTGTCAGTCTAGTGTTAACAGATCCGGAGAGCAGTTCTGTGTCGTTTCAATCTGGTTTTATAAAAGTTTCCATAAAGTGCTATAAACTATTGTTCAAATATAGAATATTATTCGTGCTACAGTTTTTTAAATTATGAAAGGTACTGTAGTCGATTATTTTACTAAACCTAAATCCGCGGTTTCATCTGTCTCTGAATGTTCTCCAAGTGCTTCTAAAATCAGTAAAACTGACAATCAAGTTCAAAGCAGTGAAATAATTTCTAGTCATTTGGAGTCCGGAAACTCGCCCGATTATCCTGTATGTTGGAGTGAATTCAAGACAAATTGTGAGTGGTGAGCGTCCAAAGTAAGCAAATTAGGGTGCCCAGGTTGTAAAACCGTGCAGATTTAAAAGTAAACAAATCCCAGGAAGTCACAGGTATGCTGAGAACAACCAAAGGAGGAAGGTGAATCTACAAGTGCAGCATTCTGATCGGTTCTCCAGCATCTGAAAGTTTTCTGAGGTGAGTCCCCTCACCCTTTTTTGCTAGGAATACGGCCCTGCATATAATGCGAAGTATCTTCTCGTGAAAATTTCATTAGGCATTTGGTCTCATCTATGCTCCACAATTTGAACGTGTAATTCTTGAAATTATTTGCTCTATTAACTAAAAAGCGGTTTAAATAATTTTGACATTTATTCAAGAGTAGAGAGCTATCTTTAGTTTTTAGTTGCGTGACTCATACACACGTTTGTGCACATTGATTTTTTAAAATTTTGATTTTGCTTTTTGGGACAACTTACTTAATGAAATCTATCTCGAATTTGTTTATTTTTTTATCAAATCCAGTGCACCTAAGCACCAGCACACCTGGAACTAAATTAATTTCCATTTTTATTTGATTTTAGATATAGGAATAAAACATTTATTTCATTTAGTGTAAAAAGAGAGTAGAGTGTTTCAGTTTTTATGTGTGGGCATAAATACCACAAAATCAAGTAATCCTTAGCAATTGGAAGTTATATTACAATGTTCGTAATACACATTTCGTATTTCTACACTAAAAAAATCAAAATGATGTCGGAGATTCGAACCTTTGTAGGTCTAGCTCCTACGTACTTGTCTATAACCGTTCGGAATCACTGCACGTTTAGTAACTGAGACTGAAATATGAGTTAATTATGAGACTAAATATTTCGCACACATTACAGTGTGCGAAAAAAGAAAGGATTCCCTATGTGAATATGTACGAAACATGTGAAGCAATACACAATATGTGAACATTCTCATTACCTATTATTATAATTATGAGATGATTGACTAGAACGAAGCTAAAGAGACGCGCTCCGTGACACGATGTGGACTTAGAAAAATATACACTTCCAAAGTCTGTGTTTTTTTTTTTTATCAAAGGGTGTATGTTCGTGTAGTTTTAGCGCTATACGGCGCTTTGAAGTGCTTTAATTGATGCAATGTTTAAATGCTTGCGCTCTTTAATTCCAAGTTCGTGGGCATGCTTATGTATACTGTCTGCCTGTAAATAATACTTTGTTTTGAACATTTTACGGGAATTTTTGCTATTAATTAAATACATGAACTACAAAGGCCAGCAGATGTAGTGTATATTTTAACAGATGGAAGGGTGCACCACAGTGAACATTCAAAGAGAACAAAAATATGGCGAGGATTGTCTTTTTTTAAATAAAATTGTTTTATGCTTTTAGCCTTATAGTTTGTAACTTTTGTAATTAATGCTGGTAATATGTAATTGATCTTCTAGGGGTATATATGTAAAACAAACTTGTTACATAAAGAAATTCAGGTTTCAGGTGAAATGTTTACCGTATATGTATTTCTTTATTTTAAAAGTATTTTAATTATACAGTCTATTAAATGCGCCAGAAGAAGTGAAAAATGTAAACATTGTGTTCAAATGGTTAGAAGAAGTATTCAGAATCCTAGTTGTGCTTTATGAATTTATGACACATTATGACTATATAACGCGTTTAAAGCCATTTTCCTAGTTTCAGGTAGTTTTTGCGCATTTTTCTGATTAGAAAATTATAAGGATTCCAACGATTTAATGCTAGCAACCTAAAAATTTGCCATCTTCCTTATTACATCATGCTGAATCACCTGTTCATTGTAGAATGTTAACATCTACCATACAATGTAATTAATTAATACACTGAAACCGTTACAACAATTTGCAATTGTTTTAAAATATCAATATCTTTTAATTTTGTTTATATATTTTAAAATCAGGCCCTATTTGTGCAACCTGGTATCTTTACACCTTTTAAAGCATAGAAGAGGTGCATTACATTTTCCAGGTGTATTAGTGCATATTTATAGATAAATTAATATTCTGAAAATAAGCAGTGATATGAGTTGAATTTTTTCTGGTAGCATAAATAATAACTCTTAATTTTCTCGGTTTTCTAGCCGGGTAAATTATTGGCTTGAAACGACGTTTTGAAGGCGTTTATCATTCATACGAAGGCGTTCTATCATCTTCGAGCGGTCGGTTTCAAACCAACCACAATTTTCTTGGCTGAAAGCCCGAGAAAATTTAGAATTAAAAGAGATGGTATTTTAAATGTAACAATTATTTTAAAAATATTTTAAATGAAAGCTGAAAATGAACGATTGCATTAAAATTTTCTGTACTGTATGTGCTAAAAATAAAATCTTTTTTTCAAAAAATTGACCCACTTGTCCGGCGCGTTTCCGTTTGCCCATATACAACACCCAGGACTTAGATTTGAAAATTTTTCAGTTTCACAAAAAATTAATTTTTCAAATATGGGAAATTCATACATTTTTGGACTCCTATCTTCGCTGCAGATGCATCCCCAGTGACCTTTTATCAAAAAGTTGACCCACTTGTCCGGCGCGTTGCCGTATGCCCGCAAAATGTTGGAAATTAATGTATGTTTCAGTTAAGTGATCTTTCATTGATTTCTAATTGAAGCAGATTTATACAAACGATGTCAAATGAGACGGGTCACCTGGTCTCGGTGGCGTCCGCGAAGTCTTTGTGGGCGTTTTGAGGTCCTCTCCAAACGTTGGGTCCTGGCTTCTGCTTCTGCGGCTCTCTCCAGCGCGGAATGGCTATTTTCGGGACGATGAATTTGAAGGTGGTAGGTTTTTGTTTGAATGCCTCGGTTCACTCAGGCATTTCGGGAACGTAAGGAGCAAGGACTGTTCTGTGCATTATTTGCTGCAGAGGTCGAAGATCCAGGGTCATCGGACGGGTAGGAAGCTCCAGTCACACTAAAGAATTGTGACATGGAAACCGTCTATTGTCGGTTACCACACGTAAAAAAAAAACTCGGGTACAGTTTGTTTTCTGTTGATGCCCTTGGCTTGCAGGTTTTATAGAACGAAGATCTTTTGCTGGCATTCCGAATTATTTCCCTCGCGGTTGGATTTCACTTGCACTTATTCTCACCCGCGGGGTCTATGGGTCATTTTAGGCGCGATAACCTAATCGCGAGTAGCGCTGGTTTTCCGTCACTAGGTCTGAACAAAAACTGGGAGTTTACCATACGTTTTCTCAGATATTTATACACTACTCATCATCCCCGTGGCTTCATTTCAGCTTACCCACCATTAGCCATATTTTGGCGCTATACATAGCGTGGGTGGCGTTCTGCCTTCTGATAGCCTGCAAAATATCTGCTGAGGCCTGTTTGTTTCCCTTGTTTTCCCAAACTCAGGTTGCTTGGGTGCAACCTTGAACCCTAAACTTTTACTGTCCTCCACAGGAGAGTAAGTCTCCGAGGCCTGAGATGCAGGGGGGTTGGCGAAGGTTCCCACAGCCTCCCTAAACAGGTTTATGACATCCCATGTATTACAGTTAGAGATCATTCAAAAACATTCTGACGACTTCTACTTTTGCGAATGAATCTTCTCGGGTTTAGTGTACACAGTGAATAGGGTGTATGTTTTTAACGGTTCTACTCCTTGTGTAGCTGGCAGTCTCTGCCACACATTCGCTGTCCTTGTCCCAATGTGTAAGACAGCACATTCCTTTCAGGGACCTTCTTTGCGTTGCTGGACAGTACAAAGGTCCCCTGCCCTTAGGATCCGTGGACAATGGTTTCTAGTAAACAAAGTCATAAAATCTCCCATACGAGAACTTAAGCTCTGCCTGCAAGCCGCGAACATTTCACATGTGTACATATATAAGAAAAATAGCATACGAAATTAAACCATATATAAGAACTATTATATATACATAATATATACATAATGGATAAATAATTATATCATAATTGTTTTCGGGAAGGACGGAAGTTTCTGTCTCACAATTAAAATTAATATACTGTGAACACGTTTAATACTATTTGATCGGAGTTTATACATAAAGTTATAAATTGGTTTATTTTGGATATGAACCCTGTACTGCAAGCACAGATAAGCAAAACTTATTTTTAGTTCACTGTTAGGATTCCTAACTTTAACTTACAAGGTAGCCTGAATACGGAGCGGCAGGCAGGGAATTTGCGAGAAGTGGAGAAGGAAATGACGTCACACTGTAGCCGATCATGTATATTTGCGACAAAACTGCCTAGTGGTTTAATTTAAATTCTTAGTTTCAAATCTAAGGTACACTATAGCTATGTTTATCACAAAACCTATGTCTAAGATAGTGTTTCATTTCTTATATCCCTTTGTAGGATAGTAGGAAATTGCTTAAATAAATATAAAATATTGAATTTATTATGCACCTGTTATTACTAATATCTTATTGAAACATAACAGTATCCAAGCAGCATGCATTTATTTAAAATCTTACAGAATAATCGATTTTTTCTTATGATAGGTTCATATCATTACTGCATTTTTTAAATTTTCCCACAAACTAATCCGATAAGTAGCTTCAATACTCAGTTTCATTTCTAAAATTATTAAAATTATTTAAATTTCAAATAAAACTATATTTGCTCAATATAAGCTCTATCCTGAAATAAATCTTCATTTAACTTGCTAAAGAAGGTTTGTTTGTCACAATGTTTCATGCATATGAAACCTGCGCCCTTCATCACTTATTCGCATTTGTTCCATATTTTCTAAAATAAAGAGCAGAGGCTCTCTGATTTAATTTTCATGAGATGCTAAGGATCTGATTCAAACGTTAGCTGTTCCTATATTTATTTGAATGTGCTTTGTTTTCCATTTTCAGAAAAAAAAATCGTAAGTACGAGGTTAAATCTTTTTTTCCTATAACTTCACAATTATTTATCGTCTAGAATGGTAGCAGAATGGTTTCCGTGTCCTGGACCAAATGCTGCATACTTTCACAGGAGCAAACGGAAACCATTCTGTAATCTGAGACTTCTGAGTTTGTATTGGTATGCGAGGAGCTAACAACGAAGTGGATAATACAATATTTTCTACTACTTAAGCTTTAAGATGGAAAGCACTAAGCATGCTTTATGCTTAATTTGATTATTTTATGACATGTGTTTAGAAACTTCAGGAAAATACATACTAGAGTATCTAAGAGGAACCACAAAGAAAACCATTGTCATTAACAACACACACTTTCACCTTATTTCTTACAGAAAAGTTTTAGTTTTATGTTTATGTTAATTTAAATTTCTTATTAATCAAATAGAATAAACCAGGATTAGTTCTACAACAGCAAAATTCTGATAAGAAAACACTTGATCCGTTATTAGCTTTCTCTTAGAATTTTGTTATAAAAAGGCAATGGTAACCAAATTATTTACCTAGAATTAAAAGTTCGTTTTCCTCTGAAGTTCTAAACCAGAGGAAAAAAGCTTCGAGAGTTGTGGCGTATTTCAGCCGGGAGCGAGGCCTGCAGTGCCTGTGATGTCAGCCACGAGCCGTGTAGTACGAAGTTGCCTATATAAATGGCGCTGTGAGTATATCTGAGGGTTTATTCAGGTGTAGCACACTCGATGGCAACAATGTAGCTGCCACGTACCTAATGGAACTGTTAAATTTACAGCGTGACGATTTATTGAAGGACAAATATACACACAAGAAAAAGTTGGCTGACTTTTACAAGAATGTCCCCCAAACCAGATTCCCGAGGTTGTATTCACTTGCCGCACGGACATTGTGTATGTTTGGCTCGACATATGTGTGCGAACAATTTTTGTTTCTGTTATGAAATTAGTTGAGTCCAAACCTCGAAGTACATAGTTGATTCACAATCTAACATGCAGCCTTCGATTACAAATTTCCCAGACATTACGTCCTGACATTGATAAACTAGTTAAAGAAAAACAAAACAGAAAGTGTCGGAAAATATCCAGTAATTTTGTTCTGACTGGGTCTCCTCTAATTTGGAGAGAAAATTACTTTATGTTTTATTTTATTTTATTTACATTATAACATGTCTGTCCTTCAGATAAACTACGAGTTGAAGTTTTTTATATTTTCTCATAGCACAGAGCTAAAATGTAATTGTTTATAAACTGTGAGCAGTTGTGTAATTAAAGCAGTCAGCATTAATATTACAACACCCAAGATGTAAGTTATACATATTATTAATACCAGATACGTTACCTGCCTTTCCTACGCTGTCGGAACCCCAGCACATTAAACTATTTCCTTTCTCTTGGGCAGCATAAATCAGCGCGGTGGCGTCACACGCTAACCTGTATTTCGTTCGGGGGCTTATTTGGTGGTTTGATCTGACGGAGCTGACGTCACACCACCAATACCTGTCTTTTCCTGTTATGAATCCTCGGCAGAAGTAAGGGTGTATTAAGCTTTCATTAGTTCACTAAAACGTCAAACAACCACTTCCTTTTAATATTAATGTTAATATTGCAATGCTTTTTCATAGCTTTAATACTTCTGTAGGAAGCAACAAAAGTGTCCATTATCGCTATTAAAGGTGGTTCTTTAAGTGCCACCAGTCAAGATATTTTACATTTTTTAATAAATGCCAGTAACTTCCTTATAAGTTCACATTTCAGCTGCTCCGTGATATTTATATTGGTTTCCTAAAAATTATTTAATGCATTATCTAAAATGAATAACAGTAATAGACGTGTATGAAGTGATAAACACTCGTATTAGTTAGTCTGCATTATCTTATAAGATTAAAATATTTTGAAAGGGATTAAAATACCTTTACATATGTTATCTATTTTTTTGCCGTAATAATATTTAGAACTTTCCTGATGATTGGGTATAGTTTATCAGTAAACTGAGTACTTTAATTAATTTGGGGGCGCACTCAGTATTTTATACTTATAATAAACTTGTTTAACCAGTGACTAGTTTCTTGTAAAATTTTGACATAGGAGGCTGCCTATATACAAAATGTATGTTTTCTTTATATGTTGTATGCTCGTGGTTTGATATGATTGTTTTTGCAGGTATTAAGCTAACATAAAGACGTATTTGAATGGGAAAAATGAAATGGATCGTAGAAAACTAATTCTTCTCTTGGCAGTACATAAGGTTAGATGAATGAAACGTTAACATAATGATTCTACAGTGCCTTAGTTTTCACTGGTGGCCGGCCGGATGGTTAATGCTGCAGCAGATGGAAGGCTGCCACCGCAATAGGCCTGCCACTAGTGAAAAATAAGGCACTGTATTAGATCCCCTGTGCCACTAAGTATTCAATAAGAGAAATCTCTGACTACGGTTGGTACTTATACTTACTTTGAAACAAAAAGCGTTTGCTCCATATCAGCATAGTCATAAGTTCTAAGGTCCTGCACTCAGTTTTACATGCTAATGTTTCCTGTAATTTATGTATACACAAATAAGATTTACGACTTAGCTTTATAGAAATGAACAGTTATGAAGCGATCTCTTTTGGTATTTAAAACATTAGGCTTTAATATTAATAAACATTTTATTTAGTAAGTTATTAATTCTTAGGGAGCCATGAAAAATACTGACAAAAAGCTTAAAACGAAGGATACTTGCTATATTTCCCGTGAAACAACCGTCTCAGATATAAGTTTAATCGCAAATTTTAAAGAACTTGCTTTATAAATAGGGAACACTTTTTTATTTTCTTCTTTACGTCCTCCAATCATATAGGACGATAAATGAAATGGGTGAAATGAGGCTCAAATGTGCCCAGGTTCCATAGAGCTTAGAGTTACCCAACATTTGTCTTTCAGGATAAGGACAAACCCTGGAAAAACCTTATCCAGATAACTCACCCTGACTGAGATTCAAACCCGGGTTCTCTTGAACGCAAGGTAGACACCCTACCATCTATGCTATCGAGGGGGGAATATATAGGGAAAGGTGTCTAATTTTGAAATATTTGAATCTATCTGAAACCAAGCGAGTTAGCTCTGCGGTGACGTGTAAGGCTCGTCCAGGTCCTGGGTTCGATTCCGTACATCATCTCTCTGACCTTGAGTATTTCGCAGATTTTTGGTGATCGATGGGTTATTACTGGAGTGTTTCTTCATCTACCACTATTTCGTTTCCCCAGTTTTCATTAATTCTGGTTCATTTTCATATTTCAGGAGTACATCTAGGTTTTATGGCATGACGCGTTGTTGGACAAATGGCGTAAGTACTTCCTTCAAAGAAATAGTATTCTCTGTTGACACTTGAGGGCTGCCTAGATACACGGGTGGTTCATCAACAATTTGGGCAGCTCTAGAAGAGGGTCGGGTATTCAAGCTAGGAAATATCACGGATTTCTTATGGTCTGTCTACCTGAGGCCTGTAACTTGATTCCGACACTTCATCCTTTCCTCCTTGAGGAGATGGTCCGTAGGTTACACTGCGCGAGATATCTCTCTACAGCGTATCCCTATATCCTCTAAAAGTCTAAAACTTTCTGCACATAACCGAAAGCTTACAGGATAATTTAGATCTACAATAACCAAGATTGGCGTCATAAATCATTGGTGTCTATGGAACGTAGCAGGGGAAACATGCTGTCACATTGGCGATCGCCGTGGAGAGGTTGAGTCGCCATGCTATTGGGCACGGAAAACAGGCCCTTCCATGGAAAGGTACTGGCTGACGTCACGAAGACGTCACGAGGCCGGGAGCGAGTTGTACATATATGTTATTACTGCGCAAACAGCGTTCGAAGCTGTTCCAATACGTAAAGTCTCTAATTCCAGAAGCTTCTTACTGCCTCATTCGGGGCCTAGTGAGTAGCCGTGAGTTTTAGCGTTGTGTGTGTGTGTGTGTGTGTGTGTGTGTGTGTGTGTGTGTGTGTGTGTGTGTGTGTGTGTGGGTGGGTGGGTGGGTGGGTGGGTGGGTGGGTGGGTGGGTGGGTGGGTGGGTATGTGAGTGAGTGAGTTTCAAGTTTCGAGAGTCAGTCGACAAATGCGGGACCGTGGTGAGGAGTCAGTAAAGTAAAGCAGTTCATGAGTCAGTCGATCAGTTGAGTTGTGTTAGTTGACAGGACACTGCAGAGAAGTATAGTGTTTTCTAAACTCCGTGGTGAGGAGTCAGCAGGTAGTGGAACTGTGCAGTGAAGCAGTTCAAGAGTACATTAAGTCCAAGCTCCGTATTGAGGAGTCGGTAGGCAGTGAGAAACGGCAGTGAAGCATTTCAAGAGTGAATATCGGAATTGTTGTGTTCAGAGTCCGAGTGCAGATCCATGTGAGAGGTGAATGGTATGTGCGTCAGAGGTATAACCAGCACACAAGATGGTAGGTGTAACAAAGACATAAAGAAACAGTAGAACACTCATTGAAGCGGTGTATTTGTGCAAAAGGAAAAGTGATTCTAAGTTAGCGTTGCGCCAACAATTTTAGTGACAAGAAGGGAATTTAAGGTGAACGTAGATTCGTCTTTCGTGTTTTTGTCACATTATATGTACATGCAGTTAAGGACACCAAGTTGTTCAAAAGCAATTCTGATTGTTCATAAGAGTTTTTCTAAGACATTTAACATATTTATTAAATAATAGAAGTTTCTTATAAGAATGTATCATAAATAATACTTTATCACCGGTATGCACCTTTCTCAGTCCATGACTATTGTACATTTTGTGCATTATAATATATGAGTTGTTTGACAACTTAACCTAAAACTTTTCTCACTTATAAATCTCTCTTTTGTAAAATTGTTATCCATTTCAAACATTGTTGTTGTGAGCCTTTAACTACAGAGTCATACAACAGTCATATGGCTTTAAAATTGATAATTTCTCAATTTTGTAAGTTAAAATTTACCCAGAGATCTATCCAACTTCCTAAAAATTATATATATATATATATATATATATATATATATATATATATACACACAGGATATTTCAAAACGACACCGAACGAACATATAGAAGTAGCCGCTCAGCTTCTGTGTGACACATATAGATAGCTTTTACCGCCAATAGAGCCGTATAAAAGTACACCCCAGAATGAGTGTGGATTAGGCAGTGAACAATGACGCGTGCCTCACGCTGTCGGAGTTCGCAGGTATAGGTCACGCGCCGTGCCGCGTGCTGTAACTGTTTGAAAACATACCGGCATACTCCGCAGTAGCTTGCTTGCTACTATTAAGAATGTATTTGGCTTATGAAACCGTAATAAAGAAGCAATCGCTTAATTATTTCTTATGAGTGTTTAACGTGTTCCAAAATTCCGTTACAGCAGTCCATGATGACAAATAAGCTGGTGGACATTTGCAAGTTATACCTTTTAGAGGGAAGTTAATGTTAGTGAGGTTGAGGATGGACAGAACAGAAAACAACATCAAAGAATTATAGATAAATTAACCAAAACTAAATGGCTCATACAATGAGACGAGCATTTTGTTTCAGGTGTTTAATATAACCAAATAAAGCATTTGTAACTGAAAAGGAAGCTGTTGATATTTACAGTAAGTGGTAGAAAGTATTGTACAATTAAGATCATAACAAAATGCTCTGAAGTTAAACAAATAAATATTATCATTGATGTAACTATTTTTAAAATTCGTATTTTTAATGAAACAAAATTAATTGTGCATTCGTTGAATTTCCTTCAGCTCTTTCATCCATCAAAACCATATCCGTCATTTCGGCGTTCGTATAGCGCTCCGTATTGCTTGGATTTTCTAAATACGCGCACAATCCTCCCTGTTAGGACGGAATGTGTAGTTTTACACTGAAGAGCAACCTTGCAGCTGTCAGAGTCATTATTCGACTTTTGCACAAGTAACTGACCTTTGGGTCGCCTCGGTAGCGTGGTGGTAGCGGGTCTACCTCACGTTCAAGAGGTCCCGAGTTTGAATCTCGGTCAGGGTGAGTTACCTGGATAAGGGTTTTCCGGGGTTTTCCCTTATCCTGAAAGACGAATGTCGGGTAACCCTAAGCTCTATGGATCCTGGGCTCATTTTTAGCATCATTTCACCCTTTTTATTCATCGTACGATTTGACTTAACGTTGGGGGACGTAAAATTACAACAAAAAACAGTCCTTTGCCCCATTACCTGAACGGTAGGCTAGGGCCACTGATAAAGAACAAGTAGTAATGTTTTTGTTTTCGTGGCCGGTGCGTCCCAATAGCAACTTGTGAGGTTCACACATCAGGGGTTCCTGCGCTGCCTAATCACAAAATCATGTAATATTTAATGCTGCATAAAATTATATCTAACAGAACTTCGAAACTGTGACACCGAAATTCGGACTAGTTAAGTTATAAACTACGCAAGGCCTATAATCGTCCTGTGTCGTTTTGAAACAACCTGTGTATCTTTAAATAATACGTAAAGGCAATATAGTCTCAGAAAAATATTAATATTGGAAGGCTGAATCAGATTCACTGAAACAATTCTAATCACAGACCTTCAGGCTTTCTTTACCAATGCTATTATGATGAACTATCGTGTGGGGATATTCGAATGCGCATTTAAAGATGATTCTACATTTCCCACCTTTGATTACACGCATAATCGTATTATTGTTATGATGTGGGGTAAAGCTCAAGGGTGTCCATTAAAGTAACAGCCTTAAGAACAAGTTTTCGGTATTAACACCTTTCATAACATGTGTAAGGAATTAGCTACAAAGTTAAGTAATACATCCGGTAAATACTGAGGAAATTGTATGCCTTTTTGGCAGCTTCTGTTAAAGAAACGCTGGTTTGGTCGTTCAGAAAGTGGTAGTTATAAAAACATGAAATGAGGACAAACAATTGCAATAATAAAACTATCGCAAGAACGGCCGCAGGCGCTTGCTTCAAAGACCGGTTCGTATACCACGGAAAGTGCACAGACTTTTCCATTGTTTTCTAACAAAACACACAGAATAAGCTCTTGGTCAGCTGCTCCATATTACACAACGTTTAGACTGCAGTTACTGTCCTTGATGGTGATTGGCACCACGTTTTCTGAGGTGTAACATGTTCCTCTTACTAAGGAAGGACCTTGATGAACGGATATAGGAGCCTAAACTGTTAATTCTGTAATTGCCTTGCGCGTGAAAGTGGTGCCACGCCTCATACACGGTTTGTTGCTTGTCTCAGTCCCATGCTTCAGGCACTTACACTCTGTATTCAAAAATAAAAGAATATCATCGACCTTCAAACGAATTGACTGAGACATTCAAATGAACACTGGGTATTCATAATTAAGAATTTTATCGACCTTCAAAGAGAATGACTGAGAAATTTAGATCAGCCTCAACCTAGAGCGGGAGCCGACTATAGAATGCGCACGCAATATATAGTATTTCGGATTGAAATTGCGTCAAGTGCATCTATGCAGAACAAGGAAGAACTTGACCTTGTCTCCAATTTTCACTTCCGAGTTTGTGCAGAGGACTTAACACGCGTGCATATTATTCTTACGACGTTAGTAATGGAAATATTTACGTGAAATAAAGCGAAATGCTGTCAGCTGTTCAAAAGTAGTATCATTATCATCTGTGCCAGCCTCTGTGAACTGATGATAGATTGATAGTTTTGACCAAACCAGTCAGCTACTGAAGGTGAAATGGCTGATTGCATCGAAAGAATTATATTCGAGTGCTGCAAAAATTAAGGAATAAGTAAATATTAACAAATAAAAGAAAGCAAAGAAGACAAGATATAAATGAAAAAAAATTATCAAATATGATTATATTGCACGTCTCCAGGAATAATATACATATTAATAGTTGGATAATTAAATATAGGTTATATATATTAGTATTTCATAGTATAAATATACACATTTAGTGCATAAGTAATATAGGCGCTAAAAATGCAAAACTCACGGGGGGGACTAACTTTAACTTCCCACACATCGTAGCACAAGTGGGAAGGTAAAAAAACTATCATCGAAAAGCCCTTTTGTTTCTATTATTATTATTATTATTATTATTATTATTATTATTATTATTATTATTATTATTATTATTATTATTATTATTATTATTATTATTATTATTATTATTATTATTATTATTATTATTATTATTATTATTATTATTATTATTATTATTATTATTATTATTATTATTATTATTATTATTATTATTATTATTATTATTATTATTATTATTATTATTATTATTATTATTATTATTATTATTATTATTATTATTATTATTATTATTATTATTATTATTATACAGGATTACGTTCAAGGAATCCTGTCTTTCTAAATTTCTTGCTTCTTCAATTTCGCTGTTCCTAAGCAGGAGTAATATTGCTACAAATCATTCAGAACCAGACTGTTTAGTTGTCTAACCTAGGGGAAAAGAGGTAGTGGTGGTGTGACGTCAGTCCCGTCAGCTCTAACCGCCAAATATGCCTCCGAACGAAATGCAGGTTAGCGTGTGACGTCACTGTACTGTTCTCTGCGCGACAGGAAACGTATCGGGTATTAATAATATGTACAGCTTACATCTTGGGTGTTGTAATATTAATGCTGACTGCTTTAATTACACAATTGGTCACAGTTTATAAACAATTACATTTTGGCTCTGTGCTATGAGAAAATATATGAAACTTCAACTCGTAGTTTATCTGAAGGTGAGGCACGTTATAAAATAAATAAAATAAAATAAAACATAACATAATTTCTCTGCAAATTAGAGAGACCCATTCACGTAGACCCACGTAGAAATTTTCCGACACTTTCGGTTTCGTTTTTCTATAACTAGTTTATCAATGTCAGGACGTAATGTCTGGGAAATCTGTAATCGAAGGCTGCATGTTAGATTGTGATCCGACAAGGTATTTCGGGGTTTGGACTTAGCTAATTTCATAACAGGGAAAAAAAAAAAATTGTTCGCACACGTATGTCGAGCCAAACATACACAGTGTCCGCACGGCAAGTGAATACAACCTCGGAAAACTGGTTTGGGGAACATTCTTGTAAAAATTAGCCAAGTCTTTCTTGTGGGTATATTTGTCTTTCAATAAATCGTCACATTATAAATTTAACAGTTCCATTAGGTACATAGCAGCTACATTGTTGTCATCGAGTGCGCTACACTTTACTGAGCCCCCAGATTCTGTGCTCACAGCACAATTTATATAGGCAGCTTGGTGCTACACGGCTCTTGCCTGACGTCACACGCACTGCAGGCCTCGCTCCCGGCTGAAACACGTCATAACTCTCGAAGTTGTTTTCCTCAGGTCTAACCCAAATCAGAAATCTAAACATTATGTAAGAGATTCAAAAGCTGTGATATCATATTTTTATGAGAAGTTAAATATGAAAGTACAAATAATAAGCGAAAATAATCATTTAGCTACTACAATTTTTTAAAATTCATTCAATTGGGGAATATGTTTTTTTTCTGTTTTTTTTTTTTTTTTCAATTTACGTTCTCCAACGTTAAGTCATATCGGACGATGAATGAAATGATGCTGAAAGGAGTCCGGGGTACATGGAGCTTAGACTTACCCGACATTCGTCTATCAGGATAAGGAAAAACCTCGGAATAAACCTTATCCAGGTAAGTCACTCTGACCGAGATTGGAACTCGGGAACTCTTGAACGTGAGGCAGGCACGCTACCATCTACCCTACCGAGGCGGGCGGGAGATAATATGTTAATGGTTTTAAAACATATATGATAATATAATGTAAATGATAAAAAGTTGGATTTAGGCTTTCTAACTTATCAGTAAATCCGACTCCCTAGGAATGTTTTCGTGTAAATATGTTTTGATATCGGAGTGAAAATGAAAGACTTATGTGATGATTTAAATAATCCCAAGCAGAGAGAGTGATATCTTTTAGATAATTATAACATTTTCTGTAAACTTTTCCGAAAAGTATTTGCAAAATTTGGTGCACTGATGTTAATGAATTTCTAAATCACATCCTTTAAGTAAATCTATAAAATATTTTATGAATATATATAACCAGAATATCAGGATAGTTAATCTATTTGATATGTTTAAGTAATTAGGGTGTAACTTCAGATTTAGTTTCCCTAAACTAAAACTTTCAATTAATTTATTGTTGTAATGCAAAAGTATTATGCTACCAAGTCCATCCAAGTTTAATAAGTAGCTGTATATGCTTCCATAAATCAAATCTCAAAATTAAAGAAAAACTGTGCTTTAAAATGCGACTTATTTAAAGCTATATTTCTTACAAAAACTTGTTTTCTAATTGGTATATATAAAAGGTTTTTAAAACTAAACTCGGTATCACAAGAAGTTTTCTCTCTAAAATTAATATTTTAAAATGCATAATCATGAGATGACTTAACAATTGTGCAATCATACTTCTGTATACCTAAATAAAATGTAAAGGCTGTTAAAAGATCGAAAGAATACTTTAGGTTTTGGAAAATACACAAATCGGTCTCTTTACATTTACTGCAATTTGATACTCCTGATAGTCTGTTAACGTTAAAGTTGATTTTATAGAAACCAGTAAAATTCAGTATATGGTCCAACGAGAGCAATATTAAAAAATGTGTAAGTTTCTCTTGGACCACTAAAGATTTTGAACAGAGTCAAGGAAATCCAGGAAGTTTGTATTTTCTTATTCAAAGAAAGTTTTCCAATTACTGGGATCGAACGAAGTGAGAGTTAAAATACTTCTTTCAAGGTGTGTCGTTGCATAGTGTAGCGTTAAGATATTCCGCGTAACTTCCTGGCGATGCATTACACCTAGTTCCGTTTATTGTTCATATGTACATACGTAACATATACTGCATACTTCCTCTCCCAGAGTTCAACAATTTAAATAATCTTTCTCCGCTAACAAGACATAACGAAACCGAATGAAAGTTTCTCAAAGTTTCTCTCCTTTGTAAGCAGCACAGTATGGCTATTCGGAAGTGGGACTTGGAATCTCGGCCTATGGAAAATCCATTGCGTTCATACTCCTAATGGGGCACCTCGCTTGAGAAAGTTGTAAGATACTAAGGGTAGTCGGGCATGAAGACAGACGGCAGCAGAGGGCAGGGACCCTAATAACTACAGACTGAGAATTCTCGCTGGCGGCTTGTGTAACCGGATTCCCTCCCCTCTGTGGGTATGCACCTCTTGGGACCCAGAGATTTCCCCCGATTCGGAGGACGACGATTTGCAGAGAGAAAATTCACTGTCGTGCATGTCGAAACGTTAGCCGACACTTAGGACGCTGAAATAACCAATAATGATGAAAGTTGAAGTGAAATGAGGGGTTGAGGTGAAATGGAAGAACAGGAAATTCGGGGATGTAATTATCTTTCCCCTTAGACTTAGGGAAACACAATCAAGCGGGATGATTCAGGCGGTTTCGTCTGTGGTTCGCATTCGGGAGGTCAGGGTTCGATTCCCCTGGCCGACCTACCTTACCCATGGGTTTTTTTGGAAGGTTTCCCGGGTCACCAAGTGAATGCTGGGTAGGTTAATTACATCCCACGAATTTCCTGTGCCTCCATTACATCTCCATTATTATTTCACATCATCTCTCATCTGCTGGTCTCTTTCAGGATAGAAGCGTCGGCAAGAGTCGTACTCCTTGGGTCCTCCGCTGTCTCCTTTCGCCTCATCCTTCCTCCCGGGGATACCACATTTGGGGCTTAGGTACAATAAACCACAGGTTTCGGTGCCAAATCCCCTCCGTAGTAATCCTAATCCTGGGGAAACACATGTGTCAGGAAGGTTGACCTCGAGAATCGAAGCCACGTCCTTCCGAATGCAGGCCACAGATGCTACCATCTGAGCCATTCCGCTCGGTTCTATAATGGTAGTAACTACTGATGTCAAATGTAGTGTACTAGCGAAACCTTTCCCTCCTTAAAAAAGCAAAAATAGCAGAGCTTAAAGAGGTCCAGAAGAGGGCACTGAAAGTGGTACTCTTACCCAGAAGCTGTTCTACCATGCAGGAGTGTGGTTTTACTTTCTCGAGAGCAGCATGATTTACAGCAACGGTAATTGTTAAAAGGCCAGGAAACCATATAGAGCCAGCCGTCCGGCAGGCCACTTGAAGCTGCTGACCTTTTCCAGTGCTTCGGATCAAGTTTGGCAAGCTGACACTGCGTTCGTTTTGGCTGTTGGCGAATTTATGCTGTTGTAGAAAAACTAATTAGGGCACAAGGATTTCCTCGTTATCTAACTGGAATTGAACTTCAGGTTTTAAGACAGTATCACATTAACACTTACAGCTGCGTGCAGTTACAAGATGTCATGACTATTCACTGACAATTGTTTGTCAATTAAACAGCTTATTGTAACATCATCGAATGCTACATCTCAAACAGGATTCCGCTGCAGGCATTGAACTTATACGTATGGTATAGCACAAACGCTGCATTTCTTTGTATTGTTCATTGATTGAATAAAGTTTGCTATAGATTTCCATAGTGAATGGAATCGCTATCGATTAATGTTGCCACCGCATATATTTTTTGAGATATAGGAAGAATGAACTGCATCTGCTGATAAATTTGATATCGGTTTTATCGAAAATATACTTTTGGGGTACCATGAAGTTGAACTCACTAAAATAATTTGCAGAACGAAATTCATGAGCATACATGTAATTTAATATATGACTTTCTGTCTGTGTGAAAACAACGAAATAAATAAAAGTTCAGTAAATATAAAATTAATATCTAGTATAATCATTTAAGGATGCCGGCTAAGCAAGGCTTTATATACATAATTCTTTATTTTTTCTGAAAAATTTCCCTAAACATGTCCATTACACTGAAATGTTATATACGATGGCAGTTCAAAAAGTAATGCCTCCTATTTTTTTTCCTTAAATAAGTAAGTTATGTGAAAACTTTGAATTTGGTGCAATTCCTCAAATCTTCTTCCCCAATCCCCTGCAGTAGTAACTTCCTTAGTCAACAGGTAAGAAACACTGCATCACCTTGCAAAATGGCTGACATCGACATTCGTGTTAGACAGCGTTCTGTGATTGAATTTTTGACTGCGGAAGGTGAAACGACAATACGCATTCACGAAAGGCATGTGTATGGAGATGCAACGGTGGATGTCAACACTGTTAGACGATGGGTTCGTTGCTGTAACGAAGCTGAAGGGCAAACATCATTGGCAGATGAAAAGCGAAGCAGCAGGCCGGTGACTGCAGTGACTCTATGCAACATTCAGCAAGTCGATGACATCATTTGTGGTGATCGCCGGGTAGCAACTGTTGAATTGTGTCGCATTACCTCCCTCAGTAAAGGCAGTGTGATGACAATTATTCAACAAATGGGTTACTCAAAAGTTTTTTCACGTTGGGCACCAACAATGTTAACCTCCCAAAACAAAGAAACAAGGAAAAAAATAGCTTCCGAACATTTTTAGCGCTTCAATTTGGAGAGAGAGGAGTTTCTGGAAAAATTGTTACTGAAGACGAAACGTGAGTTCATTTTCTTGAACCTGAATCAAAGAGGCAGTCAATGGAATGGCATCACACAACGTCACCAAAGAAAAAAGAATTCAAAACTCAGCGGTCGGCAGGGAAAGTTATGGCGACAGTGTTTTGGGATACAGAGAGTGTGCTTATAATTGATTTTTTTGGAGCAGGGATGCACAATAAATTCTGTCAAATACGTCAGAACTCTCAAAAAGCTGAAAGCACGTCTTCGCCGAGTTCGCCCAACAAGCACTATGGCGGATGTTCTTTTGCACGACAATGCAGGACCACAAACCAGCCGTTACACCACTGCAGAAATTGAGAAATTGGGATGGCAAGTCTTACCTCACCCCGCATACAGCACTGACCTCGCACCATCAGACTTCCATCTGTTCGGGGCACTAAAGGAAGCTCATCGTGGGATTCATTTTGAAGATGAGGAGGCTGTGAAAACGTCCGTGCGTCAATGGCTTAGGAAGCAAGGCCGTGTGTTTTACCACACTGGAATACAAGCCCTAGTTAAAAAGTGGACCAAAACTGTGGAAAAGGGCGCAGATTATATTGAATAATGACAAATTAATCGTCAATGTTGTAGTTTTCAAGCTATGTAAACTGGATTCAATTTTCTTGGCAATTAAACGAGAAAAAGAAATAGGAGGCATTACTTTTTGACCCACCCTCGTATTTGGGGTATTACGAAAAATAAAATGTAAACATGTCTACACTTTGAGAAAACAGTCTGAAAAGTCCTCTCTATTCTCGTTGAATTTTATGCAACTTGGAAAAAATAAGCTAGACGGAAACTATTGGCGAAAAAGGAAAAATAAATTTCACTCACCACAGTAAATTTAACGTTTAGTATTTAAACCCTTGCGTTTTTAATGAGGAAAATTAAACCCTGGTTCAATGAATCCTTTGTGTAAGTCCACACAACTGACGTTATTTTAATGATTTATCTTTTCGTAAATTGTCTTTGAACATAGATAAACGTCTAATTTAAAAGTTCTTATCCATAACATGGCAAAGATTGTGTATTGGATACTTGGTTTATTGTAAAAGCTCTACATTTAGCGCAGTTACAGTGATCAAGTGTTTGTTTTAATCAAATAAAACTTATTGAATAATTATATGCACCCTAAGCGTAATTGTGAACTCATAAAAGAAATTCCTTGCCCATGTTATTCGAAGACAGGATGCATTGATTTTCCAAAATTCTCGGCTATATTCCGCTTGCTTGGTTACACACGAAAATCCCGTTTCAAAGTTTAATAACTTTCTGAATGAATACGCATTACAGAGAAAGGTCGACAGATTTTCATTATAAGGCAGGTTTCCAGGAGGAGCTGAACTGAAATCCAGTATCACGATTAAGCGTGCTCCTCTCGGAGGAAATGGCCAAAGCCTCCTTAATTCTCCGCTCCCAGTAACTGTTGCATTTTGCCAAGATGGTCGTCTCCCAAAAGTTGGCTCTATGGTCGTTACCAAAACTCTGCCAGCCCAGACTTCTCAGGTTGCATTAAACGAATGCAACAGTTACAGGGAGCGGAGAATTAAGGAGGCTTTGGCCATTTCTTCCGAGAGGAGCACGCTTAATCGTGATACTGGATTTCAGTTCAGCTCTTCTTGGAAACCGGCCTTAAAATGTACATTCGTCGACTTAAGAAGCACAGATACATACAGCTTGATAATCAAGTTAAATAGTTACGTTTCTTTGACCTAATTAAGTGTCTATGCTCACGCCATCTCCTGACCTGGCATTTAATTTACTGAAAACAATCTTTTGTTCAGTGATGCGAATTTTGATAGTGTTTTGTCTTTGATTATATTTGTGTTATATCTAGTGATTCATTTGTGGTTATAACATTTAATAAATATCCTGATGATGGGAGAGATACACATTCCCGAAACGTCGATTTCTAATCGTCTTTAAACCTGGCTTGCTTCCCGAGAACAACTTGAGCATATTCGTCGCCAGGAAAGCTTCAGGTCTTAGAGAAAGGTTTAATTAAAATTAACACAGGATTACTAGCCGTTAAAATTTAACAATAGGCATTTTTAAAAATATTCTCTGAATAAGATAAAATTATTTAGCTGAACAACTGATGAGGAATACATCACGCCCGCCTCGGTAGCGTACATGGTAGTGTGTCTGCCTCACGTTCAAGAGGTCCCGAGTTCGAATCTCGGTAAGGGTGAGTTGCCTGGAGAAGGTTTTTCCGGGGTTTCCCTTATCCTTAAAGACGAATGTCGGGTAACTCTAAGCTCTATGGATCCCGGGTTCATTTGAGCATCATTTCATCCATTTTATTCATCGTCCGATATGACTTGACGTTGGAGGACGTAAATTAAAAAAAAAAAAAAAAAGAATACATCACAGGGGTAGAAAAATTTAACACGGAACAGAATAGATTTGTGCGTCTATTCTGTAAATATTGGTGCTGCAAATAGTAATTTGAGACATAAATTTGTCTATAAATTTGATTTTTACTTATTTTAGTCCTAAATATCCTGTAAACGTTGTATGGATGGGGTTATGTTATAAACTTCAAGAAACGATTACATTTTCTTAGCTGCATACTTCAACTGTGGTTTAAATGTTATAAAATGGTTAAAAAAACCTTTTGTGATTGAGTGGTATTAGTAAAAGCGTATTAAATATGAAAGCGTATTGGGCTTTTTTTTTTCACTTGTGTTATTATCATTTTAACATTTACACGTTACAATAAAGTATTCAAATGTCATTACGTTTCTTTACCTGATTTAATTAAATGAATGAATTGCTGTATTTCCTTTAAGTGAACCATAATGCCTTCTGAACCGCGCAACTTTGAGGCCCGTAGGCAACGGGTTGAAGATCAGAGGTTTCCTGATCGAGAGATTCCGGGATGAGGGATCAGCCCAGTGCCGGAAGTGAAAGTACGAGAGAGATGAAGCGATAGGAAAGATGATGATGATGATGATGATGATGATGATGAAGCAATCATTAGAATGATGGTGGGGAAAACAGGAGGACCCGGAGAAAACGCGCCCCAGTGCCATGTTGTCCACCACCAATCTCACTTTGCGGTCGTCTGGGATCGAACCCGGGTCGCCTCGGTGAGAGCCAAGTGGTCTAACCATTCAGCCATTCGTAAACTTATTATTGAAGAACAAAGGATTTATAAAAGAAACGGAATAAAATATAATTCTATATCTTTAATTTTTATTTAAAAAATGGATTGGTTTTTCATTTTACGAAGGCTCAGAGTTAAAAATTTTAATAAACATTGTATTGATGTTTTATGTAAGAATATCTATTACTAATATTAAAGTTATAAAATATCTCCCAAGATATTCTTAGAATAGACACTTTTATAAAATTTTCAGTAATATCGGTCGTAATAAGTGTAACTTTGTTATTAAGCTGCAAGAAAAGGATATAAATGCAGAAAATGTAGGGAGCTAGAAAGGCAAGACGCTTTGGCGGTGTCTCTCCACATTTGCTAGATCCAGGGCAACTTCATGTTTCTTTCAAGCGTTTCCTGTAACCTGCAGGGCTACGTGCCATCGCATAAAACGGGTTTCAGTTCGATGCCTAGTCGGCACAACTCTTAATTACTTTTATCCAGGCAATATGATCTGCTTGAAATTACTCTATCTGGAAGGTTTCAGCGACCTCGGCCGGGTTTGAACGTGTGACATGTGGGACGAGAGACAAGAGCACTGTGAGATACTCCCGTTGGTGACCTAGATCAGGAACTGCCGTTGCAACATGTTGCGTCCTTTCTTTCTTCAGTGCCGATCTTTGTGGAAAAGTTGCTTGCCAGTCCGTCACAGGTCAACATTCTTACATCGTAAAGTTGGGTGCCGAATTAGTGAATACGTTTAGCAAAAGGATGCGTTATTTTCACTGCAGGATTAATATGACGTTATAAGATAGCGGCTATGTGCACCTGTAAATGCAATAAAACCAATATTTTCTGATAATTTAGGAATTTCTATAAATACTTTGCGTTAATGCGCATAATTGACACACATGAAAAGGAACTAATTGTTAGTCGCGTGTGCTTGAACTATCTTGTAAGTCAAGAACAGTGAAAGCATTGCTTTGGAACTTAGTATACAAAATAATATAATAATAATATCACACAAGCTTAACTGCTTTTCCCAAACCAATGACTAAATCTGGACATGAAGTCAAGTGTTCAAAATATTTATGTTATTTTTGAGATTAAAAAGTGTCAATATAGGTAATAAGGTCTTTTAAAATACAAATTTCAAATAAGTTTTATTTACGGGATTTATATAAACATATTATTTAAGGAGTTATAAATAGTGCAATTATGAACATGAAAGATCTAAGAAACAACCACAAATTTGTAGTAAAAAAAAGCCGCATGTATTGCTGAAAAATTATAAAAATAGATTTTGAGACAAAACAATGAAGAAATACTATATTAATAATCGGGAACAGAAAAAAGGTAGAAGGGAAACAATCGAAGGTAAAGAACAGAAAGGAAATAAAGAAAAGAGGAGAGGAGATAAACTTTTCTTACGGAATCTATTTTATACAAATGTGACTATTACATATTATGCTAAACGCCTTATATATTTTTTCTGTGCAGCACATTACAGAAATTAAATATATATAAAGGAAGCATTCATTTACTGTTTTTGTGTATTAAAGTGCAACGAATTATCAGGTGCTAAATGGCTAAATAATGCATTAATTCTTGTTTCACATAAGCTTGCCCCGTATCTCTTAACGGTCACGTGACCTTATCACCTCTCATTGGCTGCTGTTGCAGTGGTAATAATTAGTTCGTTATTTAACATGGTGATATATCTTTATATATTGGAAGAGAATTGTCAAATTTATATTTTCGTAACTGTTTTAATTAAATATATTACGCAACAGAGTTGATTTATCTGAAATGCATGTTAATTCTTAAACGAAGTAAAGAGGAGGTTCCTTTGCTCTCAAGCACATGGCATGATAGCATGTGATTTAGCGGTAGTGGTGACATTTGTTTATATGACTTTTATCACTGACCTTGTTTTGAACTGGATTAGTCACATGTCGCCATTCGAAAGTGTGTTAGGCCGAGTGCGAGAGCTAAATTATTTTATTGATCGTTTATTGCACTTGTCATTATATGTATAATGGCAGAGTCTACCGCCAGTTTTTCGCTGAAGCATCGCAAGGGAAAACCTTTACAAAGCGGCGAAGAAAGAATTGTGTCGCATGTGTTTAATGCACTCACAGAGAAGAATCCGTATTTGTCAGTGAGAGAAGTCGAACAGCTGTGCTCTGAACTTACAGGTGTGTTAGATGCGTAGGAACAACGCGACATGAAATTGAGACAACAGGAAAACTTACCACTCCAGGGGCGATATTGCTGTGTGGTGAAGACGTTATTTAAGGACAATCAGACTGTACCGGGATACAAATTGCAAAATATACTACCTTGACGAGACTTGGGTGAATGAAGGACACACAAGTATGGCGTGACACGTATTTTAAGACTGAAAGACAAGCATTTTTGCAAAGTATGTGTGCTGGTTTTAAAAAATCCCAGTGGAAAAGCCGAAGGCCTTTCATTATAAACTTGTTTCAGTTTCATTGCTCATTCATTCAGTTTCAACTTGCTCAGTTTCATTATAAACCTCATTATTTTTGCATGCCTTCATATTCTTATTTGTATGATTTTATCTATCTTCCTGGCAATTATTATGACGTTTACTGCAGTTTTAAATGTAACGGGAAGGCACCGCCTATGGCCTATGGCGCGAAAGCATTAGCCAATTAGGCTGAGGGGGGAGGTAGTTGCACGCGGAGTGATCCATATCAGCGGGGCAAGGTTATTTGAAACAGAGATTTGTAACGACGTTACAGACGTTTTTCATCCGAAGGTAACTATCAACGCAGATATTCGCAGATATTCACCTTAACAGGTGTTTTGTAATCCAGCAAGTTAAATTGATAATCGACTATACATTTTCTAAAAAGATCTCTATGGGCAGAATAATGTAATTGTTTTATAAAAATATAGCAAGTTAACAACATATGTTTTAATAGTGGACAGTCTTAGGATTAGGTTTAAGATAATAGCACCATTGACGGCCTTCATATTGAAAAAGATATCTAAAACCAATTTTAATGTTTTGTGAATATCAATAAAATGAATATAAACAGTGGAATACGGTGGTGTAATTTTTTAAGGTAAAAGGTACGAAATACTGAAAGAAACTAGATGTGTGGAAAACGCATTCTAAAATAAGATCTGGATTATTTTATTGAACCATTTATTTTTACCCTTTTTAAGACACTTTCCAGTCCTAAATTGAAATATTTATTTTGCTTTGTGTGGTATATAAAGAGAAACTTTGGAAATATCGGTGAATATAGATATAATATGCATATCTTATAAATGCAGAAAAGAAAGGAGGAGGGAAAGAAAGAAAGGCCCGGGCTTTATAGTTCCGACCACTATTAGGTAAAAGTAATAAAAATTACTTGTTCTTTCACACTAGCCGTGTGTAGGACACACTAGAGCCAGACTGAAAAATTCAATGCCATAGCCGGGATTTGAAATACGGATCTTCTGGTCTCCGTCCAGCCACTCTAAACCATTGAGCTACTAACCAATTTGCCAATATGACATTAAATTCTCCAACTGACTTGTGTTTTTCCTGGTAAACTACTAGGAGTTCTCATAAGCAATAAAGGAAAGAAAGAAAATCAAAAGGAACATAAATAAGTAAAAAAGAATAGTATTAATAGTTCGAAAATTTATATATTTGTATAAAATATCAATTTTACCACAACATTTACTGGAAACGCTGTAAATGAATATTAAATTTGATTTGATTTGGATCTCTTTTTCTTTCCTTTCTCTTGGTTCGGTTTGTTTGATGTATTTAAGTGTATGTGCGCTCTTTCTGAACCACAAAGGCTGGAAATATTAAGAATGAAATTAATATAGCATATGTATACACAAAATGATTTTGAACAACGTTGTATGTATATCATTTCTGTGTTCATGCTATTCACGTCAACATACGAACCGAACAGCCAAAGTTGGCAATCCTACAAAAGAGAGTGTACATATGACAATATTGTAATACCTTGGCAAGAATCTATCTGCACGTGTATTGAATATGATACACCTAGCTGAAAATTCAGGTAGAGTGAAAGGAGTTCTAGAGTCATTTTGTACTCATAATGGTTCTGTTATCCTTTATAAACATCCTGCTTTAAGCAGTTCTAAGAAGCTGATGAACACCAGAAGTAACCAGAACGAGATTTTTATAGGTGTAGTGCAAAGAATTCTAAAGTTCAGAGATTAAATGAATAACAAAGAATAAGAATTTAGATGAGCATTTGCAAATGAGAGATATAAGAAATATCTCAGACAGAAAAATTCAATGCCATAGCCGGAATTTCTGGTCTTCGTCCAGCCGCTCTGACCATTGAGCTACTATGGTCAACGTGCCGATATGACATTAAATTCTCCAACTGATTCGTATTTTTTCCGGTAAACCACTTAGGAGTTCTCAAACACATGAGACAACTACCTGAATGGCGACTTACAACATGTAAGTACTTTAAGGCCCGGGCTTTATAGTTAACCATTATTAGGTCAATTAATGGAAATTAATTGTTCTTTCACACTGGCCGTGTGTAGCCTACATTGTGGAAACGTAGAGTCAGACAGAAAAATTCAATGCCATAGCCGGAATTTGAACCACGGATCTTCTGGTCTTCGTCCAGCCGCTCTAACCATTGAGCTACTATGGTCAACGTGTCGATATGACATTAAATTCTCCAACTGACTCGTATTTTTTCCGGTAAACCACTTAGGAGTTCTCATAAACACATGAGACAACTACCTGAATGGCGACTTACAACATGTAAGTACTTTAAGGCCCGGGCTTTATAGTTAACCACTATTAGGTCAATTAATGGAAATTAATTGTTCTTTCACACTGGCCGTGTGTAGGCTACATTGTGGAAACGTAGAGTCAGACTGAAAAATTCAATGCCATAGCCGAGATTTGAACCACGGATCTTCTGGTCTCCGTCCAGCCGCTCTAACCATTGAGCTACTATGGCCAACGTGCCGACAATACGTTTCCACAATTCAGCCTACACACGACCAGTGTGAAAGAACAATTAATTTCCATTAATTGACCTAATAGTGGTTAATTATAAAGCCCAGGTCTTAAAGTACTTACATGTTGTAAGTCGCCATTAGGGTGGTTGTCTCATGTGTTTATGAGAACTCCTAAGTGGTTTACCGGGAAACACACGAGTCAGTTGGAGAATTTAATGTCATATCGGCACGTTGGCCATAGTAGCTCAATGGTTAGAGCGGCTGGACGGACACCAGAAGATCCGTGGTTCAAATCCCGGCTATGGCATTGAATTTTTCAGTCTGACTCTACGTTTCCACAATTTAGCCTACACACGGCCAGTGTGAAAGAACAGTTAATTTCCAAGAAAGATCTCGTTTGCAAAATTTCTTAATCGGGAGATGTTAATTAAAAAATTAGTTGTACAAATATTTTGGGAAAGTACTCGTACAACTGGTTTACCTTTTAAAGGCATTAACAATAATGAATGTAGTAAACTATGTAGAACAGTAATCAATTTTAGTATTGAAATCATATTTGTATTGCCGACTTCATACATTATAAAATGTTATTTATGCTTGTCACATAGGTTCTTCTTTGAAGAACATTGGTGTACATTTCTCTTGTTAGAAATAATTTAATCATTTTCAAAGCAACTATTTACTACATAAATATGCGCTTGTATCAGTCTTAATAAGTACAATCTATTCTTTTTCTTCTAATGGTCGTTTTAATAATGTTAACATCGGTAGAACTTCCCAATTTATTCTCGTTTTCTGGAGATACTTTTATTATTTTCACTCATAACAACGATTTCACTTGCAGACATGCCTTCTTCTATTACATTCGAAATCCAATTCCCACTTTCTTTATTCGAGTACTGCTGGAGGTTTAGAATACCACTTTCCCTTTTTTATATTTAAACCAGATAGGATTATTGCTCAAAATGCATTGCTTTTGTTCTTAATATAAAACATTCTTCTCCGGAAAATGAACACAAAAAGAGTATCTGTTACAGTTCTTGAGGTTCTGAGTTCTAATTAACGGATATAAATGTTTGCACAGGTCTGTAACTTAATCCTCGATTCTTTTGAGCAAAGTGTTTCAGGAAAAATGTTTTCAGTCTTGTACATAGTTTTATCAGCACTGTGTTCAGGGTCACAATAGATTGTAATGAATTTCTCCAGCAAGGAACCATTGCTTTTAATCATTGCAGACGACACACCAGAGTTTTCTGATAAACAATTTTATGAACTTCTGTCATCCTGTGAAATAAATGGTCACAAACAGGCATCTAGCATCTAGCATCTGAACTTCAGATAATAAACTTAAATGTGTAATGATTGATCTCTTAAATGGAAAAACACGATTAGCAATGAAAAGTCAGGTGTTTGGGCGCGTTTTTTGCAAGCACATCAATTGTGATTGTAAATTATTGAGATTTATGTGTAATGAGCAAACATTCATTGGATCGAGACAAATTTGAAAATGCGTCGAATAAGATGTATGCACACGTACTAGGTGAAAAAAACCCTGAAAGCATTATTTTGTAGGGGGATATGAAGAGAATTTTTTCTTTTTGACCGAGTAAAATCGATCTCTGTTTTGTCTTCCACATGCTGCAATATGTGAATACTTCCTAAATTATAATTTCTTATTTTAATTGAAAGATAAATAAAAATATCAAAACTGCCTTTCTCTGTTCAGAAATCGAAATGAACATCACTGAAGGTTTGCAGTGAGCGTATTAGATTTGATAAAGTAATTCTGACGTAGCCTGTTTAAACTGTAAATAGCTATTACCACTCTATTTCTCGCACGAAATAAAAAGTATTCCCACCGTTGCCCATACATTTGGAAACATAATAGTTATTTTTCAAAACTATGTAAACTTATGTGAACTTTATTTAATATTTTTGTTTCCACTTAATTTATATCTTTATGATGCCAAATTTGCGTCTAAGTACAAGATTATAGTAATCATAATTTATGTGTAGTGTACAGGCATGATTAATAAGTCATATTTTTTTTTAAAAAATAAAAATTTATGAAACTTGCTGTAAAATAAAATACCACTACCACCCCTATTAGTATAATATAATTTCATCACTACTATATAGGTTTACTAATCAGCAGGCCGTTATAAAGTGTTCATGACATTCAACATAATTAGACATGGGATGTGTTCTGAGCTTGTACGTAAAGTTTTGTTGTGGATATGATTGCATATTTTCGATATCGCTCCATATGTTATAATTTTCCGATGCATCAAACATATAACACAGGTGAAAGAGTAGAGCCAGACTGAAAAATTCAATTTCATAGCCGGGATTTGAACCACGGATATTCTGGTCTCCGTCCAGCCGCTCTAACCTATTGAGCTACTATGGCCAATGTGCCAACATGACATTAAATTCTCCAACTGACTCATGTTTTCCCCGGTAAACCACTAGGAGTTCTCATAAATACATGAGACAACTACCTTAATGGCTCAGGTAACTCTAAGCTCTATGAACCCTGGGCTCATTTGAGCATCATTTCACCCATTCCATTCATCGTCCGATATGACTTAACGTTGGAGGACGTAAAATTATAAAATAATACCTTAATGGTGACTTACTTTGCTGTAAGTACTTTAAGGCCCGGGCTTTATAGTTCGGACCACTATTAGGTACAATTAATGGAAATTAATTGTTCTTTCACACCAGCCTTGTGTAGATCGCACTATGAAAGATGGAGAATTTAATGTGGTGTTGGCACGTTGGCCATAGTAGCTCAATGGGTTAGAGCGGCTGGTTGAAGACCAGAAGATCCGTGGTTCAAATTCCGGCTATGGTATTGAATTTTTACAGTCTGGCTCTACTCTTTCATAGTACATCTTACACACGGCTAGAGTGAAAGAACAATTAATTTCCATATAACACAGGTGTTTTAAAATTTTTCATTTAAAGTAACAACTGTGCTTTAGTGACAAAGTAATAAAGTCCTTGCTTTGGGAACCCCCTATGTTAAGAGTGCTCCTTTTAAGTATGCAGAAAAATTAAGTGGCAAATTGTGCAGTATTTTAGGGAAAAATGTTGACATTACAGTTCTGTATTCTGTAGATAAAATGCACTCAAACTTAAAATGAAGTGCTTCCTGAAGAAATCTCCACAGAGTTAGTTATTTCATACTTAGGCCAATAACCTCTGTAGGCGTAGAAAGATCCTCCTAAGCATATAAACGCGTGTTAACCGATAAATGTCATAAACTTACACGAGCATTTGAAGAAAGTGATCATTATGTACTGCAAATCAAATTACAACGACCGGAATTATGTCTCAGGATGAATGCCGATACATTAAAGTATAAAACATTTTAGTGCAATGTTTAGTGCATATTTTCGAAATTGTAGGTATATTGTAAAGATTTGAAAAATATAAATGCCTGAAAGTTTGAGATATTTTAGTGCGTACAAATCCCATTTCTAATGATAACGGCATTATATGAAGCACTAATATACATTTTAGCTACTTTTCTAATGGTGATCAACCTTTAAATATAATGGAAACTAGTTCTTTCTTGATCCGATTTCTTGCAGCTGTAATCCTTGTCAAGTTGTAGATGATTTAATAAGCGAATTCAGCTAAAGTAAACCAAATAACCTTCCGCTAAAGGTGCCTAAAGCAACCGTCCTTGGTGGGTGTGTAGCGGCCTTGTCTTCGTGATAGATGGAGCGAGCGTAACATTTGCCTTCGGCCATAACGTTTTGCGTCAGTTAGATTTACAGAAACACTTAAAACATCGTTAACAAAACCTATTTTATGTGTAATGATTTAATAAATATAAAATTTAACTTGCTTTTTGAAGTTCATTGAGTGACGAGGAGTTAACTAAAGCCAGACTAGGACTATGAGAATGTGCCTATGTTCTGATGAGGCTTCCTCCGGAAGGGAGGTGTAGGGTGAGAGGAGAATAAAGGAGAAATGAAAGCCAGGATCCCCAACCGCTACAGATTAAAACTGTTCGGTGGCGGCTCGTATAACATGCTCCCCTTCACCCCGCGGGCTGGCACGTCTCCTAGGCGTCCCAGGGGCTCGTATAACATGCTCCCCTTCACCCCGCGGGCTGGCACGTCTCCTAGGCGTCCCAGGGGCTCGTATAACATGCTCCCCTTCACCCCGCGGGCTGGCACGTCTCCTAGGCGTCCCAGGGGCTCGTATAACATGCTCCCCTTCACCCCGCGGGCTGGCACGTCTCCGGGGCGGCACAGGGGCTCGTATAACATGCTCCCCTTCACCCCGCGGGCTGGCACGTCTCCTAGGCGTCCCAGGGGCTCGTATAACATGCTCCCCTTCACCCCGCGGGCTGGCACGTCTCCGGGGCGGCACAGGGGCTCGTATAACATGCTCCCCTTCACCCCGCGGGCTGGCACGTCTCCTAGGCGTCCCAGGGGCTCGTATAACATGCTCCCCTTCACCCCGCGGGCTGGCACGTCTCCGGGGCGGCACAGGGGCTCGTATAACATGCTCCCCTTCACCCCCCGGGCTGGCACGTCTCCAGGGCGGCCCAGGGGCTCGTATAACATGCTCCCCTTCACCCCGCGGGCTGGCACGTCTCCGGGGCGGCACAGGGGCTCGTATAACATGCTCCCCTTCACCCCGCGGGCTGGCACGTCTCCGGGGCGGCACACGGGCTCGTATAACATGCTCCCCTTCACCCCGCGGGCTGGCACGTCTCCGGGGCGGCACAGGGGCTCGTATAACATGCTCCCCTTCACCCCCCGGGCTGGCACGTCTCCAGGGCGGCCCAGGGGCTCGTATAACATGCTCCCCTTCACCCCGCGGGCTGGCACGTCTCCGGGGCGGCACAGGGGCTCGTATAACATGCTCCCCTTCACCCCCCGGGCTGGCACGTCTCCAGGGCGGCCCAGGGGCTCGTATAACATGCTCGCCTTCACCCCCCGGGCTGGCACGTCTCCGGGGCGGCCCAGGGGCTCGTAGAACACGGACTTACAGAGAGCAAACGCACCTGCCATTAACACCGAAACTTCCGCTGACTTGGACCTCTGAAATAGCCAACTAGGATGAAAGATAAACTGAAATGAGAAATGAGGCGAAGTGGACGGATGAGAAATTCAGTAAATGTAATTTTCCTTCCCAGCATTCGCCTAGTGACCTGGTAAACGATCCCACGGCCTCTCGAATGCTGGCTACAGACTCCATGTGAGCCGTTCCACTCGATAATTAAAACCAGAAGTAGGGCAAAAGATTGCTCTATCCCTAAAGTATTTGGCAAAGTGTACCCTCAAACGTTTAGAGTCAAAACGTTTCGAAGCACCCTTAACATTTATTCATTAAATGGCTTCATGGTACATGCCAACAAAGGAGCATAAAGTACATGCACATCGAGACTTGCTTTGTCCTTCAATGCCTACTAAAACGTTTTTCTCAATAACTATTGCAGAAAAAGTATGACATGTTGCATACTTGTTCCAGGGTGGAATTTATTAGAATACAGTTTTGAAACTATGTTTACACGAACGTTTATTTTTAGACAAAATTTATTTTTAAAACTGAATTTATGGTATTTATATTGAAGACAATAAAAGAAGAAATAATGAAATAAAGAAACATCTTTGCCTTATGAAACGTACCTTACGTATAGAATCTAATTTTATGATAATATATGTGTGCATGGATTTGATATTAGTTTTAAAATTATATCTGTAAATTATTTAAGAGAAGACTGAAGCACAATTCGCTGGGGAAGCAGACATTATAGATACACAATAGAAACATTTTCTGGAAGGCTCCAGTTTATCGGCAGAGAAATCCGTTGTAACTTTGGCAGACATTTCCATCACAACAGAACTCCCGATTAGGTCAAACACTAAGGTTCCGGTGCCTGTCTTTTCTCATCGGAACATTTATGCTTAAATTTCGTGGGGGAAAAGATATATTTTGATGTTATAAAATATTTATCCACAAATGAGAAAATTGCATTTACGCTGAAGAAATTCTATCAATGAACCAGGGAGGAGTGAAGCTCATTGAGATGGAGGGCAAAAGAAATGTCAAATATGTATGGCGATTGTTAAGAGAGAGAGAGGTAACATCAATTGTGATTTGGAAGTTTACATAGCCGGAGTATATACCGTTCATTTTATGATTAGACTTACATGGCAACTAAGGTATTCACGTCAGAAAAGCAAAACCAGCTCTACCACGTAATTACGTTAGCCGGGGAAAATATTCTAAAATGTCTGTTTGATTGTAGTTAGATATTAATCGATTCCTACTGGAAAGAAGTTGAATAGTGACAAACTCTACTCCAGAATATCTTCTCTGATATGTTTGAATGACAATGCAAAGGACCGAATCCAATTCTGACAGAGTAACTATCACTATGTCCATACTTGTATTTGCTAGAGAGTTTGATGGCACCATCTCTGCTGTGAGTGGAGTATGTGTGCCAAAAATCGGGTGCAGACCCAAAAATGCGTCGAGAATACATAGGAACATATATACATAACACAGCATTGTACGGGAGGGGTTGTTAACCCCTGCGGTCTACACATGGCATACGTATGGAGCGGCGACACAGAGCTCACGAGGGATGTCCAACAAGTACTTGCAAGTGGTCGTATGTGAAACACTTAGGCTTCAGTTTTGGTCTTTGGGGTCCTACTCCGACGCAGAGTTTTGGTGCACAGGCCCCACATAGAGCAGAGATGATGCCATCAAACTCTCAACCAAATACATGAACATAGTGATAGTTCCTTGTGGGATGAGGTGCCTAGATAAACATTTTCTATTTTTCCACTTTATCTTACAAAGGCAGATGTCGACTAACTCTCAACTGCGTACCCCGGTCTCATTTGACCTTCCGTCAGTTTTATCATCTCCTTCGTTGTCCGTGTATCACTTGATCATTGTCCCTGGGATGATTTAAGGGAGGTTAACCCTAAAATAACAAAGCTACTGAGCGAGGTGGCGCTGCGGTAATGTATGCGACTCGCATTCGGGAGGTTGTGGATTCGATTGCGGCGGTCAAACTTCCTGACTCATAGTTTTTTAGACAGTCTCTTGGAATCGCTAGGCAAATGCTGGCAAAGCTTATTATATCCCTTGCATTTCAGTTCATTTAAACTTAATCCTGCTTCATATTTCAGGGTTGTAAGTGTCGATGGGAGTCTTGGGGTTGCATGGGAATGCAAACCTTCGTTCTCCGGCTCCAAGATCCCCCAGTGAAATATGTAAGTCTGCATTGGGAGGGAGCCGCTAATATGAACGAGTTGCCACGGGGACTGTCATCTGTAAAATGATCTACTCTCTGCTGACGTGTCTTCTAAGTTCGGACAGCCTCTTCACCTCACCCTTCCCTCTCGGGTAGAACCCTACCAGGGACATATGTACAAAATGTCTTCCATAGATCGAGGTGCTAATTCCCGCCATCGAACCCCCCTGTACATCATATCGCAGATGAAACACGTAGAACGAAGTGGTGAAAATCGGCTTTCCAGTTCCTTACAAACTAAAGTTTCTTTACAGCCTCTTATTGTGAAGGTTTTTCATCACTTCCCGTTGCTAAGGACAATCTGTGCTAACCTCAAACCACATGATAAGAAATATGAACAGTGCTGTTTTAATTTCGGCAGCAGAGTCATAAATGTGTTAAATTACTCCAACACTAGAATCAAAGACGCTGAAATATAAACAAATTCCAAAACAATATGTCACAATTGCCATAAATTTGTCAAGCTACTCCAAGGGAGAATCAAAGAGGTCGAAGGGGGGACGTAAACATCGGATTTATTACACCCTAAACTTAGGCCTAGAACGTTTCCATCCCAAATTTCCTAAGTTATTTCATTTCTTGTATTACTATACCACCCACCGCCTGTGGTGTGAAGAAAGTAAAGTAGGCGCTAAGCACTATTTAAAAAGTATTCGAATAGGCATGTTACCCTATATGTTTTCTAATTGGAAATCCCTGTAATAGACGTGGAGAAAATTCTAAATTGCAGCTTTTGGACGCTATTCTTCTGAGTTGTACACAGTTTGTTTAGGATATTGACCTCCCCTGCGGAGTAAACTAAAACATTACTCAGCAGGTACTATTCACCAGAAACATTTATTGCAGTACGATTCTGAGTAATTATATAATTTTGCATTGCTACAAAGAAGGCTTTTCTATATTGTTACAGTAAATGATGATTATTATGTGTTTCAAATGGGAAGCTGTTTGTTCTTGAGCGCTACTAGGTGAGCAACCAATTTGGGTCCTGCGGTGTTTTCGTATTGCATTACCTAACCTAATCAATTTGTATGAAATACTATTCGCGCTAAGACAAAAATTCAGATTTCGCCAAAACTGATCCATGTGGAAGGTAGAGAGTAATGTATCTAACATAACCATGAAAACCCCATATTTTTAGCTCAAATAGTTTTTCTAATACTAATAAATAAACCACTATTACCTGTATTATAACAATAAATCGCGACGTAAGCACTGTATGAATATCATTATTGGTTGGCATGTATGTGTGTACGTATATTTGTAATTACTCAGAACTGAAACGTAAATGTTTGGCATGACGTGATAAAAGAATTACTTTGAATAAGCAAATTCGAGCGAGAGGAAACAAATTTCCGGCTGCCCTGACAGAACGTGTCTGTTTATGAATGGTTCGTAATCTCTATTTGCTCTAGAGAGTCCAAAGTGGTTGGTGTGTATGTATGTACATATACTTTTCATTGCTCAGAACTGAAATTTAAACTACTGACATGACGTGATAAAAGAATTACTATGAATAAATCAAGGTATTAAATTCGAGAAACAGCAAACACTTCATTTCCTGTTAGCCTGTGGAATGCTGTATGCTTATGTTTATGAATGAATGCTGGATAGGAAGTGTTTATTTACTCTGGGGAGTTCAGATCAATATCATCCAGTTTTTCTTTACACAACAGTAGAGTAACAGTTAAATAATGCAATGGCTTCTTACGCTGAATTTAGTGGCGAGTCAAAACGGCAATTATTACGAAGTCAGGCTCCAAGTATTGTTTTTAAGGTTTACACGTTCTTCAAAAAATTGGGCAATGAAGAATATAGAAATCAGCTCGATTTCAAAAATGCTCTACGCCTTACTGCTGATGCGTGTGGTGTAGGTAAAACAAGTGTGTCCCGAATTTGGATTAGAAAAGCAGATAGTATTTAAAATATACATAATTTGCGAAAATTCTTTTTCCAATTTTGATTTTAGAAACTGCATCATTGTAAAAGTTTGTAAAATATAATTCGCTTACCCTTACATTTAGCGCCAAGCAGACCTGTATGTTGTAGGAGTGTGCGAGAGAGAGGGAAATATAAAAAGAGTGGGGTAACAAGCTGGCAACGCTGAGTGTGATACGGCATCTGATTAGCTGGACTCCAGAACCCTTCCCATTTGAAACACATAATCCCTAAAACCACAACGTTCGCAGTTTCATTTATTTCTAGGTGTATAGAGAGGTGTCTCGTATTTCTGTAAACTTTACCACTGCGCAGTGGCAGATGACCTCAGTATGTCTCTATAACATTATCAGTATTAAGTTTATGTGATGACAAAATTTACTTGGTATTATTAATTAATAATGGAAGGTGAATTTCTATCTCTTTTTTTTTATTATTATTGTAGCGGGGGATTCCTGAAAGATGAATGTCAGATACTTCTAAGTTCAGTAAATCCTGAGTTAATGTGAGTATCATTTCACCCATTTTATTAAACGTCACATATGATCAAATGGGTTAGTGATATCAAAACTCAAAAAACTGAAAACAACCTGCTGATGCATATTTCTAACTATAAACTTAAACTGATGACATACAAACCGGGTTAATGTATACTTCATAAAAATAAGCTCTGACCTATAGGTCTTATTATTAACTTTCACAGTTTTAGCATTTTATTTTTAGTATTTGGAAATATTCTTTTCTAGAAATAATATGTATGACGAGGTGTAAGTACTACAGCTCTTCTCAGATTACCTAGATTCTTAATGTCAAATCATAACTGAGAAAAATATACTGTGTAGGGATGAATTTTGTCCCATGGGGAACATATTCAGCCAGTATCTTCTGGTACACCTACATTTTATAAATTTAATATCGTATTGGATCATTGAAGGACTATAGGAACATAAAAAGTAAGGCTAAGAAACAAAACCACAAACAAAAGAAGAAATTACAAATTAATATCTACGCATCCGCTATATCATACCTATTTAATACGCTTGCCTTAAAAGAAATGCTAGCCCTTGTAGCCGTGGTCGCTAGAGTGTACGTCTCTAGCGTTCCGCCACGTAGAGGGTCACGGGTTTGAGTCCCACCTTGGGCATGGGTGTTCATGTGTGTAGTATATATGAGTAAAACCACATTAAACAAACGAAAAGAATGAAAAACGATGAAAATAAGGGGGAATATATATATCCATGTATACAGGTGTATATATTTTATAATATATGAAAATCATACGAAATAGTCGATATAATGAAGTTAGCGTGCGGAATCATGCCGAAACTTTTCATTCAAACTTGGAAGCGTTTTGATTTTTGTTAACAAAACACACTCACATACACACGCACGCGCGCGCGTGTTATCACGACTCTGTATTCTTCGGTCTGAAGTACTTTTAGAATCGTTGAATGTCATAATTACTTTATTCGCAATATTATAAAATTGTTATATTTCTTATCTTAACTGGAGTTTCTAATATACTAATCCTCCAATATTTTCTGTAGAAATAAAAATTGACGCTTACGTATTCTATTATTTATTCGTGATTTTGTGAATTTTAATGTAGACAATTAAATTTATTGTATCCACTCGTTTGTTATGCTCTGTCCTTAATGACAGGCTATAAATACTGGAGCTCTTTGTTTCTTTTTGGTAGTAAGTGTTTCTATAAAACTGGAAAATACATTATTGGACTGTGCGGCAGAGAGTAATTGAAAGTTGTACTCACCTAGGGCAAGCACGAGAGCAGTCGATGTCCCCATTGTGACGAAGAGTTTCCTGACCAGTGCTGTCAGTGTGCTACCAGCAACTGAGCAATCCTAGTGTGAAAGTCACTAGCTCTTTCGATAGCCCCCCACCGTCTTACCAAGCCTCCGCCGGGTGTCTTTATTCAGCTTTCATCTGGATCCAATTAATAACGCTATCTAAAGTCATAAATACGAGCAAGTAAATACAAATTAAAACAAAGGAAGAACATTTAGTTATAGGGTTTGATTGAGTTTTTACAGAGGAATTAAAAGAATGAGGATATCTTGAAAGGGTGAGAATAGAAAAAATCCTAATTTACCTTTGCATTAATCTCATTTTAACTACCTTTATTGGTGGAAAAATGCATTATCTTCTATTGATTCACTTAACAACTTGTTTGTTTATATATTTCTGCCAAGCTTAATGTAAGGGTTACTCTCTCACCTGGTCAGATATATGATAACAATTAGATGTATATGTTTGCTTACGAAAAGTAGCAAAGCAGCAATACGATATGAATAATCTAATAGACTGAAAATAACAAGTAACGCATATGATATATAAAATCTGTGATGGAGAATAAATTGAAACTTCTGCTAGGATTAGGATTACTACGGAGGGGATTCCGCACTGCGACCAGTCTTAAACTATTGTACCTATGCTCCTAAGTGGGGCATCTCCGGGAGGAAGGATGAGGCGAGAGGAGACAGAGGGTGACCGTTCCAAGGAGACACGACAATGCAGAGGGCAGGTTCCCTACATTTTACTTAGGTGGTAACCTCCCCCGGTAGGCCAGGACAACGGACATTTCCTCCTATTGTGGTTCGGACGCGGTCCCAGCAGCCGATTCGGAGACCGGCAACCGACCTACCGGAGGAGGAAGTGGTTCACTCAGAGCATATCATCCTGCCATGCACCGCCGAGACACCCGCCGACACTTCTACCCTGAAAGAGACCACCAGAGCTGCTTTTCATTTAAAAATTCTGTATGTTATATCATTTGATGTGTAGTTGTTAGGTATAAATTTTATTTTTATATTTTTGTTTGTTTATAATGTAATTTTTTATTCATGTATTGGATGTCATCAACTACATACGCTGTGATAATTGGGGAAATGTCCTGTATCAGTTAATTGAAATAAGTAAATTAATAAATAATAAATAAATAAATAATTAGATAAATATATAAATAAATAAAATAAATAAATAAATAAATGATGTGACATAATAATGGAGATTAAATGGAGGTACAGGAAATTGGGGGAATATAATTAATCTACCCAGCGTTTGCCTGTCGATCCGGGAAAACCCCGAAAAAAAAACATCGGACAATTAGGTCGCACACGGGATTTGAACCTCCCATCCCGCTCGGTAGGCTTCTGGTAAATGCTTAAAAATTATGCTCCGTATATAAATTAAATATCCTTTAACCGGAGTTAAAGCAAAAATTAGCTTGAAGACCAGATAGTTTTCCCAACCAGGATTTGATTCTGTGTCTCCTGCTTGAGAAGCCAAAGCTTCAGTTCTATTCAAAAATGTTTTATAGTGAGGTATAATTGTAGCAATTACATAAGAGTCTTACCGAACTAAGGCATAAAACCTGTGGTTTGTGTCTAAAATGTGCAAGTGCCACCAACGTATAGGAAGAGCGTTCCGATATCGGGCAGTTTTGTTACATTTGTGTGTGGTTTTTGAGATGGTATAGGCTTACACTACGTGACAAAAGATTGTTTTATGTTCCTTTCTTAGTGCTTAATGCGCTGAACACGAATATACTATTAGTTTCTTTTCCAAATGTAGATACTTCTCGAAATATAATTCTTTTTATGTTTAATTAATGTTACCAATAATTTTGAATTTACCGCTTTTTTATGACAATCGTAGTAGTTTAAGGCAATTGCCGGTACGTGGCATTGACGTTTCACGTTACTAAAATTAGTACACATCGACATCCTTAACAATCCTATCCACATATATAAAATATATAGATATATCGATGTATTTTACAAACTGAAGTCTTCCTGTTTGTGAATTTTGGTTGCAGTTCTGTGCTTATATTTGATTGACTGTTTTCTTTGAATGAAACATGTTAGTGTCCAGACCATGTAAGCTGCCTGCAGACACAATTTGTTATGTCTGTGGACATTATATCGGAACGAAACAAGTGAATCATAAAACTGTGTTTGGGACAAAGTTCTGTGATGCCTACGAAGTGTACCAACTGGAGAACAAGATGTTACATGGACTCCTCACGTATCGTGCGGAAGCTGAAGGTCTAGTTTAGAGGGTCAGCTACGTGAAGCAAGAAAATATATGCCATTTGCAGCTCCTCGAATATGCAGGGAGCCAACCAACCATCAAGATAACTGTTAGCTTTTATGGTTGATATTACACATTACAAAAATACCAAGAACAGAAAGCCTGCCAGGATATTCAAGTTATGGAAAGATGGTATCAGGGACGTAGCGACTCTGCAATGATGGGAGACCATATATGGGACATAGTGCGTGCAGGGGGATGAAAACATAAAAGGAAAGATCGTTCTCGTGTCTTTTTTGAATGAAAGTATTTTTCTTTACATTTACGTCCTCCAAAGTTAAGTATATCGTAAGATGAATGGAATGGATGAAATGATACTCAAAGAGCCCAGGGTCCACCGAGCTTAGAGTTACCCGACATTCGTCTTTCAGGATAAGGTAAAACTCCGGAAAAAACCTTATCCCGGTAACTCACCCTGATCGAGATTCGAACTCGGGACCTCTTGGACGTGAGGCAGACACGCTACCATATACGCTACCGAGGCGGCCGAATGAAGGTATGGTTGTATTGATCTGCAGTGTAATTCGGTATTATGTGCACTTATGTGAACGTATAGAAGCGTTATAGAATGTACTGTATGTCAGTTTTCTCCTTATGTCTCTAAATACACATGTGGTTTTGGTTGCTTTTAAGAATTTTGGAGAATGGATTATTGTATCCAAAATATTAGAAAAGAACTCTCACTTATTAGTAATTAACATTATAGGATTAAGCAATTAATAATTAAAAGAAATAAGTTAAACAAAAACTTCGTCTAATTCGTCAAAATTCGTCAAATTTTGTTACATATGCCCGATTTCACCAACAAATGTTAAGACTTAACACGAGTTTAGCAATAGTTAAAACAAAAATTGCATTTCACCAACAAATGTTAGCGTAACACTTGTGTTAAATCTCATGTTAAACTAACAAGTCGAATTTCTTATGTTAAGTCCTTAACAATTGTAAATAGTGTAACGGGGAGCGCTGAAGCACCCTGTACCAGCTGCGAACGGAAGGCAGGGGGGAGGACCGCGTTAGCCACACCTTCTCCTCGTTTGTCTTGTAGTGGTGACAGGCTTGTGGTTAGGGGAAAACATGACTGGTCGCCTGTTTTCCTTCCACCTGTTTCTCGAAATTTCGTTTACTGGAACAGTCTCCTGGTCACTAGAAACCGGGATATTCCGATATAAAGAGGGTTACAGACAGACAGAGGAGTTAGTCAGTTGTTGGTTGAGTTGGTCAATCAGTTGGTTAGTGTGTGTGAGGACAGTTCTTGGTGTAAGAAGGAAGAGTTAGTCGGTGACGTGTTAATGAACGAAAGGGTTGTGCAACGGAAGACTGTACGAACTGTGAATGTGTACCGGAGCTTATGTAATCGCGAGTACAAGTGAAGTTGTAACGGACGAACTGGTAAATTGTAATTGTGTGCAGCAAGTAATTCTGTGTAATTGGCAAGTGTTAAACTGTAAGTCGGTGGAAATAAAGAACGTCTTTTGGGTGGTGTAATTGGACTTTTCATTTCACGAACCCACAAAGTCACACTGGCGTCAGAAGTGGGATATAACACAAAGTCACACTGGTGTCAGGAAGCGGGAAAACAACATCACCGAACATTACAACCATGGACGCGGCATTGAAAAAATTTTTGGAGAAGATGATGGAAATGAAGGCCGAACTAATCGGGAAGATGGAAGAAATGCGGGCCGAATTAACAGAGAAGCTGGAGACTAGAAGTAACCTGGCCGCGGAACTGAAACTGATCAGGACGGCTAGGGACAACATCGCCGAGAAGATGGAACAAATGAAGGCCGAGTTAACCACGGAAAAGAGAGCAGCGAACGACGGTCTGGCTACCGAAATGAAGGTGGCGAACGAGGCTCTCGCCGCCAAGTTTGAGGAACGGTTGGCCGGCGTGGGGGATGACGTCACGAACCTGGGCACGCGGAAGGGTCAAGTAGACGACCGCCTTAATGATTTAGAGGAAAAGGCCGACAACATCGCGAAACCCCTCACCCGCCTGACGGAGGAAAACCGGCCTTATGTGTGGACGGAGGACGCCGAAGACGCTTTCCAGCACCCGAAGGGGACCCTGTGCAGTGCTTCAATTTTGGGTTTCCCACAACCGGGTGGCGCCTTCATTGTGGACACCGACGCCAGCGACCATTGCATTGGAGGTGTCCTATCGCAGATCCAGGACGGCCACGAGCGCACAAGAGTGGAAGAGGAGGAGCGTGCCGCAGCAGTCCGAGTAGTTGTGGCAGTGCCTGCTGAAGGCTGGGATAGCGCAGGCCTGAGGAGGGAGCAGCTGGCGGACGCAGACTTGGGGCCACTCTTGAGGGAAGTGGACGCAGGGACGAGACCGACCTGGGAGGACATCGCACCGAGGAGCGCCACCTACAAGTCGCACTGGGCCCGATGGGACTCGTTGAAGACCAGAGAGGGCGTGCTGTCCCGGGTATGGGAGTCACCCGATGGGAAGGCGCAGAGAGGACAGTTGGTACTTCCCCGGAGTAAGGTCCCGGAAATCTTGGAGGAAGTGCACGCCGGTACTTCAGGAGGACACCTGGGAGCGAACCGAATGATTCACAAACTACGGCAGCGCTACTTCTGGCTGAGCCTCCGAGCAGATGCTGGTGGTACACCTGGACCGCCTCGCACGCTACGATGGGGCTGTTCGAGGGCGAACAGCTTTGAGAAGGGAGCAGTGTAACGGGGAGCGCTGAAGCACCCTGTACCAGCTGCGAACGGAAGGCAGGGGGGAGGACCGCGTTAGCCACACCTCCTCGTTTGTCTTGTAGTGGTGACAGGCTTGTGGTTAGGGGAAAACATGACTGGTCGCCTGTTTTCCTTCCACCTGTTTCTCGAAATTTCGTTTACTGGAACAGTCTCCTGGTCACTAGAAACCGGGATATTCCGATATAAAGAGGGTTACAGACAGACAGAGGAGTTAGTCAGTTGTTGGTTGAGTTGGTCAATCAGTTGGTTAGTGTGTGTGAGGACAGTTCTTGGTGTAAGAAGGAAGAGTTAGTCGGTGACGTGTTAATGAACGAAAGGGTTGTGCAACGGAAGACTGTACGAACTGTGAATGTGTACCGGAGCTTATGTAATCGCGAGTACAAGTGAAGTTGTAACGGACGAACTGGTAAATTGTAATTGTGTGCAGCAAGTAATTCTGTGTAATTGGCAAGTGTTAAACTGTAAGTCGGTGGAAATAAAGAACGTCTTTTGGGTGGTGTAATTGGACTTTTCATTTCACGAACCCACAAAGTCACACTGGCGTCAGAAGTGGGATATAACACAAAGTCACAATAGTCAAGATGGCAAGCATGAACTCAGCTGTTGACGTCGATTTGCTATATTTAAGACCGTCTAAATGGCATTCATAATAGAGTACGGCCTATAAAGAGAAATGATTTTGAGGAACTATCCGAAGAAAATTGTTTTACGGAGGTATAGACTGTCGAAACATGTTGCTATGAAGGTTACTGCGGTAGTACAGGAGTGGTTAGAACATGCATCGAAAGGAATATGGCAATCTCGCCTTTGCTTCAAGTATTAATAACCTTGCGATTTTATAATTCACTGAATTATGTGGATGATACACTGTCCACCTCCCGTCTTGAAACGTTCAAGTCACTTGTCCTTCTTCGCACCTCGTTTTAAATTTACGTAATACTGAGTTAAAACATGCATCGAAAGGAATATGACGATCTTGCCTTAGCTTCAAGTATTAATAACCTTTCGATTTTATAATTCACTGAATTATGTGGATAATACATTGTTCACCTCCCGTCTTGAAGCGTTTGTCACTTGTTCTTCGCACCTTGTTTTAAATTTACGTAATACTGACAAGTTGTTTGGTGCTTGTGGTAGTGACACGTGCATTTGAATTAAATTCGTTTTCATTATTTTCCCCGTGGCATCTTTTTCTTTTACATTCACCACATCCGTCCTCCTATTTTCCAGATATCCTTACCTTCGTTATCAATTCATTTATCAATTCTTTCGCCATCGATGAGAAATTTGTCTCACGGCTTTATTTATGATTTTGATCATCCGCCATTTGTGCAGACGAAAATGAAAACAAAAGCGCATCGCAGTACGTTCAGAAAATAATACGACTCATCCATAGCCTTCTATAGCTGTAATATTTACAAGTTTCTTGGCGTTAACACAGGTTTGTTAACATTTTCAGAAAACAGGTTGGTGAAATGCAAGAAATTTAACATTAGTTTTAGCGCTGTGACAATTGTTACGTTACATTTGTTAACGTCGATTTTTAACATTTGTTGGTGAAATCGGGCAATAGTGTTATAAATGAAATCGAAGACTATTTTCTAGTGCTGAAACAAGGACATCCGAGAAGTTGTGAAAATGGTCTGTAAAGCATCATAGAACTGTAAATACAACGTTTAATGAGCAATTGCCTAGGATAACAAAACATTTTAGATATCTAGGTAATTTTTCTCGCCACATGTTTGCCTAGACGCACTGCCACTTAGGAGTTCTCTACTATCACAGTTTTAGTGTTTCATTACTTGATCAAGAGAGGTTTCAGACAAATAACAATAAAATCCTCTTTGTCTACCTAATATATCAAGATATCCGCCCTTAAAATACCACCTACCGAGCGGGATGCCTCAGGCGGTTTCGTCTGCGGCCCGAATACGGGAGGTCCGGTTTCATTCCCGTGGCCAACCTACCTGACCCATGGGTATTTTTGGGGGTTTTCTCGGGTTGCCAGGCGAGTGCTGGGTACGTTAATTACATCCCCCGAATTTCCTGTCCTTCAATTTCATCTCCATTATTATTGCACATCATCTCTTATCTGGTGGTCTCTTTCAAGGTAAAAGTGTCGGCGGGAGTTCGGCGGTACATGGCGGGATGATGTGCTCTGAGTGAACCACTTCCTCCTCCGGTAGGTTGGTTGCCGATCTAACTGGGAGCTGGAACCGCTTCCGAACCACAGTAGGGGGATGTCCGTTGTCCTGGCCTGCCGGGGGAGGTTTCCATCTAAATAAAATGTAGGGACCCTGGCCCCTCTGTCTCCTCTCGTCTCATCATTCCTCCCTGGGGTGCCCCACTTGGGGGCACAGGTGCAATAGATTAAGACTTCTATTGACTGATATTGATCTGAACTATCCAGAGTAAACAAACACTTCTTTCCAGCATTCATTCATAAACATAAGCATACAGCATTTCACAGGATAACAGGAAATGAAGTGTTTGCTCTTTCTCGAATTTAACAACTTGACTTATTCACAGTAATTTTTCCATCCCTCACGTCAGTAGTTTAAATTTCAGTTCTGAGTAATTAAAAGTATGCGTACATACATACAGACCAACTACTTTTGAACTCCCTAGAGTAAATAGAGATTACGAACCATTCATAAACAAAGATATAATGTGACCAGACACGTTCTGCCAGGGCAGCAGAAAATTTGTTTCCTCTCGCTCGAACTGGATTATTCAAAGTAATTCTTTTATCACGTCATGTCAAACATTTACGTTTCTCTTCTGAGTAAATACATATATACGTACACGCATATATGCCAACCAATAATGATATTCATACAGTGCTTACATCGCGATTTTTGTTATAATACAGGTAATAGTGTTATATTTATTTGTATTAGAAAAGCCATTTGAGCTAAAAATATGAGGTTTTCATGTTTATGTTAGATACATTTATCTCTACCTTCCACATGGATCAGTTTCGGCAAAATCTGAAGTTTTGTCTTAGCGTGAATAGTATTTCATGCAGATTGATTAGGTTGGCGCTCGTTCACACTCCACTTAGCGGGAATGCAATACAACACCGCAGGACTCCGATTGGTTGCTCACCTAGTAGCTCTCAAGGACAAACACCTTCCCATTTGAAACACATGATAATTACATATAAATATAAATGCGATGTAAATCTGAAACCAAAATCAGCTAAAACAAATGCCTGTCTCAAAAGTTAGGGTAGTTGCGGTCTACGTACTCTGTCTCCCTGGTACTATACACGTCGCCCTCTCTGCATTTTTTCGCATTTTGTTTTCTTTGTCTTTTAAAACTGAACATGTTAAACATGGTACAGTTTATAGGATTTATTTAAAATTCAACGTAGCTTCAGTAGCAACATAACTGCTGCATTACCTTTCTTTTGTTTTTCAAATTAGAAAACTAATATGAGGTCTAATTTAAAATAAAATATATAAACATTTGCCGTCGATGCTTGTAAGATAGTGAGTGAAGATATGACTTCTATGCGGTCTACCTGTCATCTTGACACTATCCCAGTGATAATGAGTGAAGTATTATTTCGTAGGTCGTAATTCATGCAGAAAGGAAACGCGCTACGGCTGTGCGAGTGCCATATATTGAGAAATCAACAAAAGTATGGTTTAGCAGGGACGGCTTCTGAAGGGGGTAGCATGTTTGCACTACAACCAAAATGCTGGGTCTCCCTTTAATGTAATGGCATGTTCCATTTGGAGTTCATTTCGACCTAGACTAGTGCAGGGGACCTGAGCGCGCTGTATTGTTTGCAGGTGCCAAGTAGTTCACTCCCAGATGCAAACCACTGGCATACAATAGGGAGGTATAGGGCAGGACGAACCTAGGATTTGCCGAGGCAAGAAGGGGGGCGAAGCGGGGCGTATGGCTGCATGTGGTTGGTTAACCTAGCTGCCAGAGAATAGTGGATGCCTAACCTGCTCGTTCATTCATCACAGAAGTGGCATCTATTGCGCCTATGTTAAATGTAACCTACGAGTACATAGCCACATGGTTTGTGCCGTGTTTTGAGTAGTGCATCAGAAATATTTATATAAATACAGGTAACTTGTGTTATAAGAAGAAACAAGGAATTCAATAAAGTGTCTTTTAGCACATCCTTTTTCAAACATGACCTTAGAAGAAAAAATTGAACTTAAGCGACTTGGAAGACCCACGCTGAAACTAAACATCACACAGATAGTCAAAACAGAAACAAGATGTTTTAACAGGAACATTAACAACGATGTATACGATAAATATTCTAGAGTGTTTATGAAATGTGAATGTTGTGTTACATGCTGTGAATTACCGTTAACTTGTGTGTAGAGCAGTCTGTAGTGACAGGCTTAAAGAAATTTTGTTACTTTAAAAAATTAAGTTGCATGGATAACTTTGTGAACCACCAATTTTCAAAGCCACCAGCCGCCCCTGTGGTTTAGTCTCATAAAATTATTTATAAGTTCTACTTTAAACGATGAAAATCAGTTTACATCACTACTTTTACAATTAACGTTACGTTATCATACGAAATCCCCTGCTCTGCACCTTGCACGCCAACCTCTCTGCATTTTCTCGGATTTCGCTTTCTCTGCCTTTTGAAACTGAAAATGTTAAACACGATATATGTACTTCATACGCATTTATATAAAATTCAATACACAGCTTTAGTAGTCACATAAAAAGGAAACTGCCGCATTATCTTCCTTTTGTTTATTAGTTTGTAAAGCTTAATTGGAAATCGAATTTAAAAATCAGAAATTTAACGATTTGTCATCGATGCTGTGTAAGGCAAACCTATCCTTCAAACTGTATCCGTCATTCGCTGGAATTGAGTTCCTTTCTACCGCGCCTCTATCCAGTAGGAATAGATTCATATCTAACTTAAGCCAATCAGGGACATCAAAATATCTTTTCCAAGTGGAGTAAATTGGAGTAAATCACGTGATTGGATATGGCTCCACTTTACTACTGTGAACTCCCTAGTGGCGATGTTAATTTAAATACAAATCATTAACAATCCGTTCAAATAGTAACAGTGATTAAGTTTCCACTATTGAACTCAGCTGCGAGGTTCGTGCATGGTGAAGATGTGAAACCGGGACTTGTTGTAGAACACCACAGTCCGGACAAGGTCAGGATGAACTTGTCAAGTAGCTTTCCAATTTGGATAAACCACTTTTACTTCATCATCCGTTATTTTGCGCACATCATCGCTTCTACGTAAATTATGGTCAATCAATGTAAGGAAATGCTAATATTTGATCGAGAAAGTTCATTAAAACGTTTCCCTCTAATGAATGTCCTTAATGAGATGCCCTACATTCTTTACGTTTAAGGACTTCCAGAGTAAAGTAATCGTCACAGGTGCCTGTTGTGTTTCAGAAGTATAGTGGTGTACGAATAAATATATTTCTTAGTATACAAAGCCCAACCTATATATTCAGTTTGACATTACTTAAAACAGCATTTTACTGTCACACATATGTGTTTCAGAGCACAAAGAGTAAATAAACACCCAGAGCATGGAAAAGATAGAATCAGACTTAAATGTTCAGTGCTCTAGCCGGTTTTGAAACAATGGATCTTGCGGTTGCTCTAACTAACTGAGCTACCATGCTGTATGACATTAGGTTACATGGTACCTAAGTTGGTTAGAGTAATCAGACGGAACGCGGAGGATCCATGGTACAAATCCCGGCTATGGCATTGCCTTCTTCTGTCTGTGATTCTTCTTCTGAGAGATGATAGCCAAAATAGATATATGAAGCTACTGCTACGCTTACTACTGTTCGTATTTCTTCCGTGCTGTCAACTGTAATTTCTTTTATGGTTGATTCAACACTCACTAACGCACTCACCGAACGGGATGGCTCAGGTGGTTTCATCTGTGGCACGCATTCGGGAGGTCCGGGTTCGACTCCTGTGGCCGACCTACCTGACCCATGGTTTTTTTCGGGGGTTTCCCGGGTCGCTAGGCGAATTCTATGTAGGTTAATTACATCCCCCGAATTTCCGGTCCCTCTATTTCATCTCCATTATCATCTCATATCATCTCTCTCATATGGTGGTGTCTTTCAGGGTAGAAGTGTCGGCGGGTGTCTCGGCGGTGCATGATAGGATGATATGCTCTGAGGAAAACTACTTCCTCCTCCGGTAGCTCGGTTGCCGGTCTCTGCTCCTCTGCTGGGACCATTTCGGGATCTCCAGCCGGGATCCTTTGAGGCTCGGATCGCCTGCCTGGGACCATTAGGGCTTGGCTGCTGGGCTCGTCGCCGTCCCGCTGTGGGGTAGCGAGTTCGTTGTCCCGGCCTGTCGGGGAGCTCTCTATCCAGGTAAACTGTAGAGACCCTGCCCTCTGTACTGTCGTGGCTCCTTGGGTCGGCCGCCCTCTATTTCCTTCCTCCCGAGGTGCCCTCACTTGGGGGGCATAGGACAATGTGCCCAGCATGGTGGTCTACGTACCGAATCCCCTCCGTAATGAAATACCAATCCCACTAACGCAGTCACTAGGACCTTGCTCCCGGAATCCGACATCAGTCGTAAGGAAAGGTTATCTCTGAAGTATTTCTACCAACAAATAAAGATGCCACCGTCATTCTCACCGCAGGTCAGTACAATGACAAGATGAAGGACTTCCTGGAGGATCCGACCTACAAAAGCTTCAGAAAAACACCACCAACATAACAGAAAGGTAAACCCTCAGCCGATCAAGAAATCCAGCCTTCCCTTAAGAGTTCAATAGCCTGTGATTTTACGGATTCTAGGCCTCCAAGACTATATGGACTATCCTGAGTCCACAAGCCAAACATTCCACAGCGCTAGAAAAAGTTTCACTTACAAACTAGAACACTATCTAACAAACCTTTTACAACCGCTAGTTGGGCAATGTCAACAATTCTTCGGAATTAGTACAGAATCTCTAAAACGTTACTACCTGACCTTCCGATTTACTTGTCAGCTTCGATGCTGTATCACTGTTTATCGGGTCCCTCTAACGAAGTCACCCAACTATTCTCAGAGTTACTTCCATCTGAAATTGCAGATCTCTTCCACCACATACTATATTAGACGTTCTTTTCTGTTCAATGGCACATGCTATGAACAGGTAGACAAGGTTGCAATGTGCTCACCACTCTCAACGGCTGTCACCAACTTTCTTACGTAACATTTGGTGGACGAGATTCTAGTCATGGCACCATTGAAATCATCGATTTCTTTAGATTCGTGGATGATACTTTTGTCATCTGTCCACATGGATACGACACATTAACGGATTTCTGGAACACCTGAAGAGCCGTGGACAGCAAATTCTGCTCACAATCGTCTCTGGACATCGTGATGTCCAGAATTATGCTTGCGCGAGCAATTTTCCGTGTGACAGCATTGTAAATGACGCTCAAATATTTTTGAAAGAAGAATTTTAATATAGAAATAAATGTTGGGTAATGCCGTATCGCTTAAAAGATAAACTTTTAATTTAATAATTTTAGGCCCTAAGCAGTGGTTGCGAAATTAAATCTTAATGTACAGATAGTGGGAAGACAAAACGCTATTGCAGAATTCAGGAATTTTCGATTAGTTACTCCGGTTAGCTAACAAACTGAGAGGAAATAAATATTACATTAACAAAAAAGTTACAGAATGCCGAATAGCATCCATCACACCTGTTAAGATCGGCTCTTTTAGCTGAATAAATAATGCAGCCTCTTTCTTAACAGCCAAATTACAGAACAGTCCTAATAGTGGGAAGAGGTGACTGATGAGCAGAAAACCCTATTGTTAATTCTTTCTACTGTTATCATTTACATACATTGGATGACCCAACGCCTTTTTGCAATAAATAAATAAATAATAATAATTACCACGTTCCGTTAATCCGTTCCGGAAGAGCTTCATTCCATCAAGAACTTAGTGCAGTGCGTTATTTTCTCGCAACATATGTGAGGTAAAGTATACTCAGGAATATTAGCAAATAGATTAAGGGAGTGGGCGGAGACAGAAGGAAAGATATCAGAATTTCAGGGAGGTTTCTGAAAAGGTAAACAAACCGTAGATAATATATTCATAATAAAAATAATTATGGATAAATATCTCAGTAGGGAAAAAGGTAGACTTCGTGTGTTTTTTGCAGACTTTGAGAAAGCATTTGACACAATAGAAATGCACTAATATACAAACTGAGAATAAAAGATGTAAGTGATAAATCCATAAAAAAGTAACTACGTTATATAGTTGTGTAAGATGTGAAGGGAATAGAATCACAGAGATGACAGGACAGAAGATAGGTTTAAAACAGGGATTTAAATTAAGTCTCATTTTATTTAATTTGTTTATAGATGGTGTAGTGGATAGAGGGGTGGAAGAAATCAACACTGACAGATATTATGAAATACACATATACCAGGTTTGTTACTTGCAGATGATCTGACTGCAGGAGCAAGTAAGTGAGTAGGATTACCAAGAACAATAAATGAAATTCAGAAGTTTTGTGATGAGTGGGGAATTAAAGTCAATACAAAAAATTAAAAGTGGTTGGCTTTAAAAGAGGAACAAAACTGAAGAACGAGGAACAATGGTTTTTAGAGGGACAAAAATTAGAAGTTGTGAAAGAATTTGAGTACTTAGAGGTTAGGATGAATAATAATGGTGAATGGGAAACACATGGCAGGAGGGTGGAACGAAAGGCAGCAATGTCAGGAATAAGGATATACAAAGAGAAACTCGATATGTCAAGCAAATGGTTAGAGAGAATGTATGAAACACTGGTAGAGTCAAGTATGTTGCATGCTGCAGAAATATAGGGGGCGTCAAAAGTAACAAATAAAATAGACCAGTTATACAAACAATTTGCTAAAGACATGCTGGGGTTAACTAGATTACATTCAGGTGAAGTAGCCTTAGTAGAATTAGAAAAAAAAAGTATAAGTGAAAGAGTTTTAAAATGTTGGTATAAATGTTTGATAAAAGATGCTGAAATTCTAAAGGTATGTATGAATCAACAAAAGAAAATGAAGAGTAGAGAAAGTTGATCGTGGAGACTAGAAAATAGGAATGTAGAAGGCTTTAGGAAAATAGTCAGAACCAGAGTGTAGGACATAGAAAGACAAGAAATATGAGGAAGTTTAGAAAATAGAAATTAATTATAATTTTATAGGTTTTAATAAAGAGAGAATGGGGATGAGAAGACTAATGTAACAGACAAGAGAGGGAAGGAATGGCTTGGATTAGAACAGATTTAATGTTCTTAAGGGGACTAAGTAATAGCACAGTATAAATATGTTAATTATATGGAGAAACAGAAAGCACGGTTCATATTCTGACAGGGTGCAAAGAGCTAACAGCATGAAGACAGAAAGTATGGCAGAAAAAAGGGAAAATATGCATAGCCATGCAAATGTTTACCGGGAGAAATGAAATGGAAAATAGAAGTATAGGGAACCTGTTTTGGAAAGCCAAGAGGAAATGGACGAGAAAAGTAGAGTGGAAAAGAAAATATGTTGGCACAATAAGGGGAAACAGCAAACTGGAGTAGAGGATAGAAGGGTGTCAACTCAGCAATGCTAACAGGCGTGAGGGCCAAGCAGGCTGAGCTATGTTAAAAAGGAAAACGGCACCAAAATTTATACATCTGCAATAAGAAATATGTATGTAATGCAGATAAAATATTGTAAATAGCAATTGTATAAATAAGTTCCATTCAGTTCAATAACAATAGGTACTATCGCCCTTCCTGTAGCGTAGGTGGTAGCGTGTCTGGCTCACGTTCAAGAGGTCCCCAGTTCGAATCTCGGTCAGGGTGAATGCCGGTAATTCTAAGCTCTATGGACACTGAGCTAATTTGAGCATCATTTCATTCATTTCACTCTCCGTCCGATATGATCTAACGTTGGAGGACGTCAAAAAAAAAAAAAAAAAAAAGCTGCAGTACTCTACTATCCTACCAAAACTATTGCTGCTACATCGCTCCCATTATTATTATTATTATTATTATTATTATTATTATTATTATTATTATTATTATTATTATTATTATTATTATTATTATTATTATTATTATTATTATTATTATTATTATTATTATTATTATTATTATTATTATTATTATTATTATTATTATTATTATTATTATTATTATTATTATTATTATTATTATTATTATTATTATTATTATTATTATTATTATTATTATTATTATTATTATTATTATTATTATTATTATTATTATTATTATTATTATTATTATTATTATTATTATTATTATTATTATTATTATTATTATTATTATTATTATTATTATTATTATTATTATTATTATTATTATTATTATTATTATTATTATTATTATTATTATTATTATTATTATTATTATTATTATTATTATTATTATTATTATTATTATTATTATTATTATTATTATTATTATTATTATTATTATTATTATTATTATTATTATTATTATTATTATTATTATTATTATTATTATTATTATTATTATTATTATTATTATTATTATTATTATTATTATTATTATTATTGTCATCAGCATCATTGCTGTTACTACTACTAGTGGCACTACTACCACCACCGTCACTGATAATGTTACTGTAATAAACAGTATATTTTCTGTTCAAACTTATATGTAAGCTTAGAACTCTTTATGTGGATCCAGGTTAATGGAACTTCACTAAGACAACGCACTATGCTGACAGATGCAGCTTGAAATGTTGTACCTTATTAAAGAAGTTCATTAATTTCCTTAATCAGAATCCATTCACGTTTAGATATTCCCGAAGTACTCAATCATTAGAAAGTAGAGCAGTGCAATGAAAGTAGATAACGCAAAGGAAGATATTCATCATGATCATACAGTACTGAATGTCTGGTAAAATTAATGGTTTGGAACACTGAGGCCGCTCACTTCGTGAAGTGGAAAATAAACAATTCGAAGGCCTGAATAATTCATCTGTGTATCAAGGTAAAACATAATACTCTGTTTCAGTCTCAACAGAAATCCTTGGAACTGCAAGAGAAATAGCCTATGCGTTGAAAATCACGATTTTGAATGTAACGATAAACCGATTGGAAGGGAATAATACCTCCTGAAACCAAATGTTTCGCTACAAGACCCAAGTACTGGAAAAAACGTATAAACTTGCCGGATAATAATGATAGTTCTGACTAGGCATTTCCGAGATTATTAGTTAAAATCATGTTTTGTTTATAAGGTAGAAATACGTTACGTCAATGTGTTATATTCTTGGGGAAATGTCCAACGAATACAATTATTTTTTAAAAGAAATGCTCTAATTTTAATATACAACATACTATATTCTAATTGGAAAGCGGAGCAATTGTAAATATTAGAGAGTTACTGCTGATATCGTGTACAAATAATAAGTTAAAACACAGTTACTTCAGAAATGTTAGAATCATTGAAATGAATATAAATTTAAGAAGGGTTAAATCAAGTTGTCTTATACGAGGGTCGGCTGATAAGTCCTGGACCTCACAATAAACTTTTTTCTTTATTTCGCAACATAATCTCCAGAAAGGAGATATGTTATATCGCTGTTCATCATTGTAGTGCAACTTATCATAGTCCTCAGAATAGCTGTCCTCAACCGCATCAGTGATCTCGTTGTTGCTGTGAAATCTTCATGCTCCAAGAAATGGTTTGAGGTTCGGGAACAGAGAGCTAGATGTGGTGAATATGGTGGATGTTCAAGCAGTTCGAACCTAAATTCGCACATTTTTCTCATTGAAATGACTGAACGATGGGCCGGAGCATTGTCGTTAATAAATAAGATTTTTTGCTTTGCCAAATGAGGTCCCTTTTTTAATTTACGTCCTCCAACCTTAAGTCATATCGGACGGTGAATGAAATGGGTGAAACGATGTTCAAATGTGTCCAGGGTCCATGGAGCTTAGATTTTTTTAAGCAAAAACAGAATTTATTTGTAGTAACGTAGGAAACGGGTAAGGGATGGCAGTTATCTCCTGCCAGTTGTGGAGTCCCGCATTAGCAACTCCGATAGTAGCGTATATTTAAATGCTGCCGCACAATGTGCGGGAGCGCGTGGGAATTAAATTCCTTGGCCATGACCATGACCGAAGTCCTGAGCATGGCACGAAGGGGATTATGCGTACTTTATTTTGGGGATTAGTGGACTTAATTGTTGGGGATTGGGAGTAAAGTGTCTCCTTGCGCGTTCACGAAGTGATACAGTAGGAAGTTCTGTGTTGACTTGCAGGTGATGCTCAACCAGGCGGTGGAGCAGTTGTAGAAGCTGCTCTAGTTTGGCGTCGGTGTTGATGTGACTCTCCTCCAGCCGTGAGAGCAAGCTACCCGACATTCGTATTTAAGGATAAGGGAAAACCCCGGAGAAAACCTTATCCAGGTAACTCACCCTGACCGAGATTCGAACTCGGCACCTCTTGAACGTGAGGCAGACACGCTGAGGTCTTTTTCTTTTCACCTCATCACACAAACGTTGCAGTAAAATAAAATAAGATAACATCGGCATATCTAATAGACCAGTTTCTGGAATTTATACCAGGCCTTATTATGCAAACTTAATTTTTAACTTTATTAATTTTTAAATTAAATTTCACAAAACAATTTACAAATTTTGCAGCTATAATCTACCTGCTACCTTAAAGAACTAACTAAATCTACAGATTACTGGATTCCAGTAACCTTACAAACCTACTCATCTAATCTGTCTAAAACAGTCTTTCTTCTACTTTAGTTCTACACCAACAATATAAATCAAATCTACATTTCTACTACAGCTTTAATTGCTAAAACAATCTACGAAAGACTGTTTCCTACAATTTTAAAATTTCCTCTTCTGCAACTGGTATCCAAAGCTTCCTCCTGCTGTTATCCATCTCCTAGAGGGACTGGAATCAGTAGATGGAGTTGGTTCGTCAGTTCCAGATATCCGGGTTGTCATCTTTCCTCTTCTGCATAATCAGTTGTGTCTGTCCGCTCTGATACTCTCCATATATCTCCCCTGGCTCTCCTGGGATTCTCCTTCTTTCTATGGTTTCTGCTCTTCTTTCCGATATCCATAACTGGCTTCTTCTATTTATCGGCTGTGCGTCTTAAATTAGATCTTCAAGTCTGGTATCTTCAGTTTCTCTTGGTCCTATTTCCCTCCGACGATCTCTTAAGTTATATTCTTTTCTCGATTGAAATGTTCCTACATTTCTTTCCTGAAGTATTTTGTCGTGGGTCATATATTTCTCTAACGCCTTAACGGATATTATCTGAGACATACTTTCTAAATGTACATAATCTTCTGCTTCTCTTAAGATCTTCCATAAACATTTTCCTTGAAGTTTCCTTTGACCGTCTTCTACTAGTTCACTATATTTATTGCACTCAAAAATAACATGTTCAGGCGAATCTAAGCAGTTACATTGCTTACATAAATGTGAGTTCTTCTTCCCCATTCTTTTTAAATATACACTATATGGGCCATGTCCTGTAACAAAGTGGAAAGAAAAAAACCTTTATTGGTTTTATATGTTCCAATTTTATCCTCTCTTTAATGTACGGAAATAAATCATGTACTCTTCTCCCTACGTGTGTATTATCCCACTCTTCTTGCCATTCTTGTAATAAATAAGTAATTAATTACGTTGCAGTAAGATTGCATAGTAGTCACCAATGATACCTTTACCCTTTTCCAAGTAATCAATAAAAGTAATTCCCGGTGCATCCTAGACAACACTCGCCATAACCTTGTTAGTTGACAAAATTGACTTTGCCTTCTTTAGAGTGGTTCATCTGGCGCAGTCCACTGTTTTGACTGTGATTTACTTTCTGGAGTGTAGTGATGTATCTTAAGTTTCATTCATGGTAATAAGCTATCTGCAATATTCACTGGAATTTTTCGGTAGAGCTGGAAATTCTTAACAGAAACAGTTTTTCCTTGCAACTTTTGATCAGGCATCAACAAACGCGGCACCCATCCTGCACAGACCATGTGAAAGCCCAAAACATTACTTAAAATATTACCGGCACGTTCTTTTGACATATTTACAGCCTCTACTATCTAAAACAACTTTAATCTGCGATCTTCCAGTACTAAACGATGAACTTTTTCAGTGAGCTCAGAAGTTGTGTCTTCCACATGGCGTCCAGAACAAGGCTCATCACTAGTGCTCGTACGTCTCATTTTAAACTCCGCAACCCACCTTTTAGTCACTGCTCAATAAAGAATGATCACAATTTTTTTGACAACGTACCTTTACTCATCCTCATAATTTTGATGGTTCTTCTCAAAATAGTCTCCCCTGAATGCGATTCACTTGTCCCAGCGTTTCTGCCAGTCTTCAAAGACATGCTGGAGACCACTTTTAAAGAGATCCTTCAAAATCGCCTCCGCAGCCTTCACCACTGCTTCTGATGATGGATAATGCCTCCCAAGTTAGGGAAGAGAAAAAGGTCACATGGGGCTAAATCCGGACTACAGGGAAGGTGAGGGATGCACTTCACATTGATTTTTGCAAGATATTCAGCAACAACATTGGCAATATGCGGCCGTGCATTATCGTGGTGCAGCATCCAGCCTGCCTCACGGAAATGTCTTTTGCGCCTGACAGTAGACCAGCATAACCTTTTAGGATGGCTCGTTTTTGAGCCGCAAGTAAAAGCACGCACACTGGCAGAATATCTGGAGAATCAATACCAAACCAGAGTAGAGACCATGGACGAGGACCTCGTGGAACAAATGGTAGAGGACTTCCTGGAAGCTCCGCCCCCGTGCCACGAGAAGTTCCATAATCCCATAGTTACTCCTAGAGAGGTAACCTCCACGCTTAACTCTCGAAGGATCACGAAAGTTCAGCGGAAATGCTTTAGCACCTTCCCCGCAGAGTCGTGATTCACCTAATCCGCATTTACAACGCTTGCCTGCACATACGCTACTTTCTGGCAGTCCGCAACAAGGGCCGTGTGGTATGAGTTTTAAAGCCGGGGAAAGATGCGGTCTTCCGTCAGGTTATCGATCCATCAGTCTGCTATCAGTGTTATCGAAAATATTTGAAAAATTGCTTCTCTTCCGCCTTGTTCCTCATCTAGAAGTAAGGGCCTACTCCCGGAATATCAGTTTGGTTATTCCACTACAGAGCAAGTATTGTGGTTCACGGAAAAGGCCTCACTCTCTTTCCAGGAAAGGGCTAAAACGGTTGCAGTTTTGTTTGACGAGTAGAAAGCCTTTGTTACAACATGGCATGAAAGGCTTATTTACAAATACCTGGAGCATGAAATCATCACTCTATACATTTCCCTGGTGGCCGATTTCCTCGAAAACGAAGCTTCTGGGTAAAAATTGATTGCAGAAATTCGTTGTGTGTCACAATGTGGAGACCGTGGGAGGGAAATGCAGTGGTAAATGCAAATGAAGTAGTAGATCACTTTCAGTCAAGTGAAAATGATCAAAGTGATGACAATAGTGTGAATAAATTGGAAAGTGTTGCTGGGCCGAGTTATGTTGCTGGAGAAGCCTCAGAAAAAAGTTATAACGGGAACTCTTTCTAAGCAAATTCAAGCGCTTGTTTTGAACACATAAATATCTGCTGAAAAATAATTTTGGTAAGAGGTCGTGCAATGAACTTGATAAATTCTGGGTATTCACAGAAATACAGTAAGAAATATTGTGACGAAAGGAATACCAAAGACGCTGATCAAGTGTGAAAACAAAAGGAAACGTTTCTCTAAAGTAGATAATTTCACATGCGATTTAATTTCCTGAGAAAATTATAGATTCCATGCAAAAGGAAGAGCGCCCACCTTAGACGAATTGGTTGCACATTTGCAAGAAATTTTTGATTTTCTTTATGGGCACTGCACTTTGCGCGGCCTCATAAAGAAGCTGGGTTTCAAATACCGCACTTTGAATAAGAGAAGGGTTATTATGGAATCCAGTAGAATTGTAGCTTGGCGATATATATGTCAAAACTAAGGAAGTTTCGCAGTAATGGACATAAGATAATTTATTTAGACGAAGCCTCGTATGATACCCATGACGTATTAAGAAAGGTAGCAACCTAGCAGAACGGTCGGGAGAAGGAGGGCCGGGGTTGTAAAACCATTATAAGGGTTCGTCAAAGGAGTCGACCGACGTGCACACGAGTTAACTAAACAGGCTTTACTAATTATGGAAAGGTGGGCGTCAGGGTCCTGTGACCATGACGCCCCCCCCCAATACACCATAGCGGTTCGCCGCATAGAAATAACCGACCAATTGAATCTGGGTGCTTTATGCGGGACCAGCAAAACATCGCCAGGGCTGCTGCCCTAGGTAGTGGAGGGTTTTTAGTAGGTGTTCCGCATCGGTGCACTCCACCGAGGCCCCCCCAGGGGCCTACTTAGGTAGGTACGGGAATTGGCGACCCCGGGGTGCCCGAGCCATTCATCCCCATCGTCATCTTCTCATACCCATTTCCCCGTAGGATTAGGTTTCTTCCTCTTCTAAGCTTATTATATATTCATAGTTTTAAGGGCTTTAAGCTTATCAACTCCTGACTCACCATCAGGGATCTTTTCTATCTCCGTGGTGCTGTCCCACGGTTTCGGCGCAGCTTCCAACTTGTGTGCTCCCCGGAGGTCTCAGGCGCGAAGGTTGAGTGGACCCTCCTCACTACCCCTTTCGTGCGACACTAGGTGCGGAGCCGTTCCATTGTCATGTACACCCACGTAGCTCCGATGGGGCCGGGTACCCTCGGACATCTCGGCGGACGCGTTTCGCTGGGGTGGACGGGGAGACCCAACGTGTTACCGCTGTCTGAGGCCCGATGTAAACAACCACAAGTCCCCTGAATCCACGCTGACTCCGTTGAGGTAGCGTGGCCTAAAGTGGGGAGCCATTGGCGGTTATTCCAGTGGTAGGGGCATAAAGTCGGGCCTGCCTATGGTGAACGTGTCGCATACCGGTCAGTAGTGATAGGCGGAGGGTAACTCCTCCGAAGTACTCCGTGAGATCGGGCCTGAAGCGGGTGCCCAGGCCGGCACAGACCGTAAGATTTAGGTGTCTTTCTTTCCTTATCCCCCTGATGGCAGGCTGACGCCGACGGTTCCGGAGGGGGGACCTATTCATCATGGCTCCCTTGCGCCCAAAAACTCCAACTACACTGTGTAAGAGTATGGTAAAAGAAGTAGCCGAGGCCTTTGGTCCTCGCTACTTAGTAGTAAAACGGACAGAGGAGGGTAAGACATTTACATCGGTGAACCCTTTTGTTATTCAAAAGGGTCTCGATAAAATATCTGGTGCAGTCAAGTCGTGTGTGAAGTCGAGAAATGGCACACTCCTGGTTGAAGGACAAAGCGTCACCCAGGCAGCGGCGGTACTGAAAGCTACAATGCTTGGTAGCTACCCTATAAGCGTTATGGCGCATAAGTCCCTGAACTCTTCGTGAGGTGTTGTAAACACCCGTACATTGGACGGTATGTCCAACGAAGAGATTCAGCAGAACCTTAAAGAACAAGGTGTCACGGCAGTGTAACGCGTGCAACGACGTGAGCGCGGGGAATTGGTGCCGACTCGTACCCTGTTCCTAACCTTTGATAGGATTGACCTCCCTCAAAGGATAAAGGCAGGGTATGAAGCAATTGAAGTCAGACCATACATTCCTAACCCCTTGAGATGCTATAAGTACCAGCGCTTTGGTCACACTAGTGACCTTTGTAACGGTGTACCTACTTGTGTTAGCTGCGGAGGCGTCTTGCATGAAGATGCTTGTACAAGACCTCCAGCATGCATTAACTGCAGCGGTGAACATTCATCAAATTCCCGCGAATGTCCCCGTTTTATAGAAGAGCGTGCGATCCAAGAGATCCGGGTCAGGGAGAAGGTGTCCTTCTCGGAAGCTCGGAAGCTCTTGCGTACTCGCCAACCGTCGGTTGCTAAGTCCGTTAGTTACAGCGCAGCTGTAGCTAAGCCGGTACCTAGACGCGAAATCGCAACTCAAACTGGCGATTTAAACGGCGCAACAATTGCAGAAAAAACAATAGCACCTAGGGTACAGTCAAAGCAACAGTCATCTGCAAGTGTAGCAGTGTGCACACCTAGCGAAGCTAGTCGTGGAAAGCTGTCATTCAAATCACCGCCAAGACCATCGACCTCAAAAAGTTCTGAACCAGTTACATGTAACGCACCAGCAAAACAGTTAAAGAAAGCGTATGTAAGAAGCGACTCTCTGCAAGATAAAAATACTTGTAGCAAGTCGGCAAACCGGCGGAAGTGTCCGCGGCCATCTCCTCCGAGATCGTCTTCTGACGACTCTTCCGGAGAGGAGACTGATCGGCGATTATCGTCGTCGTCGATCTCCGTTTCCAATCGGTTCGAGGCTCTCGAACCGAAGTTCTCCATCGGGAAACGTGCCTCCTCAGAAGAGGAGATGGAACAGGAGGATCCCGTCCGCACTGCCCAAGGGGCAGTTAAAAAGAGGCAGGAAAAATCTCCTGAAAAAGGTGTAAGCCCAACACCGAAGAAAAAGGGTAAATTGATTCGGCCGCCTTTAAAGTCGTCATAAGCTAAAGCAAATCTACTACCATGTCTATTATTCATTGGAACTTACGCGGAATCAGAACACACAGACCCGAGCTTGAATTGTTGCTCAATAAACACGAACCACTCGTCATTTGCCTACAAGAGACTAAGATGCGTCCTTTAGACGACTTCAAAATCAGAGGCTATACTCCACTAAGGTGCGATGTTGAACCTGAGGAGGGTATGCCTGCGCATGGAGGCACTATGATGCTCCTCAGAGATGACATTTTTGTTGAATTTGTACCTTTACAGTCTGACATCCAGTCAGTTGCTGTACGCATCCGACTTCCATCCATACATTTTGCTATCTGCAACATTTATCTACCACCTACCGATGACCTCTCGCTTACTGACTTACAACATCTGGTCTCCCAGCAACCAACACCTTATCTGCTAGTGGGAGAGCTAAATGCACACCATACTCTATGGGGTGCTCCTCGAGCATGTGCGAGAGGCAAATTAATCGCAAGTTTCATAGACAGCAATAACCTGGTTCTCCTGAATACCGGAGAACCCACGTTTTTATCCGATGCATTCAACACCTTTTCACACATTGACGTGGCCGTCTGTTCGCAACAGCTAGCAGTCTCCCTTCAATGGAATGTCATCTCTGACCTACATTCTAGTGACCACTTTCTGTGTCTTGTCAGTCTCTTAGCACGAGATCCGTGTTCCGCACGTCTGCCCAGCTGGCGCTTTGATGGTGCCAACTGGAATGTCTACAAGCAGTTGGCTGTCTTCAACTATGATGACCACGCGTCTGTGGACGACTTAGTTGAGCATTTCACGGTGACGATTCTTTCGGCAGCAGAACAATCTATTCCGCGAACGAGAACGCACACCCGTCGTTTCCCTGTCCCATGGTGGAGAGATAATTGCCGGACTGCTATTCGGGCTCGGAGGCGCGCTCTTAGGAATTTCCAGCGGCGCCCTACTCTCGATAATCTGATCGAGTACAAAAAAATGCGTGCGAAATCCAGACAGGTGATTAAGGATAGCAAAAAGACCTCATGGACCAACTTCGTGTCATCGTTCAATCAACATACACCTTCCTCAGTCGTATGGGATAGGTTAAGGCGCGTGGCCGGAAAGTCCACATACATGCCAATCGCCGGTCTTAAAAGCGCTACAGGTGCTGTTGTTGATCAGCACGATGTGGCTAATACTTTCGGCAGTGCGTTCGCTCAAGTGTCTAGCTCAAATAATTACTCGCCTGAGTTTCTCCATATTAAGACTCTGGAGAAATCCAAAGGTTTCTCCTTCTGCTCTAGAAACCTTGAAGACTACAATCGCCTCTTCACCATGGTAGAGTTAGATCACGCGCTTTCATCTTCGCGGGCATCTGCACCGGGACCAGACGGCATCCATGTGCGATTGTTACAACAACTTTCTCCCGAAGGGAAGGCATTCCTACTGGAGATGTATAATCGTGTGTGGGTTGACGGCACTTTTCCTGAGAAGTGGTGGGAGGCCACCATCATACCCATTTTGAAAGCCGGGAAGGACCGCCATCTGCCTTCCAGCTACCGTCCTATTTCCCTCACCAGTTGCGTATGCAAGGTGATGGAACGCATGATCAATGGGCGGTTGGTGTGGTGGCTGGAAACTCACAACCTCCTGACAAACATCCAGTGTGGATTCCGACGTCGCCGCTCCACAGTAGGCCATCTGGTGTCGATGTCGACACAAATCATGAACGGCTTTATGAGGAACTGTCAGACCGTCGGCATATTTTTCGATCTGGAGAAGGCCTATGATACGTGTTGGCGTGCAGGTATCCTACGCACCTTGCACGGCTGGAATGTACGTGGGCGCCTACCGGTTTTCCTTCGGGAGTTCATGAGCGACCGCGTTTTTCGAGTAAGGGTCGGCTCAGTCTTTTCGAATCTTTTCGTACAAGAGAACGGTGTTCCTCAAGGATCGGTGCTGAGCGTTACACTGTTCGCTATTGCCATCAACTCTATTTCCCAATGTGTTCCTCGAGGGGTTTCACCGTGCTTGTTCGTAGACGACTTCGCCGTGTACTGCACTTCACGACGCACTGCATTCGTGGAGCGCTGTCTGCAGCAATGTTTAGACAATCTCCGCGACTGGAGTGCTAAAACCGCTTCCGATTCTCCACAGAAAAAACTGTCTGCGTCAACTTCTGGCGCAATAGGAGTCGTTTACCACCTTCACTCCGACTCGGTCCACACCTCTTACCATTTGCAGATGAAACGAGGTTCCTGGGACTGATCTTTGATCGGAAGCTTAGCTGGACATCTCATATAGCAGTGCTGAAAGCACGATGTGAGCGTTCTCTTAACATACTGCGGGTACTTAGTGGACGATCGTGGGGAGCGGATCGCTCAGTGCTGCTTCGTTTGTATCGCACACTGATCCGATCCAAATTGGACTATGGGTGCATCGTTTATGCTTCAGCTCGTCCATCTGCGCTGAAGAAACTAGACACGGTTCATAACTCTGGGCTTCGTATCGCTGTTGGAGCATTTCCAACTAGCCCAGTGGTGAGCCTCTACGCCGAAGCAGCAGAACCTTCTCTGCAATATCGCCGCGAGGTTTTGCTGGGGAATTACGGCTGTGGGCTAAATAGTATGCCTTCGCATCCGACGTATGCACCGTATTTTGACACCTTACTTGACGGACGTTATAGGAACACGAGTATAAACCCGAAGCCGCCAAGTTTTCGGTTCCGGGAGCTCCTAGGAGTCATGCACTCGAAATGCCTAGGATGTTACCCAAGGGCGAAAGAGTGTATCCTCCATGGTTGCGTGTAGGATCCCACGTAGATCTTGGGATGACGGTGCACAGGAAGGCTACGACGCCCTCGTGTAGTATCCGCAGTAGTTTTTTAGAGTTTGTAACTTATTATAAGGACCATACTTTAATTTATACAGATGGATCCAAAAGCGATACAGGTGTTGGATGTGCTTACATCCATGGAGCCGAACCCTATACATTCGGTTTCCATGGCAGTACTTCCATTTATAGTGCAGAGCTCTATGCAATATACCGAGCCGTCATACATGTTCACCGAAGAAAGTTAGCTAATTTTCTTATCCTAAGTGATTCCCTAAGGGCACTTCAGAGCCTTCGTGAGTTGTACAACCAACACCCAATTGTGCAACGCATACAGGATGCACTCCACGTTTTACACGTCTCTGGCGTTAGCGTGGTGTGCGCATGGATTCCTGGCCACGTAGGCCTGCATGGGAACGAACTGGCGGATTCGGCAGCAAAGGTGGCAAGCGTAGAACCGAGTGTCAACATCCCTTTTGTCACCGCGGAAGACTTTAGGCTTGTTGTGCGTAGAGCGGCGCTGTCACGCTGGCGTGATGAGTGGTCTGCTCTGCGTAATAACAAGCTGAGAAGGGTAAAAGAGCTTCCGGATAACTGGGCGACCTCCTATCGCTTATCGCGTCGGGAGGAGGTGAGTTTGGCTCGGTTGCGTATTGGGCACTGCTACTTCTCACACAGTCACCTGCTGAGGAGGGTCACTGCTTCTATTTGCGAGTCATGTGGTCAGGCTCTCTCGGTCCGTCATGTGCTGCTCGAGTGTATTCACCTAGCAGACCTGCGGGAGTTTCTGCAGCTGCCGGTCAGCTTGGCGGAGATCCTGGCAGACAATAACTCTGCGGTGGAAAAAGTCCTGAAGTACATCGCCAGAGTTCAGTTAAGAATTTAATAGTTTATGCTTTTATTTTATACGTTTTTAGTTTTATAGTCTATTGCTGGTTTCGGCCGCCTTTTGTTATAAATATATTTTTTTTTTTATTTATACATGCTATATCAATTGTTTCTTTTCTTTTTTTTGTATTTTAGCAATAAAGAGTGTTTTGTTTTTGTATTTCTTTTAAATGTTTATTTTTATAGATATATTTTTACTTAGTGTGTAAGTTTTTTTTAGTGTCATTCGCACAATTGTCTTTAATGGGCGCTGATGACCTAGCAGTTGAGCGCCCATAAATACAAATCATCATCATCATCATCCACCGAGGCGGGGACACCTATGCCACCAGCCCCATGGACTGGTGTGGGTAAATTCCATTTTTTTTCCTTCCACGTTAAAAAAATAAGATTTCAGGCGTTCTCATATCGTATCAGTCGTTTATATCCTGTTTAAGAGCAAGTTCTTCACTACAAAACCAGCCTCCTTAAGACTGCAGTATTACGTAAGCTTCTGAAAAATGTACTACATGATAAATACAGTCTCTATTTATCAAGTTATATGTAGTTTGCTTTTCGTAACTATAACAATTTTGATTTGAAACATTTGGGCTTTCTTCTCAACAATTCCGCTCCTATAGGCTTAGAATCCATGCATCACATCATTAAAATTATAACTGTTATACTTTCTAAAAAGTGCATTTTATTCAAGTTTATTAACTTATCAAGGATTTGCTGATATTTTCGATTTTTAAATAATAAATTAATATTAGCGTCACATTCATAGTTGTGTGAAGAACTCTTAATAAACCACACTGACTTTAACACCATAAATTGTAGACTAACTTAACTCAGCAAGTGCCTCTCTGAAAGTAGAATTTGAGAAAGATGACACTGAGCGACTACGAGAAATTTTGGAAGAAGTCATTAACTATGTCTGTGAACTTTACAAGAGAGCTGCGTGGAGGACATCTAGTACAACCGATCTTTAAAGCCAGGCCAATTATTGTGTCTCCCTTTACTCTTCCTCCAGGCGAGAACATAGCTAGTTATTAGCCATTTGAGTGTGGCCTTGTCCGGAAGTTATTTTCTGAAAAAGTTATCCATAACTGCTGAAATGAAACAATGTTATGGAATAGTATGACATAAGCAGCTTTACCATTCCATTCAGCAAAGAGGATTCTAAAGCTCAGCATAATGTGAACCAACAGATAGTTCTGTAATGACAAATGATAGGTTATTGTTTCCTTTAAAGCTTCCAATTTTCTGTATAGAGGTGCATTTGCTACAGGAAACGTTTCTTGATAAGCCATAAAGTTAATTGTTAAACACATTATTAAATAGACAAATATAAATATATACTGGATAGCAAGATTTGCGTTCTGTCTTTCAGGAAAAAGCCAGAGTTGAATTTTATCTTCAAAGTGAAATTTAATTATTGAATATTAATATTTAAACACCGAAATGTTCTAAAAATCTAATGCATTATACGCTCGGTAAAATTACTTATGTCTCAAAGGGCTCTGATTTGTATTGTGATCATTTAAATATAATCCCTAACTAAAATATTTTTAATATAATTGCTTGAATGTTAACCTTTAATCATTCGATTCTGTATGCACCAAGTGCATTATACGCTGACACTAAATCTCTTAACCAAAAGTTCCAAACGCTGAAAATTAGTTTAAGAGTATGTCATTTAGGGTTACATTTAATGTACACTGCTACAGAAAATTGTAATATAAAGTTTGTAATTATTATACAATGATTCACTACTAAACGAGGAGATCGCGGTTCGCCTCCCGCCTCGGGCATGGGTGTCATTATGTTTGTAAACATGTATATGAATAAGTATGGATAACCAACCAGGAAAGCAACAGATTATCCAACCTAGACGAAGAATCATCTCAGTCGGTAATGGTAGAAGTAGTAAGCGAGATCTAAGCAATCACCAAAGTTATTCACCGTAGATAATTAATATTGTTAATTAAACATACTATTGCGTGGTTTGCTACTACTTTTGCATTCGAAGGGTGCCCGTTACTATTACTTGAAGCTGGTAGGTTATGAAGAGCGATATCGTATTGTTAGATGTGTCAGGAAAACTACTTTTTAAGGTAACCCAAAAAACAAAATTCGGTCGGATTAAGATATGGACATCGCGGGGGCCACTTTGTTGGAAAGTGTCTACTGATGACATGATCATCAAAGATAAGGGTAATTATTTTGCAGAGGGTAGATACAGGGCAGAGCGTCATCTTGCATGAAGATAATGCTTTCAATATAGTGATTTTTGAATCTAGGGATGACGATGTTTTATAGCATGCCATTGTAGCGCTCGCCATTTAAAGCTTACTTATTCCATTGTTATTCTCTTTGAAGAAACAGGGGCCAACGATAAATTATACATTGAAGCCACATCATCAGCTACTTTCAAAGCATAAAGATATTGGAAATTAATTGTTCTTTCACACTAGCCGAGTGTAGGACGCACTATGAAAGGCTAGAGCCAGAATGAAAAATTCATTGCCATAGCCGGGATTTGAACCACGGATCTTCTGGTTTCCGTCCAGCCGCTCTAACCATTTGAGCTACTATGGCCAACGTGCCAACATGGCATTAAATTCTCCAAGTGACTCGTGTTTCCAGAAGATCCGTGGTTCAAATCCCGGTTATGGCATTGAATTTTTCATTCTGGCTCTACCCTTTCATAAAGATATTGTCCAATTAACATTTGAGGGTAATTTTTTTTATCAAATGCTGAAATTATGTATTAACTTCTCCATCAAGAGAGAAGTACGCCTTGTTTGTCCAAAAACTGCTGTCCGACCAATAATTATTATTCGAATCTCTGACAGTACAAATAAAGCAATATAATATCTCTCCCGCTTGTCACTTTATTCAGTGCAACGATTGGTTTCAGTTTTCATGGATACAGTCTAAGCTGTTTCTTAGAATTCTCGTGCTGGAAATCAAGCGTGATTGTACCAATATTTAAAGGAAATGGGAGTGTAAATAGACCAGAGAACTTCAAGGGGATAACCTTACTATCTAAAATTGGGAAAATGTATACAGGCATACTAGTGGACAGACTAATGGATTGGGCGGAAGGAGAAAATAAAATATGAGAATTTCAAGCTGGATTTAGGAGGAAAAGGCAAACTATAAACAATGTGTTTATAATCAAGACGCTAATTTAAAAATACTTGAGCAGGAAAATGGGGAGATTATATCTGCGTTTGTGGACTTGGAGAAAGCTTTCGACACGATAAACAGGGTGGCTCTAAAATGGAAAGTAAGAAGAAAAGGGGTGAGCGAGAAGTTTATAAATGAAATTGACAAAATTTGTAGTGGGATAAAATTCAGAATAAGATGTGGGCTGAATGTACTATCAGAAGAGGCTGAACAGAATTTAGGCTTAGGACAGGGGTGCAAATTAAGTCTATCCTATTCAATTTATTTATAGAAGACATAATAGGGAGGGTTAAGGAAACCAATATCCATTGCCCAATAATAATGAACAAAGAGATTCCTGGATTACTGTATACGTATGATTTAACGGTGGGAGAAATTTCTATAATAGATCAACAAAAATAAATAGAAGCAATTCATAGGTCTCGCGCTGACTGGGAATTAAGGCTAAATAGCAGAAAATAAAAACTAATGGTATTTAAAAAAGGATAGACATTGAGGAAAGGAGAGGAGTGGTACATAGGAGATCAAAAGGTAGAAGTGGTAAAGGAGTATGACTATAGAGGTGTAAGGATGTGTAGCAGTGGAGGATGGGCTGCACAAGCCAGAAAAGTGATAGCTAATGGCAGGGTGGCAATGTCAGGGGCAACAATGTGTAAACATAAACTGGAGATGTCAGATGGTTAGAAAGAATGTATGTAGCGGTCGTTGAATCCAGAACAATGTATGCAGTGGAGGTATGGGGCACATCAGAAGGAGGAACACAATTAGAGGAGATGTATAGATTGTTTTGCAAAGAACTACTAGGGCTGCCCAAAACGGCACCAAGAGAACTGGCATTACTAGAGCTGTGTAATAAAAAAAGGAGGGGAATAATAATAGAGAGAATATTGAAATTCTGAAAAGAACTGTTTCGAAGATAGGCATGGGAGATGTATGGAGATCAGAGGAGTCAAATCATAGCGGTGTTTTGAGGGAAATGAGAAACAAGAGTACAAGGCATAGAGAGACAGGAGATATGGGAAAGTATAGAAGAAAAGAAAACTTTGAAATTTTGTAAGCAATTAAAGACAAAATGGGGTAGGAAAAATATATAAATCAATGTTACAAAACTGGAAGAGAAGGCATAGCATGGATGAGAGTAGGAATAATATATCTAAAAGGGTTGAGAAATAATGAAATAGGGATATGTGAATTTTGTGGAGATGAAACGGGCACTGTTCGTTACCTGGTAGAATATAAGAAACTAACAAATTGGAGGAGAAAAATATGACATAAGAAATGGGACAATTTGAGCAAAGAGGTGGTGGCGTTGCTCATGTTGACGGGGACGAGTGAAAAGAAAAATAGATGTATAGGAAAATTCGTATATAAGTTAAGAGGAAAGTGGATTAGGGTAAAAGAAGCGAAGGTCAAGAAGAAATGACACCAAGCTGCTCAGGAAAACCAAAGGCTTATGGCTAGGGGACCTGAGCCAGCGAGTAAATCTTAGGGTCAGCAATTTTATGTATTTGTACAAGATGTATAATACTGCATGTACATGTTAAAGTCATTGTAGTGAAACTGTAATGGAAACAGTGCAAATAAATATAGACAGTACGAGATAATGTAGGTATCTGTCAATTTATCCCTCATGCTATTTACCTTAATGTTGCACCAGAAGTTAGCCAGCGAAGTGGTAACTAGAGTTTTGAAAAGAGAAAGAAGTCGGCTGAAGCCAGATCAGGTTAGTACGCTGGTTATTAGATGAGATTTGTTGAGGTTTTGGCCACAAATTCGTTCACAATGATAGTCTTGTGAGCTGGGGCGTTATCGTGGTGCAGAATCCAAAAGTTGTGTTTCCACAAATAAATGTGTAGTGTTTAACGCCCGCTTTTACTACATACGGCACCGCAGGCGGTGACACGGATGATACATAAGATGAAGATGGAGCACAGGTGGAATGAGATGGCGGGGGAAACCGGAAGTCCCGGAGAAAATCCGCCCCAGCGCCGTGTTGTCCACAACAAATCTCACTTTGCGGTCGCCTGGGATCGAACCCGGGCCACCTTGGGGAGAGCCAAGCGGTCTAACCACTGAGCCACGGCGCGGCCTTGTATTTCCACAAATCTCTTCTTTTTCGTCCTATTTATTCTTCTCTCAAACGCCGCGTAATGCTCAGATAATAGTCTTTATTTGCCATCTGACCTTTTGGCAAGATTTCTGAGTTCACGACACCACTATAGAAAAAAAAAACTGTCAACATGACTTTCAGTTTTGATTGAGTTTGACGTGACCTTTCGGGTTTCGGTTGAGTTGGGAGGTGCCACTCGGAAGCTCGTTGACTGGTTTGCGTCTCGAACTCGTATACCCACTTCTAATCACCAGTTACAATGCGTTTCATGAACGTGGGGTCGAAGTTGACTCGTTCTAGCATGTCTTCAGTGATCCTTACGCGATTGAGATTTTACAGAAAGTTCAACTCTTTCGGAACTAATCGAGTGGCAACACGTGTCATTCCCAAACAATCGTTTAAAATAGTAAAAATTGATTCATGAGACACAGAAAGTTCAGCGGCAATCTCTATCAGACCTAAGTAACCACTTTCAGACATTTCCTTCACCTTAGCGATGTTCAGTTCAGTTGAAACCGTTGATGGGCGACCAGTGCGAGGCAAATCTTCCACCATATCTAGATCACTTTTGAATTCACTGTACTGCTCATACGCTCGTGCTTTTGATAAAGTTAATTCACCGCAAACCCTCTGCAACTTTTTCAGCGATTCCGCGCATGAAATACCATTTGAAATGCAAAATTTGAGACAGATGCTTTGTGCAATAATTTTATTCATTGTAAAATCGCAATGCACCTTTGAGATGCACTGAAAATGGTACCCTGTAAACAAACTAAATGACCAATGACAATCAAGCTCTTCTTGTTCTTCTTCTACCTCACGGCTTTGGATTGTTTAACCCAAAACTTCCGGCTCCAAATTGGTCTGCCCATCTTTTCTTCCGTCTTCCCTGGTTTCTTCTGCCTATAGGTTTATAGTTTAAGGCTAATTTTGGTATTCTGTTATTATTCATCCTCTGAACATGTTCTTTCCATTGATTTCTATTTCTTTCAATAGTATGGTTTATTTCTTCTACTTTTAATTCTGTCCTAATATCCTGAGTACGTTTTTATCAATGTTGGTATATCCAGCCCTTGTGAATTTCATTTCTGATGACTGTATTCTCGTACTATTTCTTTTTGTTAGTGTCCATGTTTCTGATCCATAGATCAGAGTTGGTATTGCCATTGTTTTGTATAGGTTTATTATAGAGTCCTTTCGTTCTTTATTTTTTAATGTTCTTTTTATTGTGCCTGTTATATAGGTAAATTTATTTATTTTCTCTATTATGTCAGCTTCCCCTTGGTAAGAGACATTACATCCTAAATACTTAAAGTGTGATTTCTGCTCAATTATTATGTTATCTAACACTATTTTTGATCTTACTGGATTAATTCCTTTAAATGCCATGGTTTTGGATTTATTTGCTGATATTTTCTTTCCATATTCTGTAGCAATTTTATCTAGACTATACAGCATTTTCTGCAGGTCATCTTCATTTGTGGCCATTATTATTTGATCATCTGCATACAACATAGTTTTCAGTTTAGCTCCTGATACATTAATGCCTCCATTGACTTTATTCGACCAAATCCTTACTATTTCGTCAACATACAAATTAAAAAGTGCGTTTGATAAAGGACAACCTTGTCTTACGCCACCATTAACTATTACTGCTTCTCTTTTATTTATTTTTATTTTTGTGTCAATGTGCATATTTTTTATAACTTCAATCAGTTGTAAAGGTATGCCTCTATCATTTAAAATTGTCCACAGTATCAATCGTGATACTTTGTCAAAAGCTTTATAATAGTCAATAAATAGTAAGTGCGTCTCTAAATTTTGTTCTCGTCGTTTTTCTATTATTTGTTTAAGAGTAAAAACATTGTCAATGGTGCTTCTTACTTTTCTAAAACCAGTTTGTTCTTCTAGGAGTATTGCATATGTTATTTTGTTTAACCGAGTACTTATATTTTGTAGGCGGCATACAATAAACTAATCCCTCTATAATTTTCAGGTCTTGTTCTTTCCCCTTTCTTAAATATTGATATCACTTTAGCTATCTTCCATTCTTGCGGTATTTCTTTTGTTTCCCAGCACTTGTTATATAGATACAGTACTCTATCATGTAATTCTTTAGGAGCATATTTAATTAATTTTAAATTAATATTATCTATTCCGCAGGCTTTCCTATTTCTACTTTTAGCTATACTTTCCATTAATTCTTTTACTTCTAACCGGTCTACTTCTGCTCTGTATAATTGATCTATTTCCCAATTTTGTTTATCTCCTGTGTTCTAGAGATTTTTATAATATTCCTCTAATTCTTCATATTTAATGATTTTTATATTTGCTTTGTCTTTTTCCATTGAATTTAGGTTTCTAATAAATTTATAAACTTTATCTTGGCGGAAGGGTATAGAGGAAATATGTACCAACTTAGCGGCAACAATAATTTCGTATCTCCTCTTATACGAGATTGTTATATCATCAATTCCCGGTACGTTCTTGACAGAATGTATATTATATCAAAGTCTTCTTGATAGTGCCCGTTTCCATATAATGATCTAATATAGCTGCACTTTCAAATAGCACATATGGCATCCATCTTAGTTTAAGCAGACTAACTGGTCCCCATGCATGAAACGTACCCAATAATCTGTCAAGGAACCTTCCCATCAGATTTTTTTTTCAGAAAGGCATCAACACTGATGCTAACAAACGCTGTACTGCCATACTTAGATAAGCTGAGCTTAGCATCCCAGTAACCCAGACGAATATAGCAAAACAAGACCACAATTTACAACTCTCATGGTGTACTTCTGCAACATTGAAAACAAGAAGAGTTTGCCCTGTCTCACAGCAAACTACATGAGGTGCATATTCTCGCCGATTCCACCTACCTTTACAAAGTTTCCATCGCTGGGAACGTTTCGTTAGGGTATTCATAACTTCCTTTTTGTAAAAACCCACTATTGTGTAACAATTGCACTCGTCAACTGACAGACGATCTTTCAACAGCCCTGCACCAACCACATTACTTCAACTATGTTCTATAGGTAAATTTCTAACAAAGAAGCCAACCTTGTAAATTCGAATTATTGCATTGATGTACATATATGGTTAATAGTAAACAACTTCATACATCTTAATATGCTAATTTTATTAATACTCATCAGTGTTACCTTATAAATGTTAAATAAATATGCATTTGTTTATATGGTTACTTGTTCTTATTAATATGTTTTGTGATATCTCTGCTTATAGATTGCACTGTTAATATAGTTTATCTTTATATATAAATGGGAAGCCGTGATGTAACCCCAGAGTTAAAGAAAATTTAAATATACAAAAAGAAAAAGAAAGTAGGGAAGAAAGTAAAGGAACAGATAGTACAAGCTTTAGTAGAAATAATTTGTAGGTGAATGAACAGAGAAAGTCATATGAATGTAACTCTGTATATATTTTTTACATTGAGCATTTTTTAAACTTTTTATTATTACGGAGGGGATTCGGCACCGAAACCTGTTGTTTATTGTACCTAAGCCTCAAGTGGGGTACCCCTGGGAGGGAGGATGAGTCGTGAGGAGACAGAGGGCGGCCGACACAATGAGATACGACAGCACCAAGACACCCGCCGACACCTCTACCCTGAGAGAGGCCACCAGATTTTTTTTATTTTTTTTTATCTTTTTATTTATAATTTTATAAATTATACATCTATGTATATAGATATATATTTTTTCTTTTTCTTATTTAACCGTTTTTATTGTTTCCGTTTAATTACCTATCTGTTTTCTGCAGTTTCACACACATACACTATACATATAAACACCCATGTCCAGGGCGGGACTCGAACCCGCGACCCTCTACGCGGTGGAACGCTAGAGACATACGTTCTGACGACCATGGCTACGAGGGCCGGCATCCAGATGAGAAATGTAAATGAAATGTGTAGTGTTTAACGCCCGCTTTTACTACATACGGCACCACAGGCGGTGACACTGATGATGCATGAAATGAAGATGGAGCACCGGTGGAATGAGATGGCGGGCGAAACCGGAGGTCCCGGAGAAAACCCGCCCCAACGCCGTGTTGTCCACTACAAATCTCACTTTGCGGTCGCCTGGGATCGAACCCGGGCCGCCTTGGTGAGAGCCAAGCGGTCTAACCACTGAGCCACGATCCAGATGAGAGATGGTGTGAAATGACAATGGAGGTGAAATGGAGGGATAAGAAATTTGGGGGATATAATTAACCTACCCAACATTCGCCAGGCGACGCGGGTAAAGCCCCCCAAAAAATCCAGGGGTCGGGTAGGTCAGCCGCGGGACTCGAACTCAGGCCTCCCGAATGAGGGCCACAAACGAAACCGCCTGAGACATCCCCCTCGATTACATTGAGCATAACTCTGACAGCAAACATCTCGAAGCACGTCTCACAGATTTTCTGCTGACTTTTTCCCGTGACATTTAATATAGCCCATGAAATATCACGTATCTCGTAATTCATCATCTGAAAGCTAAGTGATAGTTGGTCCTTGTTAAAAAGCCGTGTTTCATTAAATGGCGTATCTTGAAATCGCTTAACCAAAATGTAATATTAATATCGGATGTCTCCTTGCAAGTTCATTGTACAAAGTTTTGTTACACCTATGAACGGAACTGACCAAATTTCACATGCGCCTGATTCACACGAGTTGAGCTCCTGTCCCCTCAGTGCTAAGCTCACAGGCAATCGTGAGATCTGTGAAACAAATTGGTGAAAGGTAGAATTGGAATCCTCCGTGTTCCCCTGGTAATCGTATACAGAAGTCGAAAGGTCCCCACGTAGCTGCAGAAAGTGACGGTGCCATGATCTTTTGACCTCTACGTTTTGTAGGGAAAGGAAAATGTTCTCTTGCTCATTTACTTTCTGATCTTACAGACGTGTTACAATATGTGTTGTTACAGAATAATCACCTATTATTCCTTCCCTCTTTTATTATTTTCTGTAGCCTCAACATTTTAGAATTATTTACGCTGTAGTTCACGATGACTCCATACCCTTTTTCGATTTAAGTTATAACGTTATGGTTCTATAACAACTTTCTTTTTCTACGTTAGCCACATTTTTGTCAGCAAACAAATGTGTGTATATGTCGCTACCTTTTGAAATACTCTGATACTTACTTTGCTCTCCCAAAGTATGTTCAACTATTTAACAATAAAATGATTCCGATAACAGTGAGACACTTAAGCTTCTATAGTACTATCCCCATAGTAATGTATATTTTCAGTCCCATGCTTATGGTACTAATTAGTCATTTCCATAATGTGTATCTGTAAGTTCATTTATGGTAAATGTCCGTTCGCAAGTATCAGTGACTTAAGAGGGTGGGTCAAAAAGTAATGCCCCCTACTTTTTTTTCCTTGAATAAGAAAGTTATGTGAAAACTTTGAATTTGGCGCAATTCCACAAACTTTCTTCTCAAATCCCCTGCAGTAGTAACCTCCTAAGTCAACATGTGGCAGCACTGCATCCTCTTGCAAAATGGCTGATATCGACATTCGTATTAGACAGAGTTCTGTGGTTGAAATTTTGAGTGGGAAGGTGAAACGCCAATTCACATTCACGAAAGGCTAAAAAATGTGTATGGTGATGCAACGGCGGATGTCAGCTCTGTTAGACGATGGGTTCGTCACTGTAAAGAAGCTGAAGAGCAAACACCATTGGCAGATGAAAAGCGAAGTGGCAGGCCTGTGACTGCAGTGACTCCATGAAACATTCAGAGAGTCGATGATATCATTCATGGTGATCGCCGGGTAACAACAGGTGAATTGTGTCGCATTACCTCCCTCAGTAAAGGCAGTATGATGATTATTCAACAACTGGGTTACTCAAAAGTTTGTTCACGTTGGGTACTAAGAATGTTAACCGCCCAAAACAAAGAAACAAGGAAAACAATAGCTTCCGAACACTTGCAGCGCTTCAATTTGGAGGGAGAGGAGTTTCTGGAAAAAATTGTTACTGGAGACCAAACGTGGGCTCATTTTTTTGAACCTGAATCAAAGAGGCAGTCAATGAAATGCCACCACACAACGTCGCCGAAGAAAAAAATATTCAAAACTCAGCGGTTGGCAGGGAAAGTTATGGCTACAGTGTTTTGGGATGCAGAGGGTGTGCTTATAATTGATATTTTGGAGTAGGGATGCACAATAAATTCTGTCCAATACATAAGAACTCTCAGAAAGCTGAAAGCACGTCTTCACCGAGTTCGCCCAACAAAAACTATAGTGGATGTTCTTCTTTTGCATGACAATGCAAGACCACACGTCAGCCGTTACACCACTGCAGAAATTGAAAAATTGCGATGGTAAGTCTTACCTCACCCCCCATACAACCCTGATCTGGCACCATCAGACTTCCATCTGTTCGGGCCACTAAAGTAAGCTCATCGTGGGATTCATTTTGAAGATGAGGAGGCTGTGAAAACGTCCGTGCGTCAATGGCTTAGGAAGCAAGGCCGTGTGTTTTACTACACTGGAATACTTGCCCTAGTTAAAAGGTGGACCAAAATTGTGGAAAAGGACGGAGATTATATTGAATAGTGACAAATTAATCGTCAGTGTTGTAGTTTTCAAGCTATGTAAATTGGATTCAATTTTCTTGACAATTAAAAGAGAAAAGAAATAGGCATTACTTTTTGAGCCACCCTCGTATTTGGTAAAAGGCAGATATCGCTGAGAGTCTCGTTTTATTTGTACAAAAAAGGACAAGAATGATATGAGAAAAGTTTGTGGACAACTGCAGCGGGAGATTTATTTTATTGTGTTTTGTTATCGTTCGCAGGTAAAGAAAATCAGTTACAGAAGATTGTAGAATAGAAAGACGTGATCATAATACGGATTTTAGAAATAAGAATATGGGGTCACAGAAGCGTTTCTGCTACGCTACATACATTAACTTAAATCCGTCATATTGGAGTCTCCAAGAGACCTGTTTGCAGCGATTGGAATATAAACAAAACGCACTTTTGTATAGAGTAGTCACTGTCTCTATGTGTGTCTTAAATTCAATACCGCACTGTTATGAAGGCTACTGTATGGTACTATCTTTCAAGAAAATAGGTAAATGTACACTTTCTGCGGGTCAGTATCATTCAGACTTTCCGTTACTAGAGGATACGAAAACTAAATCGGCTATGTTTTTTTTTTTTTTTTTAGGAAAATATATATACGTGTTTTTTATATTTTCCTAATGTATATATACGTGTCTCTCCCGAAGGGCTATCACCTTGTCGCGGTGGGAGAGCTTAGTAACCAATGAACCAGACTACCGATTCGGGAAAGTCTAACTTTGTTCGCTTGCCGGCTGGTAAGAGGCGAGGGGAACTAAGAATAGTCCCAACGTGGGAGATGGATGGATGATCATCAACTACGAAAGATGCCCAATGGCTCAAAGGGCGGAGGAAGAAAGTTTCTCAACGGCCAAAGAGGCGGAAGAGACATATAAATACCTGAACACCCCGGGTAGATGAGAGTCGTGAATTATGGAAAACAACTCATCTAGGAGAGGAAACTCCAAAGTAAAACCGGGCCCAACAGGAATGGTGGTTGAGCGTTGGACCGGTAATCCAACCTTTTAAAAATTCCACTGCTCAAAAGCTTCATAGATTTCAGCCGGACGGATATCTTGGAAATGAAAGATATCCAAATGCAGTAATAAACTATAATCCAAAAGGAAGAAGAGACAAAGGACGACCCAGGAAACGCTGGAGAGATCTATGAAGCCGGAACGGGCGATATGCCAAAACCATGGAGTGAAGAAGAAGAAGAAGAAGAAGAAGAAGAAGAAGAAGAAGAAGAAGAAGAAGATGATGAAGAAAAAGATATATACGTGTGTGTATCCTTACCTTACTTTTACGGTTTTTTATTGTTTCGTTTGTTTACTGTATTCTTATACATATACTTATACATATACACCGTACACATAAACACCCATGCCCAAAGCGGGACTCGAACGCGCGACCCTCTATGCGGCAGACATTAGACACACACACACACACATACACACACACACACACACACACACACACACACACACACACACACACACACACAGTTGTTTAGTCGTTGTTGAGTCCAGAGGTTCTTCTCCCATTAGTGCTGGACCCGTAGGAACAAGACCCGGGCCTCTTTCAACCAGGGAGTATCCGAGCTGTCCCAAAGGGCGCCCGGCGTCCTCCGTGGGGCTTTCCATAGGGCAAGACCTGGATTACTAACAAGCCCCCCCATCTGGTCCAAGGACACAAGACGGCATGGAAGTGGATACGCCACTTACGCGCGCCAACACCCAAAAGGGAAGGCTACCGATATGATCTCGGTGGGGCCGCCTGGTGATCTAGCACACCTTCTACTAGTTATGCTGGCTAGTACCCGGGAATATTGATGGCTTCCCTCAACCCCGTCCGGAGGCGTACCCGATCACCCACGGGTATCGGGAACCACTGCCCCTTCGAGACCAACCCAATCCGAACAACTCCCAAAGGGAGGGGCTCGAATGTTCGGCCCGAGGTTCCTCTAGTAACGTACCACGGGTACTAAGGGTCCGCAGCGTCCGCACCATGGCAGCTGAAGAGGACTGATCCCCTCCCCTACGGGAACACACACACACACACACACACACACACACACACACACACACACACACACACACACACACATACACACTAGCAACCATGGCTACGAGAGCCGGTACGTTCGTTGATGTATAGAGTGGTGGCCGCCATTATAACCTGTTACTTACTTTGAAGATTTCTAAAGCTTTTATTAAGCAATTATGACGAAAGTTTGACTAAGTAACACGAAGCAAGTACCAATTCTCTTGCATCTAAGCCTAACTACATGGCGTTGGAAACCATGCAAGCAAACGAAAATCCTTGGAATTATTATCTTAACAGATCCAATATCTATATGGTGTACAAGGCACGTTCCATCAACAGCTGTCACAGCTCCTTGGCAAAGCTCAGGCTGTAACAAGCCGCACAAGGATACAGGTTCGAACCCTAACATTTGGACATACCTTTTATCTCCAAATGCTTCACTTTATTAGATGCTGTAACTAACAAATTTACAACTGTGCTCTTGCAGCTAGGCTGTCTCTACTTGGCATTGCAGAATATTTAAGAAAATGGAAAACACGTGTAATGATAAATTTAATGCATCCAACACCTACATTTGTGCATAAGTCGACGCCCTAGCGATGGTTCTCGTAGCTCATTAATAACACGCAAGCTCTATCAACATGAAGGGGAGTTCGCGGTTCGGACTCTAGTCTAGAGCCTAAATTTTTATCCCACAATTTTTAATTTGTTAGACGCAGTAACAACCAATTTACAAACTTAGTGGAAATTAATTACTTTTTAACATTAGCCGTCTGTAGGACAACGTTTGGAAAGGTAGAGTAAGACTGAAAAATCCAATGCCGTTTCAATTTAATTCAGTATGCGAATCTATTGGAGAACTTCATGTCATGCTGACATATTGCCCTGGTATCTTAGTGATTAGAGTAACCATGACGCCATTTGAACTACGGAGACTAGGAAATCTACATAACAAACAAGATACAGGTATGGAAGTGTAGAACCAGACGGAAAGCTCAGTACCATAGCCGGGATTTGAACCTAATTTTAAGAACTTCTTCCCAGAATACACATAATTTTAAAAATACATATATAAGATCAATGGTTCCTTAGCCCTGTAACCATCAGGAATTAATGTAAATTAATTACTGTTTACTTGAGTATTGATTTTAAAGTACACCTCTGTTAATTATTTATTCCGAAAATCATCCATTCAAGCGTCTGTTTTAGTTTTAAATGAATACTCTCGTTGCACATCAAGACCGTTCTTATCTCTCTGTAATGCAGACAGCTTGCCGATTCAGGAATACTATAGGAACACTGGAGAATTTTAAAGTACTTACAGCCTTAAGTAAAGCCATCGCACCAACCATCGGCATTCGAGCGACGCAGCTCCACACTACTTCAAATGTAGGTGGAGAATAATGGTGGCGAAAATGGTTTTGTATATAGCCACCAAATATGCAATATGCATAACACACTGAGGAGCACATAAGATGCAAACTCAAGAAGTGTTAGAAAAAAAAACAAGCTTTTAAAAGTATATGGTCCATGCAGAACATCCTTTTCAGCTCGGTTAACCTTAAGGAAGTACGTGTGTTGCAATACAATGCTTGTACTTTTATAACAGCTTTATTGAAAACACTTTTTTTTTGTTGGAGCATAACAGGCGTGGCTCTGAGCGAATTGATTAGGTGACTCGGAAAATTGGCCAACATAAATTCGCAAAATCAGCATCGCAAAAACGAATTTTACACTGGAATAGTGGTTTTGGATTCCGATGGGGCTTCCCTCTGACCGACTGACCGACCGACCGACCGACTGACTGACCGACTGACCGACCGACGACCGACTGACTGACTAGCTAACTGACTAAGTAACTAACTGACTAACTGACTGACTGACTGACTAGCTAACTAACTGACTGACTAACTACCTGACTGACTGACTGACCGACTGACCGACCAACTGACCGACTGACTGACCGACCGACCGACGGACTAACTGACTGACTAACTAACTTGTCCACAATGCAGTTGAACTGTAGGCAGTGCAGGTGTTGCTAAAATATTATATTATGTGATTTCTTTTATGGTCAATTTATATTGATTTATGGTTTATATGTTTACTAATTGAAAGCATTATCATAATTATTTTGTGTAACGTATAATATAATGTTTTACCGATGCTATCTACTTTGCGTAATATTTATTGTCCCGAAAAAAAAAACAACGATGACTTACTTTTGAAGCAGAATGTGAAAGCTTAGGGTGAGGCGAATAAACAATGGAGCGCCATCTCGGGTTCACTTGTGTCAGCTACAGAGTCATAGCTAAACTCCTGTCAAATACAATAGTGTGTTGAGCTTTGCCGCCCCCTATGCAACAACTGCGAGTGCCACCTCTCTCCCCATACTTTCAGAAATTATCTATGACTACCTTCTTAACACGTGAATGTGCGAGGGGGGAGTATATGCATATGCAGCCACAAAACTTGTCTCCTGACGTCCCTGGACATAAACACATAAAATAATATAAATCAAGAAATGTAAGTGCATTAAAGTACACAAAATATGCTTTGATGAATTTGATTTGAACATTGAAGAATTTTCTGCCAAACTCTCTTCGTTGACATAACGCAATATATACTTTACTGCCCATTGTTTGCAATATTTGGGTTTAAAGTTAACAAATTATATTTCCCCTCAATGTATTGTGACACTGTTAATTCAGCCCTCTTCCCCGTGGTTTTTATTATTTTCACTTTTTCAGTAAAAGAAAGGTAAGGTACGAAATTATGTCTACTTTCAGAATCCTTATTGCGACAAATGGATTAAATTCAGCAATAAGTTTCATTCACTTCAAAAGTTACTATTATGAACATTTCAAAGTACTTCATAATCACCAGCATAAGGCAGTCCACGAGAAGCAAATGTCCTCACAATAGCAAAAACCCGCTGCAATACATTATGCTAATATTATTCTTCATTTTCAAGTTGTGTGACTAATTTCTTAATCCTAATTTCCTAATATACTATATGAAATCCATGCACAACACGTGTAATATGAATCATTTTAGGATAGCTAACTGCAAGTCATGCTGCCGCCTTTTTCATATAGGTGTAGCATTAGTAAAAAACAACAAAATATTGTAATATCATACGCCATTTGGCCACAATATCTGCATTGCTGCATCTGCATTAAATAATCTGGCAACAGTCAGATGGTTTGCAGCAGACATGTCTTGGCAGGTCAGTAGAAAAGATGACTTTGAAATTTCAGAATTAGTGTCCAATACCTCAATGCTGCACTGATCCTCGTCAGAGGGAAGAGTGCAACATTTTTTAACCAATTCAACAGGATTACAGGAAGGTATCAAGGAACCCATGGATTAAATGTAGAAAGGTATACAGCAACACCTATCCCAAGGTGAAGATGTGCCCCTTTCTGCATATGCCTAACCAAAAGTAATGGTGGATCTGTTTTAAATATTATTTTATTTCACCCCTTCGTTAAATACAAGTTAAATATTCCCTGCCGAGTACCTCTGGCTATTTACTACACTATCGAAGGAATGTACATATATATTGTGACTTTGTGGGTTCGTGAAATGAAAAGTCCAATTACACAAACTGAACAATGTTCTTTATTTCTACCGACTTACAGTTTAACACTTGCCAATTACACAGAATTACGTGCTGCACACAATTACAATTCACCAGTTCGTCCGTTACAATTTCACGTATACTCGCGATTACGTAAACTCCGATGCACATACACAGTTACGTAAAGTCTTCCGTTGCACAATCTTCTCGTTCATTAACACGGCGCTCCTTTGCTAGCACGTCACTGACTGACTGTCTTGCCCGACGTGCTGCTTATATAGGGCCAGCGGGTCGATCGGAAGCTTCTAGATTAGAGGAAATATCCTGTAAGTTCGAGAACACAGGTGGAACAGAAAGAGACGGCGCCGTGATGTTTTTTGTCCCAGCCATCCCTTCTTAACGCTATAAGACAAACGAGGGGGCGGGGCGAACACCGACCCGTCTGCTGCTTGCCCAGTCTACAGGATGTTCCGACGCTCGGGTGACAATATGTTGCACACATTTAGTTTGTATTCGTTTAATGATTGCTTCCTTAACATGAACATTAGTCCTAACAAAACATTAAATTACTAACAATTCTCTGATCTTACGAGCACAAGACACCAGGCCAAAAACAAAACCACGTTTTACATGTTAGATGTCCACCACTTACGCTGACTCAAGGGTGCAGACCCACTTGTGAGGAAAGCTTTGTACGTGTACCCAGCGCCACCAAGCGCTTAAAAAGAGCACGGCAACTTCAAGCTAAACTACCTGGCCGGTAAAGTAGTGAGCGGTCAGCTCAATATACCTCCAATTTTCCTGCCAGTAGAATTTGTAGATTCATCTTTACTCACCCATATTTTTTAATTAGTACAAATTTTGCGTATATACGTTACCGTTTTTTTCGCAGCACGTGGGAAGATATTGTTTTCACAAAGCTTATTTATCAGGTGTGTCAATATTTGTATATTTTGTCAGGAACGTTTTAAACTGAAGTTGGTTCTCTTTCGGGATGGGTATGTTCGTTGAAACTAATACTCTGCACAAATCCTCACAAGATACTGAACATTTAGAAGGCACTGCTGAAGTACTTGGCACTGGATCATAAAAAAATATTGTTTTTCTTGTTTAGTGCGAAACAGCTGCCGTATGTTTGTTACCTATTATATATCACTTAGGAACGTTGGTCTGCCGTTATAGCTCTACCACATGACTGACAGTACGGGATTTTAACATCAGAACTGAAAATACCCTTCCTTAAATTCCGCAGCATATTGTTGCACACGATAACTTGCACTACTTTGCACTTTGAGCATATTTGATCCACTGTGACGTCAAACTGTCGATATGTAACATCCCAACACAACTAAAAGTTTGTAGGGAAGATGGGTCAGGGTGAGACAATTTTCTTTGTTACTCTGCTTCACATTACTTTTACAACTCCTTTTGGTTACATTATTGTATTAATGTTGCATTTCAATTTGACAAATCTAATATTTCTAAACATATCAAGTTTTCTTTTTAAAAAAAACTGCAAGTTATAGTTACACAACAACTGTCTTGCTGTTGTCTATCGGTGTTCCCACTGAGATACAAGATGGTCCACAATGAGATATAATGTATGGGAACATTAAAACTGCTCTCAATACAATAATTACTGAAATTACACCAAAAACTCTATAGGGCAATCAGGTCTCCAAAATCTACAGAAAATTTTAGGTATGATTTTGTCTTTTGGTTTTGCCATGTGCAGAAAGAGTTGGCAACATGGATGTTATATTCTCAATAGAAAACGGTGCAATACCTGTAACAGCTGGATAATAAATCCGACCTGTCAGTTTTTCACGTTTCCTAAGAAATTTCACTTCATAATCACCATCCATACTTTGCAACAGCTTCCTAACATAGAATTTGGAGTGTTTTCCTGGAAACTCTACCAGGACAAAGTCTCCTGTTGGCTCGGTGATCAGCTTCTCACATGTTTGGAGACCTATCTTTTCATCACCTGAACCATTTCAAGATTTTATATCTTTGCTGCAGACTCAGCTGTTTTTGACTTAGCTTCTGTTTCCTTGAACAATTTTTTCTTATACTTTGTTTCATTTTTTTATCTGAAGTGGCAGTAAGTTTTTCTCCGGAGTATCTGTTGGAATAAAAGATCCGCCCTTTCTCCTCCTGGAAGTGCACTCTATCGTCTCTGCAACTTTGGGGAAGCCACGGATGTCCTTTGAGCTAATGTGACCTGGTATTTTTTCCCCAGGGGCCTACTTCGATAGGCATGGGTTTGGCGCACCCGGGGTCCTGAGCCAACAGTCTCCCTCGTGTGGGCTGCTCATCGTGGCTGAGGGAGACGGTCAACAGGCCCACCCACGTGTAGGCCGTGCGTGGAGACGATTAGATTCTTTGTAGATTCTTTCATAGTTTAGAGTTTAGGATATAGTGAACGAAATTTGTAGTAGGGTTTGATTGATTTTGTTTATGTACGTGTATTTTTAATAGGTTTTGTTACACTTGTATAGTTTTTAGAAAGTTTTATATCTGGCTCTTGCCATGACTAGTTTTTTAAAGGGCGCTGATGACCGCCATAGTTGAGCGCCCTTATATATATATCATCACACACCTGGTATTTTTCTCCTTTCCTACCAACTCTCCATCTCCAGTTGTCTGCCTTAAGCTATTACCTGGGGTAGGTTCATTGCAGACTTTGTTAACACCTTCAGCGTGTATTTCTCTGTCAGTTACAGCACTTAGAAGAAAATCTTGGTCAGAAAAGACATGTCTGTCAAATGGAAATCTTCCTGCTTTCTGAAACCCAGATTTGATATGTGTTGGTGTCATGGCCCGTGTATCTGCTACACCAACAAAACTTGCCACATCACATATGGAAACAGTTTTTCCGAGATTTTTCAGCATCCATGAATCAATTGCAGCATTATAAAATGATTTAAAGGGCCCAAACACTGAAACATTTAATGGCTGGAGACGGTGCCTGCAGTGATGAGGGATTGTCAAAATCGTTATTCCACTATGTTTGGCAATGTCAATCGCTTCTAAATAAATTTAGGCATCGTGATTGTCCATTATTAGAAGATATAGATTGTCTGGTGATGAATATGAATACTTCACAAAATGTCGTTACACTTCTAGAAATAGTGCACCATTCATCCATCCTGATGGCGCTGCAGGATCTAGATTTCCAGTGGGGGCTCCTCGAAGCATATGTCCCTTAAAATTAACTTTGGGAAACATAATCGTTGGAGGAAGAGCATTCACTGCTGCATTTACAATGCAACATACTACTGTACGACTGCCTTTTTCGTCACTAGTAACTTTGGGCACTTGCTTTATATATTTTCCTGCAATTATTTATTTATTATTTATTTGTTTGTGAACAGTGGAGGAACCAGTTTCATCTAGATTGAAAATACGAATTCCATTATAAAAGTGATCAGAGCGTTGTGGGGCAGTCTCCAGTTTGTCAAAAAATATTTTAACATTATGTTTATTAAAATATGTCGCTCTTGACAAACTGCAGGCTTATGGCTGTCTTAAATATAAAATTTCACTTCAAATAGCCCCACATCCACTCTATCCCAGCTCTCTTTTCAATTTCCCATAATACAGGACATTTTATAGGATTTCTTGATGCCATTTCATAAGCTAATGTCATACAGTCCATTGCAGTCAGGCCATACCACTTAGCCGAGCAAGTCATCAGGTAATATTTCAATTCCTCTTTCTGCGCTGCGGTAAACTCTTGCCGACTATTATATTTAGGACACATCCTGATGTTATCTTTCTGATTATGGCAACTCCTCTGTTTCATGATATACCTAAAATAAAAATAATAAAAAAACATTTAACTATATTGTTTCGCAGCAGTACAGCATTAAAAGTACAAATAGTGTGAACATTAAGTAATACACAGAATGGTCAACATTAAAATAAAATCCTAATATTATTAAAAGATTATTTGTACACACCTGTGAAGTGTTAAAAAAGCTAAACCCTTAGCTTTGGCAGCCTTACGCACTGATATGCCATACTGTATAAGCTTTACAGTTGCCCTCATGCCTTCTTCTTTGAACATACCAATTGCGGTTTTCCTCTCTCTGTTGCGTGTTATAGCTAAAAGTTGTTAGAAACATGTATAACACTAAGCATTACTCTTTAGTAATTAAATTCAATGAAAAATAGGAAAGAACTTGACATGCAAGACGCACAGAGAGACTTGTCTCACTGTAGATCACCATGCTGTGTTTCATTGTGGTCCATATATTTGAATAAAACATGTTCACTTTTAAACCCTAACCTATATTGCACACTGTGTTGGTATTTTTCACGTTAATTCCATATTATATAGCCATTTCACATATCTGATTATTAAAACTATCTTTAAATAGATATATTTATTTAAATTAAACTACACAATAAGAAAACTGTACTTTATTTACCTTAAAATCAGAATGTAAACAGCGAATTTCATTCACAGAGTAATAACAGCAAAATGGTCGTCATAGAGTGTACCTGTGGAGTGTACCAACATCATATATTAAACTGTGGTGTGTTCGGTGTGTTTAAAGCACACCACAGAATATCAACCACAGAGGCTTACCCAATTCAAGTTTGTTTTCTTCCGTTGGTGGTACCGATTCCAAGTTGTTTTTATTTACTTGTTACGTCAACACTTACTAGTTTGATGTAACTCTACAAGTTTGTTGGTTTGTACAATATACGGAACTCGTTATGTAATTAAATAACTGCAGTTTGATGTCCGGGCTTGAAATCGCGGATGATTAATCGCGATGCCTGTAGACATCAATAGATTAACTCATGGATGGCTGGAACTTGAAAGTGATCCAGGTAGGGAAAACATTCCTTTAAGAACACGATTACAAAGAAATCGTGCTTTGAGTCAATTTTAGATAACTGTTATAAAATACATGTATGATAAGTACAATACTGTTTTATAAACCAAGGCTTACTATCGTATTCCTTAAATAGAAAAATGTATATAGCTGGGTGGTAGTGGTACGTAACCTAATAGTTGGTTAAATTGAGGTTAGGTCAGGTCAGGTCAGACAATCAATAAAAGTTGTTTCTCTGAATAATAACTTATAATAAGTTAAATCAGTTGCTTTGCTTTGGATTTTATATATTAATTCACAGATGTATATTCATACTTTAGGCTCTGTAGAGACAGCATACAAATGTTTATCCGTCGTATGCATTCCGAAACTAGCACTTGCACCTTCGGCCGCCACGGGCGTATGCTGACGGTTATTAAAGCTAAAATGATTTAAGGGTAGGTGCATATTAATCACGAGTCACTGAGGATCATTGGGGTTTATCCTTGATGTTTCGTCTACGCTTTCGCATTGCTTCGCTAGATGTTGATATGTTCTTACTAAACAAGAACATATCAACATCTAGTGTTCATAACGATGGCGACAGCTTTATTTCCTGCTGTAGATGTGTATAAGTTTTACCTGAAATTGCGATCCAATATTGACTCCTGAGAACTGAGTATGATTTTACCTGGATCTGATTCTTTTAATAGTTTGTTTGTGTTCTATATGTAAAGCAGGATTCAAACCAGGTAGTTGAGAATTTATCCAGGTTGTAAAAGTGTGATTTCTGCAACGTCAGCTCTCTTTTTTAAATTTATTTAACATACTCCATAGTAAGTCATATTGGACAATGAATGAAATAGGTGAAATGATGCTCAAATGAGCCCAGGGTCCATTGAACTTAGAGTTACCCAACATTCATCTTTCAGAATGAGTGAAAACCCTGGAAAAAACCTTATCTAGGTAACTTATCCTGACAAAGATTCCAACTTGAGACCCGTTGAATGTGAGGTAGACACACTATCTCCACACCACAAAGGCGGGTGTATCAGGTCATGGATAATACTTTCAAAGGCCATAGCCAGATAACAGAAAAAATGAATGGACTCCTTGTTATTGAAATTTAATCCTTTGTTGATAAGTCTATATGTGGCATAGTCTGTTGTCAATTTCCTGTCTGAAGTCAAACTGAAATGATGTTGAAAGCAATTTTCAAGATGTTTCATAATATGATTATATATATTGCATTCTCAGAAATCTTTGCTATTGAGGTAAGCATTGAGATTGGTCTGTAATTAGAGGGTGGTCATCTATCACACCTTTTAAACAGTGACTTAACTATTGCTAACTTCAATCTCTCTGGTAATATTCCTGACAAGAACAAACAATTACAGATGTGACTTGTAGTACTTATTCCATCCCATCCATATGAGGTTTTACTCTTCATAGATTTATAATTATTTCTTCAATTTCTTAGAACGTAGTAGGCTTTATTCTAAATATATTTTGAAAATTAGTTTTTGTGTTCTTTAGTAAATTTAGTGCTGTTATATTTTTATCACGTGTAGTATAATCCTTTTAGATAAATTTGCTTTAGCAGCATTAAATAAAAATATTTTGTGTGTTAAAACTTTCAATTGCCAGGATCATATCAGCACCACTGGTGTGCTGGAATTTTGTCCTGGAATTTTGTCCTGCAAGATTTGTTTTCCGTGCTATTAAATCTGCTGATAAGGGGCTGTTACTTTTAAACACACTTAAAAACCAGTGATCTGGGCCAGGTTTTAACCCACGCCCTTGGGATCAGTAGGCCATCAAGAGCAATCAAGAAGTATATATTGAATACATTTGCAGTTTCTTGTGAATTAATTATCTCTGCATTCCATAGAAATATTCAGGACTATCATTAGACTTCTCAGCTCTCCCTGTTTTTCCCCCCATTTTTTTTCTGTGCCTTGTGAAAAATGCTGCTTCTTTGCTGCTTTTAGTACTCTACTAAGTATTCTTCAATAGTCTACAGTAAGTTTTAAGTTTTGTAGTTGTTATTAATTTTACAATGTAAGTCACATTTCCTTCTCGTATTACATTACTTTCTTATTCCATTGGTTATCCATTCTTTATTTTTAGTTTAATTTCCAGACGTTTCGTCTACAGTTGCGGCGGACATCTTCAGTGGCATGGTCGTAGTCTCCTTGGAGAAGTTTGCAGAGCGTCAGTGATGCTTAGAAAATAGCTGAGATTACTTGTTGATCTGTTTGTTGTTAATATAGTAAAATGCTTCTTATTAATAGTAGAACTGCAGTGTATTTGATATATCTAGAAGTGCAAAAGGGTCATTTTGACCCCTGCAATATTGTACATACACAAATGGCCTACACTGAAACTGAATCACTTTAGACTAATTTGGAACATTATTTGCAGCAATAAATAGCAGCATTTAACATTTTGCTTTAATGATTGAGGTATTATGTCTCTGGTTTGAGTGTTTTGGATAATTTTAGCGCTTGTTTTATGTTGTATTTCTACACACACACTTCGCTCATATCAATTTTACTTTTCTTGCACATCTTCCACACATAGCTCTTTGACACTTATTAAAATCATCGTTATTCTTATTAAAAGACTTATTAAGACATACTTTATTACCTTTATGTACCTTTATTTTCATTTTACATAAATTACAATATTTCACAATATTTTATTGCCTACCTTACCCTAAGCGCAAATTGTAGTCTATCCGTTCATTATCCCCTTGGTCCCCTGGTTGCCTGCCTCCCTGGCCTTTGGCTCACCTCGGGATGCCCTCCTCCTATTTCATCCTTACTTTCTCCCTTTCTTCTGCACTCTCCTCTGTTTTTTTTTTTTTTTTCCTCCTACACAATTTCTCTTTCATCTTTTTTAAAACCTCTCCCATATTCTTACTCTTCTTTTCCCCTTTTCCTGTCAGCATTATCATTGCTACTGTGTTTTGTGCATTTTATCCCATTTTTCCTCCCATACCTTATTTCTCCACTCCACTATTTCCGTGCACTTTACCATATAATGCTTCATGCTCTCTTCTTCCCCACATAGCTCACACACTCCATTTATCTTCTGCCTTAACCGCTTCAGAAACAGTGTACTTCACTCATATTACTATTAAGTTTGTTTTAATTAAGTATGACTCGATAAGTCTTTTAATATGAAAATGCCTGCATTGGTAGTGTGGTGGTAGTGTGTCTACCTCAGGAGGTCCCAAGTTCAAATCTCGGTCAGGATGAGTTACCTGGATAAGGTTTTTCCTGGGGTTTTTCCTTATCCTGCAGGATGAATGTCGGTAACTCTGAGCTCTATGGGCCATGGGCTCATTTGAGCATCATTTCACCCATCCCATTCATCGTCCAATATGACTTAATGTTGGAGGATGTAAATTACAAAAAAAAAAAAAAAAAAAAAAAAAAATGAAAACAACGCTTTTATTCATAGCTTTCAAAACTATTCTTGTTTCCTTTACCCAGGCTCATTTTGCATTTCCTGCACTTTTTAATTGGTGTTGGTCCTGTTTTTACCCTTCTGGTTCCTTGTCCTTGCTTAGTTCTGTTACAAGCTAAGGGATGGACTTCTTTCTTGTATTTTTTTTTCACCTTTGTATACCTTACTTGATTGTAAATGACCCATACATTAATAACACCAACATCTAATACATTATAGGAAATATGCATTGGCCACCTCCTGCATGCTACTTTAGTATTATACTTATGTGTCATTTGGTTTATCACATCTACTCCACCTTTAGTAGCATTTATAAAGACATTGTTTCTGGTTTATCATTTCTTTCTTTGCTTACTGCTACTTTGTGGGGCATACTAAGAATGATCACATTATTATTATTATTATTATTATTATTATTATTATTATTATTATTATTATTATTATTATTATTTATTATTATTATTTATTATTATTATTATTATTATTATTATTATTATTATTATTATTTTCCTTTACTTGATAAACTATCAGGGTGCAGTTTCTGTTGCAAACTGGCGCTGTTGTAAAATTGAACACTGGGTTTCTTTAGTTCATCAGGGATCTCACAGCAAATTTTGTTTATTGTTCCTCCAAATGACATTTTCTTTGCTTGATGCTTTTTCTTAAGTTGGAGAGGTGAAGAAATGTTCTGTTGTTACATTTCTTCCTTGGTTATTAAATGGTTCCATGAGTTATGGAACAATGTGTTCTCCCAGATTTTGTGTCCCAAGTCGTCTAGTCATCTTTATCCTGGTAAAGGAAGGTATTGCAGACATACCCTGATGCTACATCAGCAATAATCCAGACTTTCAGTCCATATTCGTAAGGCTTATTTGGCATAATTGTTTAAACCTTACACCATGTATTACTTGGAAGCAACTGTTTGTCAGTAGTTACATTTTCGCTTGGGCTGTAACAACAAAGATAGTTTCCCACAAACTTGTTCCAAATTTCTGAAACAAGGAGAACTTATCAGTTGGTAAACTTTCACCCCAACTTCAATTTTTGTCAAGAAATCTGTAAGTCCTGATATCTATCTTAAGGTGCTGTGCCTTGAAGACACTGTGCTCCCAAGAGCATGACCAGAGGCAGGATTTTGTAGCGACAGTTATTTATAAAATTTGCATTACTTTCGCACAAATTTTCGGAGAGAATTAATGACGTGGCTGAAATGAAAAGTAACAGGAGTAACTAGAGTAACACAGTTGTTAAAACCCCTTTTTTCCCAAATTAAAATATTGTATTTGAAATCAGCAGACAGTAGGTAACATGAATAAAATTAAATATCACCCATCAAACATCACCAAACTGCAGCATACAAGTTGTGATGTTTGCGCTTTTCATACTTGTTCTTTTGTCTGTCACAACTAAGTTATATGTACAATAAAATCTCTGTCAGCATTTGACATCGGCAACCAAAGACATTGAAGAGACTTTTCACAGAAATTTGGGTAAGAATCAGCTTTTGCCTTCCATGCCAAGAGTTCTGTTACTACATCTAATCTGTCGTTACCACCATGGCTTTGCTGTTCAACAATGTCACAAAGCTGTTTGTAACAAAGAGGTAAATCAGGATCACAAGCAATACCACTGGTTTTAAATGCATTTAGTTTTTTAAATGCTGTCATTAAATGATTTAAATCACCTACACATGATTTAGTAACCAGCCTAGAAAGCTCAAACAAATGATCTAAAGCTTTTATGGTTATCACATCATAGTTTCTTTTGCCATAATGGAGTCCAATTTAGACAAAGTCATATGCAGCAAACTTTAAGATTCTCTTCTACTGCTTCTCTAACACTGGAATCCATGATATGATCTATAAGTGCACTTACTCTGTTTCCAAAGTGACCACAATTAATATTTCACATTTGGCTCTCAGTGAGTTAATTCAGGATAAAACAAGATGAGCCACAGGATTTTGTTTAGATAGAAATTCTAATATTGGATCTGTTATCAATCTGCAATTTCCAGAAACAAATGTTGTCTGTACCTTTACAGTATTGCAGCACTTGGCATTGCAAAAATGATCATTTTACAAATTTTGCGCAGGAACTGAAAGCTTTTCTTTTTTAGAAAAGAAATTGACAGTTGCATCAAAATAGCTAGCAATGAATTAAACCAGCTAGACGAGCATGTCAGTACAGGCAATGGGAACAGTTTAGCTTCTAAATCTGAGTGGTTTTCCGTGGGGCATTGTTTGTATTCATTTTTTAACTTTCGGGCATTTCGAAATACATTCTTAAGCCCTGAGGGACAATATTTTCATGTTAATGTAATGCCTGAGAGTAACTTCCAAGAAGTTCAATCTTCTCAGTAGCTTTAGTCAGCATAATAGAAGTTTCTTTGCTGTGCACGGTGTGCTATGCAATAAATAACATTTCCAATTAGCATAGGACAAACAGTTCTCAGTATCATAGACCAATCGGATGCTGTGGTGTCAGTTTATTGTTGCACCGCTTAGCTGTTATTTCGGTGTGCATAATGATGTCAATGTATTTGCATTGTTAAGTGTTAAATTTTATCTTGCTGTCTTTAAATTTTTAAACATTTTTTTCCCTGACTTCTAGCTTCATGCTATGAAGTTAAATTAAAGTTATATTTATGTAATTTGTAATGAATGTAAATTTTTCTATGCAGATAAATAACAGAAATTTTCTCATTTATCGCTAAATATATTATTGTTGAAAAAAGGGAAAATTTGCAAACAAAACTTTAAAAACAAAAACTCTTGCTTCTGAGCATGACTAAAGATCATCTGCAGACATACCTTTTTTACACAGTACAACCCGGAAGTATATGATGGCTATCATTTTTTCCTGCGCCTCAGGGAAGACAAAGCCCAATCATTTTTTTCATTTTCTCCTAACACTTGATTCTTGTATTTGTCCACAAGATGAAGAATGACTTTGTCAAATGACAAACAAAATGTGTGATGATAAGTACTAGTCGGCCACGATATGAAGGCATTCAGCTAGAAAAGTTACTAAACAGATACGTCACAAGTGGGCGGGGTACTGCAGGTATAGTTCCGATAACGCAAACATCAACAATGCCGAGATGCTTTCAATGTGACGTGCAAATGTAGTGCAGTTCAACACTGTGCTTCCTCGAACCTACTCCTGTGCAGTTAAAATTGTAATAGTTTAGTAATAAAATTGGCATGTGCTGGTGAAGAGTTGAATCATGGAGAAACCTACAAAGTTAAAAACAACAGGAAAAGTATCCCATTCTGATGAAAAATATATCATATATCAGGTTATAAAGTTTTGTAGACAAGAAAAACAGGAGAAAACGTTACTCATACCCCTCGAAAAAGCAACACTTAGGGCAGCAAAAATAGTAGGAAAGTCTAGTAGAACCATCATGAACATAATAAAGGCTTTCAAAAATGCTTCAGCAACTGGGGTTAAGAATCCATTGATTTTGACAAGTGCATTGTGCGTAGAAAATGTTTGGAGTATCATGAACAGAAAAAGGAAATTCCTGCTTTGAGAAAACTACTGAACTTGCTAAAGAAGAAATAAACTTTCAGGGTGGCAAAGAAACATTTAGAAAAATATTAAGAGAAACGAGATTTCAGTTTAAGAAATGCAAAAACAAATGGTCTGTGCTAATGGAGAAACCAAACATTGTTGCAAAAGTGCAGAGTACTTAAGGGCTGTTAGTGTAAATGAAAAAGGACCACGTAAACCAGTAGTTTATACAGATGAAACTTGGGTCCATACTCACTATACCGTCAAGAAATACTAGCAACACGAGGAACTACCAGGTGTTTTGACTAATACTAGTGCTTGTCAAAGAGCCTGCCTCGGTAGTGTGGTGGTAGCATGTCTGCCTCACGTTCAAGAGGTCCTGAGGTCAAATCTCGGTCAGGGTGAGTTACCTGGATAAGGTTTCTTACGGGGTTTTCCCTTATCCTGAAAGACGAATGTCGGGTGACTCTAAGCTCTATGGACCCTGGGCTCATTTGAGCATCATTTCACCCATTCCATTCATCGTCCGATATGACTTAACGTTGGAGGACGTAAATTACAAAAAAAAAAAAAAGAGCAATTGTTGTACTTGCAGGGGATCCATGGGAATTATTGAGGGAGCTGAATTGATTTACGATTCAAAATCCATATCAGCAGATCACCATGATGAAATAAACAGTCAAAATTGGTAGAAGAGAAAATAATACCTAATATTCCACCTGAAAGCATTGTTTTGGTCGATAATGCACCCTACCATATGGTACAGGAAAATAAATCCCCGAACACATCATCTCGAAAGGCACAGGTTATTCATTGGCTAACACAAAAGAAAATTGAACATGATCCGCAACTGACAAAAAAATGAACTTTTAGAGATAGTGAATATCAATAAAGAAAAACCTGTTTATTGGCTTGATAGAGTAATGGAACAAAGGGTTTTTACAGTCTTACGCCTTCCTCCATACCACTGTGACCTTAACCCTATATAGCTTATCTGGAAATTAATTAAACAAAAGATTGCAGCAAAGAACGTATCATCGAATACTTTAAGTAATATGAAAGCAATGACAACAAGCTGCATAGCTCAAATTACACAAAATGATTGGATAGAAGCTGCAAACACGTGAAAAGAATTGAGGAAGATTTTAAGCGCCAAGATGGGTTAATGGAGGAAGCAATTGAAGATATAATTATAAACGTGGGTCTAGGGAGCAGTGATGATGATGATGACTGCAATCACAATTAATGTTATTTCGAGAATATGAATATTGAAGGAAAAGAACGCAGTGACTGATACAGCTGATGAAGGGAATCCTGACATGGATACAGCAGATGAAGGACCTGAAACAAACATTCCCGGACGTGCTGCTTCTGAGAACTAACGTGAAGACATCAGCATTTGAGTACTGTTTTAACTGTGCAACTGTACATTCCCAGTATCACCTTTCCCCTCGCTTCCCCTTGCTCCGTGCGGTTCCCTAAGCTTCATGTAGTAAACAAAACTGTGGCGCCCTCCTTCAAGTGAACTCATATCGCGGCCGACTAGTATATGCAGTGGGTCCTCCTTCATCCTTTAGGATGTTTATTTCAGCCCTTCTTCCAGGCAAAGTTGACAAGTTGATTATGTCCCACTCAGTTGCATCCTGGTCACCATTTTTACCGTGCCTTACTTGAGTTTCACTTTGGGGTGTAGTGAGAACTCATGGGCATCAGTATTTCCATCTTCCATAGAAAACAAATTGTCCTTATCACTACAATCATGCTCACTAGTTTCTGGCACAGCATCATCAGCGTCTGCCAAACTAATTTCTGATTCAGCATCAGAATCCTGTAGAAAAGTATGTAGCATCTCAACATCTAAGCAGCTTAGGAAGCATAATTCAAAGCAACTGTCTTCAACAAACAACATTCTCTAAATAAGGACAATAACAGTGAAATATCAACACCACTTATAAAATGCTTATGTAGGTTCAAATGGTGTAGTACTGCTTGTCAGAGCAAATTGTTGATTTATGTGCCCGTATTATTCTGCCATTTATAGCCTGCCAACTAGTTCCCACTAAACTTTTAATATACAGGGATCAAAATTACCCTTCTTGCTGTTCTAGGTAGTGAACTTAATAAAATGGATTAAATATAAAAAAATATGGTTATTGACATGGATCATCTTTTAGAGCAGCATAAATTAGTAAAAGTAGTGAAATTTGAAGAAATAATCCAAACATCTGAAAACACTATACAGATTACATTTAAATGTGGGTCATTTTGACCCTGTCCATAATTCTAGTGATTATCTCTAGTTGATTGGCGCAGTGTTCTAAATCTTCCTCTTCACAGTACGATGCAACATCCCTGCTACCGTACTTCAGCTTATTTTCGTATAAAAGTGTTTACACCACCGCCAGGCATGCTACACCTGCAGAAATATGAAGAAAGATTAAAGTCATCTATATTACACATTTTAATTTTGCCTCTGACATTGATGCTCAGTTAAGCAAGTTATTGGCATGTTATCCTATTAGAACTTTGAGTGGAAACTATGGCACTGATACATGAATTGCCCCATAGATTATTAATGAAAGAATTTGGTAGATAATGATAATCCGGGCTTGTAGGCCATTGTCTAGTGGAAAATCTTCTTCCAGACGTTTTGTTCAAAACTGTGTCAAACATCCTCAGTGGCATGACTGTAAAACTCTGGTTGTACTTTCAGCTGCGACTTTACTTTCATCAGTCACAGCCGAAAGTACAACGAGAGTGTTACAGCCACGCCACTGATGATGTTCGACACAGTTTCGAATAAAACATCCGGAAGAAGATTTTCCACTAGACCACGGCCTACAAGCCCGGATAATCATTATCTAACAAATGACTATGGCGGTGAAAGCCTACGCACTACAATGAAAGAATTGATAAAACTGTAGAGAGCTCAACTACAATACTACAGTAAATAATTAGTTAACATCAGTAAAATTGGCCAATAATTTGCCATTTGAAAAATTGACCTGTTCGGTAATTGAGCCATAATAAGCAAGAGATATTTTAGTTAATTGATGGAAATTAATCATTTCTTCACACTAGCCATATATAGGCTAAGGTTTTTGATAGATAGATTCAATGCCACGACTGGAATTTGAACCACGGATCTCCTGGTTTCCATCCAGTCGCTCTAACCCATTGAGCTACCATGCCCAACTTGCCGGCATGGCATTAAATTCTCCATTTGAATTGAATTTAATGTCATGATGGCAAGTTGGCCATGTAAAATGCTTGTTTCTTTCAAACCAAATTCCAACAAAATAAGTACTTTTTCTGTCTACTATACCTTACCAGGCTGGAATCAGTGAAGAAACAAGTCCATTAAGCATAGTCAAGTCTAAACAAGAGCTTAAAAATATTATGGAAGAGAATGGAATTAAATCAATCCAAAAGAATGCATAAATTGAGTATTTATCTTCAGAGAAAAAATTAAAGTTATTAACATAGAACATAAACCTTATTTCATATACATTTATCACAAAAGTTTAATTACTTAATGCATATATTGAAAAATGAATATCAAATTACACAATGTATGTCTCACTGTGTTTAGCAGCTACACATGAAAGTTAATAATAGGAATTTCTCACTTGTTTGCACAATAATAGCACTTATTTTACACGTTTTTTAAACAACTATGCTTTGTGCCGTTTGCAGAATGGCTTCCAGTAAACTTTGCAAAAATTAATTGTCACTGTTACCATATTAAATTATTAATTATTTAAATAGTATAAATTATTAAAACAATTAAATGGTCCGATAGATTTAATGGTTTGGGAAAAGAAATTTATTTTAAAAAACAAACATCGCGTAATGAATTTTGAAATACCGGCAGTCGATTCTGTTTTTAAATTTGTTTTATTTTCAGATTTTGGTAGTACTAACAAGAACATATTAACATCTAGCATTCGTAACGATGGCGAGAGCTTTGTTGTTTCCAGCTGAAGATGTGTAAAAGTTTTACATGAAATTGCGATCCTGGACAATTTATGAGAAAAGTATCATCATTTCTTATAAGATAAGTGAAGTTTTAAGTTACAAATTGTTATATTTGTATATATATGTCAAGCAAAATTTATGAACGAATATCATACATGACTAAAGATAGAGAAATCGGCTGGAAAATGGGAGGGAGAGGTGCTGAACGTGATTCTTACATGGCAGTGCCCAAAGACATTTTGGAGGCTCCCGAAAACTTGTTCCGAAACCACGTCTGGCCATAACCGTCAAAGCCATTTCATATGTAGTCTGCAATGCCAGGGAAGATGCTGTAGGAAATAGCCTTTGCAATTGAACATCTGGCGAGTGAGGCTCTAGTGAAACTTACAACTATTCACATGTCTCTGGAAGCTATCTACTGCTGTGGCGAAATATGGGAATGCCTGACTTGTTCTGAGACAAGGACGAGACCATGTTTTCGACAGGCCAAGAGTTTGGCAGCTCACGGTTATGCCCTTTGGCTTGTGCAACGTTCAACCACCTTCCAGCATCTAGTAGGGTTAGTGATGAGAGGTTTCACTTACAATGTCTTCCTGGTATAACTGAACGACATCCTGGTTCACAGCACATTCGAGGAACATCTAAAAAACCTGAGTAAGGTACGAAGAAACTGCAGGCTATCTGAGGCTGCACGCAAAGAAGTGCCAAGTCTTCTGCAAGAATGTTCACTACTTGGGCTGCATAGTCTCACCAGCTAGGGTGGCTACGGATAAAGAGATAGCTCAGGCTGTAAGAGACCATACTTGCCCGAAGGATAAGCGGAAGTTGCCAGTTTTCTTGGTCTGAGTAGCTCTCTTGCCAGTTCATCAGGGGTTTCTCCAACATCGCAAAGCCCTACATATGCCTGACGCAAGAACATTGGCCTTACATATGCATGGAAGAGACCAAGGGCATGCTCCAGGCAATTAAGTCAGCATTCTGTAGTGTATTAGTTTTATGTTTTCCACAATCAGGCAGCGATTTCATGGTGGAAGCTGACGTCAGCAACAATAACATTGTACTATCTCAGGTCGAGAGTAGTTAGAGGCAATTAATGCCATGCTACAGTAAGGCTATATACAAGACCGAAAACATTATTACGTAATCCCAGGGAGCTCCTGGCAGTAGTGAAGGTTTTAAAACATTTCTCAAGTACCTGTACGGTCAGCTGTTCCACCTGAGAACTGACCTCTCTACTTTCATTTGGCTATTGATTTTCAAGAATCTGAAGTGACAGGTGGAGAGGCTGCAAGTGTAAAACTTTACAATGAAACATTGGTTGGGAAGGAATGCTTCAGTGCGTGTGCCTTGTCGCAAAGACCCACCAGGTGGGGGTCAAGTGCCACTGCACTTGAGTGGAGGAGGGTAGCGCATCACAGCTGTAGTCCAATTTGGAGCCTTCAGGCGGATAGGATAGTGAAGGCAGTGAGTAGGGAGCAGTGGTGGACACCAATTATGGTCCACTCCTCAGAGAACTAGACAGAGGAATTAAGCGTGCTGGGAGGACATCACAGTGGGACTTATTGAAGATCAAGGACAGCATTTTAATACAAAATCTGGGATTCACCTGATGGGAAGACCCAGTGATAACGAGAGAAGCAGAGAGAGAGACCACTGGCTAAGGATGTGGATGAAATTCATACAGGTACGTCAGGGAAGTATCTTGGATCCAATCGAGCAATCAGTGAGCTCTGACAGAGGTACTGTTGGTTGAGGCTATGGGTGGATGATGAGAGGTAGTGCTGTCTATGTTGTGTGTGCAGCAAGTCGAGGCCCCTAGAATAGGAGCCGAACCTGCATGTATGATGTGGGAGCATCTTTCGAACACATGGCCATCAACAATGCTGAACCATTCCCTGTGTCCAACAAGAGTAAGTATCTGGTGGTGATCATGGATTATTTCACCACTTGGCTGGAGGTGTATGCCGTACCAAACCAGGAGATCAAAATTATCTCAGACTGCCTCATGGAAGCACTATTCTGCTGCTTTGGAATGCTGCTGAAACTACCAGCAATCATGGCACAAGCTTGAAGTCAAATCTAAGGAAAGAAGTGCTAGAGCATTTTGGAGTGTGCAAGACATGCACAATGCCTCTCCACCAGCATTAGTATGTCTTGGTCGTGCTCTACTTTGAGCATTTGTCACATACATAATCACTGAAAGCAAAACATTTAATTTCATTACAGACTAATGATAAACATGTATTTTGTTTAGTTTTACTTCCCGTATCTTAATTTGTGCAATAATTACAGGATGCAGTTTAGTTTCAGTAATAATAAACCAATTTATTGTACTATTTACATGCATTTAAGCATGTGATCTTTTATTTATTTATTTATTTATTATGAACACAACAAGCTTATGCACATATATATGGTATATCATGATCATATAATGATCCATATTTGGTTTTGTTTTGTTCAAAATAATGCAGTAAATACTAAAGTAAAATGTCAAACAGCATGTAACACCTGAGTATATTTGATGTTTAGTCATCAGAGAGCTAAGTGAATGTAATAAACAACCATTTTAAATGAAACTTTTGGTTAGGAAATATAACAAATTCAATATTATATTAATTATTAAAACAAAACAGGTCTAGAATAATGTAATATGAATACAGCTGTCTTTTCCAATTACACTGCAGAAGATAATGAGATCTGGGGATTTTTGAATGGGACTCATCAGAGCTGGAGTTAAATAACCAGAGTAGCTAAAGAATAAGCATGAACATGGGTTAAGCCAATACAGTTATTGTACTGTCTTGGCGTTGACAGTTCCATTAGCTAGCGGGCGACAGAGATGGAAGATATTTCTATCTATGTCTCACCGCATCCACTTAGGAAGTGATCTGAGATATACATACAGATGCTGACAGAGAAGTTTGCTTAATATTTCAGCAGGTGTGTTAGAACATATACAGTGAGTATCACATGGTAGCGTAATCTGAACCTTAAAACCTTGAACTGGAGAAGTTTGCTTACGTAGCTACTGTTCATATGCACACAAAACAAAATGACTCAAGTTAGATGTGTTCAACGAAAGAAGGTGTTTGCTACATTGAAAAATATGGCCGCGCTGTGGCTCAGTTGTTAGCCCGCTTGTCTCTCACCAAGGCGGCCCGGGTTTGATCCCAGGCGACCGCAAAGTGAGATTTGTGGTGGACAACACGGCACTGGGGCAGGTTTTCTCCAGGATCTTCGGTTTCCCGCCATCTCATTCCACCAGTGCTCCATCTTCATCTCATGTATCATCAGTGTCACCGCCGTATGTGCCGTATGTAGTAAAAGCAGACGTTAAGCACTACACATTTCATTTACATTGAAAAAAAAAAGTGACATTTCAACGATTTGTGAATGTAGTTTCTATTTTAATGAAGCCATACTTGTATACTGCTTGTAAAGGACTTTAAACCAATTTTTATTTCATTAAAATAATAAATATAGAAGATATGAATGTTTACACAATGAATCACCTGTTAATGTTGTGCATTGTGCGCAGAAATTCTAGTCTTGCAGCAACAATATCACTTCTTTCAAGCAGAAATGTGTGACCATAATTGGTTCGCCTATATTTGAACCCAAGAGATTTCAGAATATTATGCATAGAAGATGCAGAATCTGCATATTCTATTTTCCCCCTCATTAAATTGGTCAGCCTTTTGGCAGATTGATATTCACTCTTGTCATATAAATCATAAATTGTTCTATGTAAAACACACTTTTGAATATCGTCTAAGTGGGTAGCATGTTTTTTAGTTGCTCGATATTTCCCTGGAGATCTAAATATGGAAACTTCTCCTAATTTGGTGAGCTGTTTGCCTTCTTTAACAATGTTCGTCACAGTATGAGCACTCATGCGACAAGCTTGTGCCATTAATTCTCGACTCTGAGCAAAATTTGTACTTTGGAAATTGTCTTTAATTGACAACTGTTTGAAAAAGGAATACACATTAACAAGAATATTTCTAGCCTACTTCTGTAAAATCTTGCGGGTTGTTTTGTAGTTACTACTAGGCGTACCAGCACTAGGCTTGCTAAGCGGCATATTAGCTTTGGAAAGCACATGTGCACTCTTTAAAGATCACCTCTTTACTGAATGCAAGGTACAAAATGCAACTGCAGCAAAGCACATGTGTGCTTTTCTTCACTGACAGTTAATGATTCTTTCTCTTTCTAGTCAGGGGTCTTATCTTTCCATATCTCCAAAATCATATGTACTACAAACATGGGGTTTGGACAGTCATCATCAGAAAAAATAGCTCTGTAACATGGGGAAAACAAAATAATTCTTCAATTAGTATCTTTAGAGCGTGCAAAGAAATTAGCCATTTGGTTCGGCAAAGCAAGCCAGTATGCATGCTTAACTGTACAACATTGCATGCGCCCGCCTTGGTAGTGTGGATGGTAGCATGTCTGCCTCACGCTCAAGAGGTCCCAAGTTAAAATCTCGGTCAGGGTGAGTTACCTGGATAAGGTTTTTCCGGGGTTTCCCTTATCCTGAAAGACAAATGTCGCATAACTCTAAGCTCTATGGACCCTGGGCTCATTTGAGCATCGCTTCATCCATTCTACTCATTGTCCAATGTGACTTAACGTTGGAGGGCGTAAATTACAAAAAGATAAAAAAGTTGCATGGACCTCACTGGCTAGTAGTGATAGACCAGCCAAACCTAGCCCCACCTTATGTTCATTCCTATTTTGTGGCTACCTTAGTAAATGACATTGCACCACTGGCATTAAAGACATGTGTTATGCCATCAGATCACTTTTCTATCCCTATGCCACAGGACCTTGCTACCTGGTGTTGGAATCATTGTGTGACAGCAATCTCCATCTCTATCAGTCTGAATATGCTGAAACCAGACAAGAATTTCTTGAGGTTCTGGAATGGATGAAGATCACTGATATAGGTTTGGGCTCTATGGTGGATGATCAAATATCTCCCTGTCAAATGTTTGCAGGAACTGTGTCGTGTGTCGAGATGTGTATGGCTGGACACTATTATGCAGCAAGACAATGCTGGCACTAAGCTTCTTGTGCTACTTGTTCTGGTTGGCCCATTGCAATTTTTGCATTGTTTTGTAGTAATGCTCAGCAGTCATCTTGCCTCTGGTCAAGAATTTTAAAGAACTACATGTCTGTTCTAGAACACTGCACACAGGACTTTCTTGTGTTGATACAGTCTGCTTGAATTGCATCTTGAAGAGATAGTCACTGTGGCATCGGTGCATTGACTGCTACTTAGTTTCTAGGGTACTGTATGCAAACCATGTTTCATCACTTGTGATTTTCTGATCCAAAAACATGTCACCTTCATCATGATACTGCTGAAATGTCAAAGGTACCCCATGTACTTTGCTTTGAGTTCTGGAGTCAGTTATTTTGACACCCACTTAATGTACAACAGGTGCTCCATGACAGTTTTATCCAGCAGAGAGTGGCACATCTGTGGAAACTGACTGCTTAGTTCTGTGCTTAGGAAGTGAGGATTTTCCATACTGTATTCCCACACAAGCTCCATAAGGTCACCTATAATAATGGATTGCCTCCTGCTGTGCTTCTCATGAACATTTTGGCGACTTGCTGCAAAGTCTGCACCAGATATGCAACATTTGCTTGCTCATGAAGTTAGGTTCATAGGCCTGGTTCATCTGACATTAAATTTCACTTAGCACTATGCTCTGTGCATTCAAAATCTTTATCAGCAACAATATTTTACAGGTAGCAGGAGCTGGAAAGTGAACCTACATTTTCAGCCATGCTACAAAGTTACTGTGAGACCCAGGAGGTTTCACTGGCATATGTGCCATGCCACATCATGTACCGCCTATATTTCTGCTAAGCAAGCCATCAGTAACACAGAGTTAACACTAAAAAACATGATCCATTATTATTATTATTATTATTATTATTATTATGTTCATGTTCTACGTAACATCTTACCTCATTTACTGATAAGGATCATTTTTGCTCTCTTGTTTTAAGATCAAGAACAGCTCTTGTCTTTGAAGTCCTAATGACAGTGTAAAATTACATAATTCTAGAGCCCCTATTGAATAAAATTCCTGAAAGGTATTAGGAATTGAATTTCAGCAAGCTAGTGCAGTACCCCTATACTCCATATAAATTCCAAATGTGAAAATATAGAAGAATAAATATTAAATGTTACTTGAACTATGTACCAAAGTATGTAAGCAAGGTCGTGAACAAAATATGAGGGTGAAATGAAATTATATCTAACTTCATGCAATATTTCAGTTCCTTGTAAAATGAGAGTTAGAGACTATTCCCCCTCCCGCTCCCCCCCCCCCCCAAAAAAAAGAAATAAAATGCTGACTGACACTATCATGATGGTTCTCAAAGTTCTGCTTTATCCATAAACCGTTCAGTGATGGCCATTTAAACCTTGCACGGGCCGGGAACAGATACCCAGTTAACAGCCCAAGATATTTAAAGTGTTAAATGCTGTAAAAATGTTTTATAAATACATATTCATATCTTCTATATTTAATAAGTTATTTTAACAAAACAAAAAGTGGTTTAAAGCCCATTAAAGGCAGTATACAACTACTGTATTATTAAAGTAGATACCATATTCACAAATCGTTGAAATTTCACAATTTTATTTCACTGTAGCAAAAGACATTCTTTGCGTCGAACACATCCAATTAGTGAATCTTCTGTGTGTGTGTGCGCGTGCGCGTGTGTGCACCTACAACGTTTTGCTGTATAATCTAAGTGTTCTGTAGTTCAAGGTTCTATGGCTCATTTTATGCTACCATGCTGCGATAATCATATGTTGTGTATATGTTATGTTACACACAGACCAGAAAGAAAGGAACATCTCTTGTCAGCATCTGTGTGTACCTCTTAGAGTATTTCACAACCAAAGTTTATGGTAGCCGTTGTTGCTTTCAGTCAATAATTTTGTTATTTATACTCTCTTGGGTTCAAAGTAATTTCTTTTAGCTTTTGGGTGTTAAGTGAACAGCACATTTGAAATGGTTAAATTTCGGCATTAACCATGGCTTATCCTATTAATGTAACAAATAAATTATCTTGCTTAGGATGTGTATGGGCTTCTGATATCACATCAGATAATGTTGTTTGAAAGTGATTTGGATATTGATGGCGAGTTTTCAGATTTTGAGGGAGGTGTTGAGCATATAGCAGTGAGGAAGAAAATTACCTGTTTCCTTCAGGTATACATGAAGAATTGCTGCTGCTGACTTAGTGTCTCTCATTGTTAGGGAAGCAAATGTATATGTGAGTAGGGTGAAGTAAGACGTGACCTCTAAAAGAAATTTAGTTTCTAAGAGGAGAATTCGGAAGTGGACGGTGTGCGTGTTATTTGTAAACCTACATTAGACACGTGCTGGTCTACAGAGGGCATGCTAAATACAGCTTTATTTGGGAAATATGAGTCAAATATGGATAGTGTGGACCTATTAGTTCAGGTACTACAAGCACATCCCTCTTTATGAAAAACAGTAAAATGGTATAAAAAAAAGTATTTTTACACCAGTTGGATATTACCATATAGAATTGTTTAATAATTTGGAGAGTCTAAACTCACACAAGACAATGACCAAACTAGACTTTTGCATATCAATAGCTCGCAGCTTAATTGAGCACTATATGATTCAGAGGCTCTTCATACCGAGGGTAAGAAATCCACCAGCCCAGCAGCCCTCATACTTGAGGGAAAACACTTTCATAAACTGATACCACCCACAGCAAACAAATCGTGTCCATTTCGAAAATGTCTTCTGTGTTGAGGAAAAGGAGTTTGCAAGGAAACTAGCATGATTTACCATGATTGTGAACATGTGCTCTTGTGTGTTTACCCATGTTTTGTGGTGTACCATTCAAAAAGAAACCTTTAATGGTAAGCTTTTATCTCTGTTGAGGAAAAGGAGTTTGCAAGGAAACCAGCATGATTTACCATGATTGTGAACATGTGCTCTTGTGTGTTTACCCATGTTTTGTGGTGTACCATTCTAAAAGAAACCTTTAATGGTAAGCTTTTATCTCTTCTACAATCTATGTATATTTATTGTAAAACAGAAAGATTAAAATAATTGGTATTAAACAACCATTAAATGCATGTACATGCCCATATCGGTTCTCCTGCATTTTAACATAGACGTCATGTTAAAGGGACAGATTCCAAAATTTCTGGCAAACAGTTCCGTAAAAAGATAATTACTTTGGCCATTCTAGGTTTGCAGGTAATATGTATATTTAAAGGGAAGCTCATTAATAGTAAAGCAAATGAATAACTGAAACATTTTGAGTTGATTTGTTACACATGCTTCACTTACTGCAATTACTCGCATGACATGTTTTGAAGGTAATCACTTCCATCTTCGTTGTAGGTCAGTTGGTGTATTGGGTAGAGTTATTTGTAGGTGGCACATTGAACTTGTTCTAGTTATTGTGGATGATGTCTGACATGTTTAATTAATGTTATGTTTATTTTAAGTTCATATTTCTAGTCCCATAAATGTATAGCAATTGCTGACCCTCTCCTTGCATGAGTTTTTTTCTTTTTATTTACATCCTCCAAAGTTAAGTCCTATCAAATTATGAATGAAATGGGTGAAAAGATGCTCAAATAAGCCCAGGATCCATAGAGCTTAGAGTTACTTGACATTCATCTTTCAGGATAAGGAGAAACCCTGGTAAAAACCTTATGCATATAATTCACCCTGATTGAGATTCGAACTCAGGAGCTCTTGAACGTGAGGCAGACATGCTGCCACCTGCGCTACAGAGGTGGGTTTGCATGAGTTTAAGATCATATATGTATTCATTGATCTGAATGTTTATTTAGCAGTTCATTAAAACTTCCATTTAGAAGAAGATTTTGACGAACCAGCTAAGAGTAATGTAATTGAAAATCTGCCATCAGCAAGCTGAACAAGTCCATGACTCCTTATTAAAATCTATTTCAAACCAACGCTAGCATCATGTCTAAATGGAAATCTGAGGCTTCTCTTCAGTCCAGTAATGGTAATGATACAATGCAGTTAGCCTATCTCTGGTCGGTTTAATTTTGTCTGTGAATAAAATTGACTATTAAAAGGGATTTAATCATATTTCTGCAATAACCATTGCAAAATGTCTTTGTGTCGATAATCATCTGGTTGAAGAGCTTGAACTTTGTACACGGATGGTATGGGTACAGTCATTATTTGTATATCCCTGTCCACACAAGAAGATGGTCATATGTTAATTTTATGACCTAATTGGCCATATACCAATGCTGGGTGGCTCCACAATTTTGTTAATCACTTGCACTTCGAAACACACAATCTTTACAGATCTCTTACATCTAGAACTACCAAATTCCCTTAGATTTTGCTCTTTTGACTCAAATGTTCTGTGATGAGAGATGTGTCAAATAGGAATGGTTTTTCATAAATCCTTTATGCATTTCTAGAACTCCCCCAAGCTCATACCCAGCATTCATAAACTCACCTGGCTGGAAGCCCAAGAACAGTTAGAGTGTTTTTGTTGCCAGGAACGCTTCAGCTCATATTCTCTCAAGCTCTGGAAACACGTCAAAACCACCTCCAGGGTCTTACTGTGGTAGGTGCAAGATTTGACAATACTGGTATTTCAAGTCCCTCAACCCATTTCACCCCTTCTGCCTCCATCAACTGTGCCATATCCATGTATTTCTTGTTCATACTCATCTCCTTCCTCTTCTAGATTATATCATGATTATTAGTTTGTAAGGTTTTAGGTTTATTAACTCCTGTCTCACCAGCAGGGATATAGCCAATCTCCCTTGGATTTTTCCACAATTACAGCATGGCTTCCAACATGAGTGTTCTACAGAAGTCTCAGGTGCCAATGTTGAATGAATCCTTCGTACTGCCCCTATGTGTAAACTTACAAGGAAAATATCGCTATCTCATACCTCTATTCACTTGGGAGTTTGATGGCATCATCTCTGGTATATGTGGGGCCTGTGTGCCAAAAATTGAGTGCGGAGAATAGCTGGAAGTACCCGAAAATGAGTCCAGAATATGTAAGAGCATATAGGCATAATAATACACCATTGTGCAGGAGGGATTGTTTACTCCAGTGGGTAGAGATCTACACAAAGGCATACATAAGCAGCGTCGTCACAGATTTCACGAGTGATGTCCAGCAGCTACTTGCAAGTGATTGCATGCAGCACTTTTCAGGCTTCAGTTTTAGGCATTGGGTTCTACTCCACAGCAGATTTTTGGTGCACAGGCCCCATATAAAGCAGAGATGATGCCTTCAATCTCTTAAGTGAATGCAGATGTGAGCAGAGTGATAGTTCCCTTTTTAGGTGCGGAGCCCATCGACACCGCCATGTTCACCCATGTAGCTTGTTGAGGAAGTGGTATATATTATTTCCCAATGTCTGTACGCTTTTGGGTTAGTATTGTGGGGCAGACGTGTTACCGCTGTCAGTACCTTAGTGTAATCAACTACAAGTCCTCTGAGTGTGTCTTGGTTTCATACACTGTGTGGCCTAAAGTGGAAAAACACAGGCAGTTGTACCTGTTGTAGGGACTGAAAGCCAAGGTGTGCATTTTGAATGATTTACCAATACAATCAGTGGAAATTGAAGGATAGTTCCTCTATAGTACGCTTTGATACCAATTATAGGAGGGGTCCCCATGACCGTGAAGTTTAGGTGTCATTTCTCTTCAACCCCCAGATGACAGGGGGTCTATTTCAAAAAGTATCTGTGCAATACTAATCTTACTGATCCTTTATTGTATTCCCTTAACATGGCAGAGTCAAAAAAAATGATCTTAGTCCATTTTATATAAAGCAGTGTTTTTCAACCTGTGGGTCACGAGTCACAAGAGATCGAGAGAACTCAGTAAAACATCAACTAATTTTAAAAATGTAGATATATTAAAAAAAGTTAACAAAATGATTCTCATTATGTTATTTATACAAACACATGAACAAAAAATAAAATCTTTGAGTACTCGTTCATTTAAAAGTGAAGGTTGCGCTTGAGTTTGTTCAATAAATTTCTCCCATCACGGATCCGTTTTTTGCAGCATTAAGTATTAAATTGTTTTCCAAATTTAAGCGATTTCTTAGTTTACTTTTTATTTGGGCCATTGATGAAAATGCCAACTCGTACAAGTACGAGGTAGAAAATGGAATCAAACACTTCAAATCCTCGGTTGTTAATTCCGGGTATGCTGTTTTTCTTTTTAACCAAAAGGTGTCCAAATTTTCAGACTTGAATTCCAAGTGTAACATTCCATCTGCATATAACTCCAGCATATTCTCTTTGAGCTTAGTTGCTAAATTTGCCTCATTTATAGCTGCATTTAAAAACGGATTTAAGATCCATCTCTGCCCAGTGCTATCTGATATCTCTTGCACTGAGAAGTAATGACACAATTCTTTGTTCAAATTATCTAACACCATTTTCATACCAGATATATGAGTTGATGTTTATCTCGCTTCCGACTTCTTCAATGAAAGACTGTGTCGACGAAAATGAATGAAAGTTGTTTTGATTTACAGATGATGACCACAATTCAATTTTTTTTTTTATAAAGCCATGGAGTTTGTCTTTTACTGTAATGACATTTTCATCCCATTCTCGAAGATTTTTATTCAAGTTATTTAAATGCTCAAATAAGTCAGAAAGAAACGCCAACTTCAAAAGGAATTCCGGCTCAGAAATGAATTCAGAGTAATGTGACTTGGCTTGCTGTAAATATACTAATAGTTCAGCACGAAGTTCCATAACTGGTCAGTATTTTGCCCTTTGATAACCACCTAATATCTTTATGGCAAAGCAAATTGCGGTGTAGTGTATCTTCACAAATGATTCAAAACAATCTGGTCTGCAACACCTTTCCTTTAATAGAATTTACAATCTAATATTTAGAACTTGACTGTATTCTTGTGGCAAGGTTTTGGCTGCAAGAGCTTGGCGATGGAAAAAGCAATGCATCCAACAAGCGTTTGGCATCTGCTCTTTCAGTCTAGCAATAAATCCACTTTTCGCACCAGTCATGTCTTTTGCTATGTCACTAGAAATAGCAATGCATTTTTGTGCCCAATCAATATTCATATCTTGTGTAGCTTCAAGGAACATGTCATGCAAGCGCTGATCTGCAGTATTTATGGGAAGTGCTTTGCAAAATAGTATTTCTTCCATTAATATTTCGTTAGATTCAAAATGCACAAAGGCTACAAACTGCGCACAACCCGCAATATCCATTGATTCATCAAATTGCAAGGACATAAAAGAACTTTTCTTTTTCTATGACGATCATGAATGTCAGTCGCCATATTGCTTATCCTGCGCTGGATGGTATTGTCAGAGAGAGGTATACTTTTGAGCTTTTCAACATCTTGCTATATCTAAAGCTGCTGGTAAAATAAAATTTTTGGCAGTACTGTGAGATTTTTCTGCTTTAGCCACACGAAAAGCTACTCAATAGCTAGCGAGCAACGCTTTCTCATTTAGGTTGGACATTTGTCCTATAGCGTTTTTTTTTTTTTTTTTTTTTTTTTTTATGTTCAAGAGCTCTTAATTTTCACTCAAAAAATTCAAGGAGAAAATTTTTTTCATTAGGGTGTTTTGTGTTAAGGTGGCGTTCCAACTTCAATGGCTTCATACTTTCTGTTGACAAAATTTCCAAGCATATTACGCACTGCTGTTTATTCTTAATCACAGTAAACCCAAATTTCAAATAATTGTCATCATAAAGACATTTTTTATTATTCCACTACTCCCGCTAGAGTCACAAATCACTTTACAATTGCTGCAACTCCAAGGCACCTTACACACAGCCTGTATAACACCATAGTTTCACTTCCGAATTGTTTCCACTTATCACGGTCTTGCTTCCGATTCCACTTACTTTCTGGTCTAGCACTCAACTGCCGTGGCCGCAGTCGACCGCCCTATTTATAGGCCAGTGCATTCTAGCGAGAATTGTTTCGAAGTGTAAGAAAATGTCTCGAAGCTTGTGAACCTTTCGCGGAACCTATACTAGGTCCAAGTGTTACCAACAGATGGCGCTGGGAATCTCGGCCCTAACAATATGTTTGTATTTGTTTGTTAGTTATCAATTGGCCACATATTCAATTTAAAATCATGTTTTACATATATTTATTTTATATTTATATCCGAATCTTAATAAAGCAAAAGCCTAAAATTTTTGTATGGATTATATATTTTTAACAAACATGAGAAAAAGGGTCAGTGAGTTGCAAAATATTTTTTGATATGGGGGGTTCCTGTCATGAAAAATGTTGAAAAACACTGACATAAAGCATGGAATTGAAGGGTCAGTGACGTGACCTGGTGAAGAATGTGACATGCCATTGAGATATAATGTTATTAATTGATATAATGTTCACTACAGACCAATCCCAAAAATTGCTGAAAGTGAGTTTGCTGGGCTCCTACCCCATCCGGGTAGCCTCGCACAAATTGCTGAACTCATGTAGAGAAGTTGTCACCACATCTAGTGCAGATAGTCTGTCCAACGAGGAGATAGCTACATGTCTCTCTGATTAATGAGTGTGTCAGGAGTAACATTTAACTCACAAGGAGGAATGGTAAAGAGTACCCTTTGTGAACAGTGTTTCTCATATTTAAAGGTATTATCTTATCAGATTATATTTTCTGTTGCTACCAACTTCCTGCTGTACACCACTTTGTCCAAACTCCATGTACTGTTTTCAGTCTGACATACTATAGTTTCATGTAACAATCCTGCCATTTGTAAGCATTGTGGCCTGCAACCCATGAGGGTATGACGTGCATCTTAGTTCCTCCCTGTGTGAACTGTGGATTGAATCATTAATCTAGCTTGTGATAGTATCCTAAGTTTCTGGGCAAAAAGTATATACAGAAGCTAAGTGTTAAGGATTGCCTCATATGTTCTGAGATGCAGCAATGTTGCTGATGCTTCCCATCAGACTTGCCAGCAAGTATTACCCATTGCATCGTGTCACATCTGAACCATGAACTACATCCTCAGCTATCCAACTCCAGTTCCCAAGCTAAAAATCTGCACATATTTTCAAAATATTTGTTTGAATTTTATCTGAACCAGAAGATAATTTATTTTTCACTTTGGTCTTAACATTCACCACCTCTTCTTTATCAAAATCAAAAATATACTTACACAGAGGCATGTAAGTAATGTTACAAAGTTCAGCATTCACTTTTGAGTTATTTGTATCAGACATTATTTTCATAGGAGCTTCTTTAAAAATTTTGAGGAATTGTTTAGAAATTACACTGGTATTGCAGGTAGGAGAATAGACAATGTTTAAAACAATGTTGTTTAATCAAAGTATGAAAATTGAAAGAAGCATAGAGACAGTGAAGCACAAGTTAATGACACATTCCTTCACTTAAACTTTCTTTCACAGGACATGTTTCAAGAGCTGTTGCTCCCATCTTCAGCTGAGTCTCGACTAGTGCAAATTGTAGTGGTTTCCTCTTCCTCCATATTGTCAATAGATGGCATGATGTATTTGTCAAAGATGTCCAGTAGTGGAGTTTCAAAGTTATTCTATGACAGTTTTTATTAATGAAGATTTTTTTTCCCCATATGGAAAGATCTATGGGATGATTAGCATGTTTTATTAAAGTTGTCTCCAAGTTAATGTTATGTCTAGTAGGCCGCGCCGTGGCTCAGTAGTTAGACCGCTTGGCTCTCACCAAGGCGGCCCGGGTTCGATCCCAGGCGACTACAAAGTGAGATTTGTTGTGGACAACACGGCGCTGGGGCAGGTTTTCTCCGGGACCTCCGGTTTCCCCCGCCATCTCATTCCACCAGTGCTCCATCTTCATCTCATGTATCATCAGTGTCACCGCCTGCGGTGCCGTATGTAGTAAAAGCGGATGTTAAACACTACACATTTATGTCTAGTAGAGACAGCTTTAATAAAACATGTTAATCATCCCATAGATCTTTCTCTGTGGGGAAAAATCTTCATTAATAATAATCATGATAGAATTATGAACTTTAAAACTCCACCACTGAACATCTTTGACAAATACATCATTCCATCTGTCGACGACATGGAGAAAGGGGAAACCACTACATTTAGCAACAGCTCTTGAAACATGTCCTGTCAAAAACAGTGTAAGTGAAGCAATGTGTCAATATCCTCTCGATTCACTTTTATATTGATGTTGTTCATGTTAGAAATGCCCTTATTTATAATTTTCCATACAGTTTCATACTTATTACTAGAAGTGTTGATCAGAACATCGTAGAACTGTCTTTTGTTTTATAAACCAGGGAAGAACAGGAATGTTGGCATTCAAAGTAAGTTACTCTAAAAGTAAGTCCAAAATGTGGCCCATTAATTTACAAGTACCAAAAATGGCATTATTTTATCGAGGTTTTTTTCTGAAATATGGAGATCACACATTTATGCTTTTCTACCCTTTCAGATTCATATGCCTTCATTCTCAGTTTGTATGGTTAAGAAATGATATCACTCCATACTACAGTTTTCAGCACTGTTCTTTTAAGCAGTGCCAATTATATTTAAACATTGATAATTTGGAAACATAAAAAAACTAAAAGTTAATTGATGGAAATTTATCATTTCTTCACACTAGCCATATATAGGCTAAGGTTTTTGATAGAGTGTCAACATGAAAAATTCAAGGCCACGGCTGCGATTTGAAGCACGGATCTCCCAGCCTCTGTCCAGTCGCTCCCAGCCGCTGAGCCACCATGGCCAACGCGCCTTCCTGACACCAAACTCTCCATTTGACTATGAGTCACTACAAAGAGTGTATCTTGTATGCTAGAGTCCCTAGTGGTTTGCCGGGAAATACATATATATATGAGTCAGTTGGAGAGTTTGGTGTTAGGACGGTGCGTTGGCCATCGTGGCTCGGTGGGTGGCAGTGACTGGATGGAGGCTGGGAGATCCGTGGTTCAAATCCTGGCCGTGGTATTGAATTTTTCATGTTGACTCTAATTGTGGCTTGCTAAAGGCATGATTTGTATGTAATTTGGATGGACCAAAAGGAGAAAGTTGCATGTTTTATTTGCATAGATTGCTAGTTTGTGAATATTTTGTGCATGATTATGTATATGCTTTTTCCAGATGTACCCAATGCCTTTTTCTTGCATTTATACTTTCCAGTATTATGCCTTGCTTTTATTTCTCGTATTTCAAGCATACCTGGGAGCTCACATATAAGCATAATTTAATATTTTTTTCCATTTCCTTTTTACCTTTCTTATATGGGGGACTTATAGCTCCCCCTCCAGGGCTCACACAAGTGGGTGCTTGGTGTCAAATGCCTGTCAAGGATCAGAGGAACTCTGGATTTTAGAATATTCAGGATGGGGGATCAGGCTGATATCTGGTATGAGAGTGCCTAGGTGAGAGGCGAGCATCTAACCACTCATGGTATCACTTCATGATTTAATATCTTCTTTTAAATTCAGTTTTAAATGTATCACTCATTACTATTTAATGTACTTTTTTTTCTTAAATGAACTAGGAGTCACAAATAAAGCATAATTCATATAATAAAACTCTTAACCTTTTTGACACATGGGTTGTATCCAACATTCTTGATGCAGTATGCTACACTGCTTTTGAATAAACTACTGAAGAAGTTAACCTGTTTACACACTTAATGTTACTTAATTTTCAGCTCTGAAGAAATATTGTGGTGATTTCCCATTTGGCTTCTCAAAGTTGACAGAAAAACAAGTGTGTTGAAGCCGCTATGTTTGTAAAATTCAATATTCCTTCATATAGGTGTTTTTCTTGCATATTTTTTTCAAGATTTTGTTTTTATTTATTCACTCAAATATAACTATTTGTAACAAAAACTTCACTTATCTTAAGAAAATGATGTTAATTCTTCTTTCTAATTGAGAACCATTTCACAAACAAATTGCTTGCATCATCAGTCCATCAATAAAATTTGTAGTCAAGGATGCCGGTTACCATGTTATTAAGTTTTTTCAGTATTACCAAAATCTGAAAACGAAACAAACCTAAAAAAAGAATCAATTGCTGGTATTTCCAAATTCATTACACGATTTTAGTTAATTGATGGAAATTAATCATTTCTCCACACTAGCCGTATATAGGCTAAGGTATTTGATGGATAGAGTCAACATGAAAGATTCAATGCCATGGCCGGGATTTGAACCACGGATCTCCTGGTTTCCGTCCAGTCGCTCTTAACCTTTGAGCTACCATGGTCAACGTGCCATCCCGACCATGGTAGCTCAAAGGTTAAGAGCGACTGGACGGAAACCAGGATATCCGTGGTTCAAATCCCGGCCATGGCATTGAATCTTTCATGTTGACTCTATCCATCAAATACCTTAGCCTATATACGGCTAGTGTGGAGAAATGATTAATTTCTATCAATTAACTAAAATAATAAGAGTTAAATGATGTACCCTGGGACATAAGTACTTACAATAGTATGTCGCCACAAACGGTGTATCTCGGATGCGAGAGCCCTTAGTGGTCTACCGGGAAAATATATGAGTCAACTGGAGAATTTAATGTCGGGACGGCACGTTGACCATGGTAGCTCAAAGGTTAAGAGCGACTGGACGGAAACCAGGAGATCCGTGGTTCAAATCCCGGCCATGGCATTGAATCTTTCATGTTGACTCTATCCATCATTACACGATGTTTATTTTTTAAAATAAATATCTTTTCCCAAACCATTAAATATATCGGACCATTTAATTGTTTTAATAATTCAACTTCATGATTTATTTCATGGTTAAATGACCAAAAATGATTTTCTACAGCCTGTATTTGTTAGAAAAACTATTAAATTTGATAATGATAGTATTCATCAAAATAAATTGATAAATCCTCCATAGCAGATCATTTTTGGTCATTTAACCATGAAATAAATCCTGAAGTTAAATTATTAAAACAATTAAATGGTCCAATAAATTTAATGTTATGGGAAAAGATATTTATTTTAAAAAATAAACATTGTGTAAAGAATTCTGAAATACCAGCAATTGATTCTGTTTTTAGGTTTGTTTCGTTTTCAGATTTTGGTAATACTGAAAGAACATAATAGCATGGTAACCGGAATCCTTGACTACAAAGTTTATTGATGGACTTACGATGCAAGCAATTTGTTTGTGAAATGGATCTCAATTAGAAAGAAGAATTAACATCATTTTCTTAAGATAAGTGAAGTTTTTGTTACAAATAGTTATATTTGTGTAATATTCATTGCTTCAATGTAGCTAGCTTCATTTTCTACGTAATTTATTTAGTCATTTTAAAATGTTCTTCCACATTACGAGGCTATCTGATTACTTGTGTTCTCCCCTTGAAAGGTATCATATGGTTTCCTGTTGTTGACAGTAATAATCAGTATTATTTCCTGCCTTACCTCTCAATTTTCAAAATATTACATGTTTAAGATGATCTTAAAATACTTTTGCATTGTTTACCCTTGAACTTGCAAGTAGTCAGAGTGTTCAAGAAATATTGTACTTCCAGATTATTTGTGAGTAGTACATGTTATTGGAGTTATATATTCTCTCTATGCTAAATCTGTGTCATATTATTTATTATCTTATTCTCATCCGATTTAAACTTTTATATCTGTGTAAAATCCTGGACTACTTTTAATTTCAGTGCTGCATGCATTTTCTGCCGAAAGCAAAACTACAGTCTGGCCTTCAGTGATGTCTTGAAGTCCAGGTATTGCTTGTGCTATATTTTGTAAAACAACCGCATTTACTCTGCTTGATCAACAGCAGAAGAACAAGTTTGGGTTGAATATTTAGTTTCCTAACATTGTCCTCCTTTTCTTAACATATGTAGATATGTGTATAACTGTTGTCTATTTTACTGAAATTGAGAAGCAGAGTGTGATTGTTCTGAGTTTTTGAAACTCTATGCTTATTTGAAATAGTTCTTTGACACAGTGAATAAATTCAATAAATGGTATTGCAATTCAATCTAAAATTTGTTAGCCCTTAATTGTTCCTGTCATTAACCATTTCAGGCTGAGGAAAAGCTAGAGGAAAAACTTTACATATACAACTTGTCTCAAGGAGGATAGAGCCCCTGTGTTGGAAGTGGACATTCTGCTAGCTGATCGTAGTGATGGATAGAACCTCTTCATGCATCATGTCTTGATACTACACTGCCATCAAACAGCCTTAACGCTAGCGATGAAGCATATTTTAGTTAATTGATGGAAATTAATCATTTTTTCATACTAGCCATATATGCAAGACCCCCTAGGGGTTTACCGGGGAAATATACAAGTCAAATGGAGAATTTAGTGTCATGACGGCAAGTTGGCCATGGTAGCTCAATGGGTTAGAGTGACTGGATGCAAACCAGGAGATCCGTGGTTCAAATCCCAGCCATGGCATTGAATTTTTCATGTTGACTCTACCTATAATGAAGCAGATATTTGATTAACTAACATTTCCATGAAAGGAGTTATAGGTATTTGATTGTTAAAATTGTTAAGTCTAAAAGTAGTGTGCTTTACGTTAATATTTGACAGACTTTTGCAGATGCCTATAGAAATATCAGTTCAGTCAAATAGGAAAACTGGAGCAACAATTTAGCAATTGTGTATAGGTGAAGAAATACTTAGAAAAGTCATAAAATTATTTTATAATGGGAAAATTAATAAATAAATAAAACACAAAACATACTAAATGAAATTTAAAGTATCTCATTTTATACACTCACACACATGCAGTGTATTTCAGAATTCAACCAACAAACATTTAAGTGTTACAAAGTACTTATAGCCTCCAGGTTCATGGTTGTTAGCAGTAGATCAAAATCAATTTTGAGCTACTAAGTCATTGATGAAACTTTCCGTAATAGTTGCTGCTTACATGTAATCATGGCCATGTTATTGTGACTTTGTGGGTTTGTAGAATTAAAAGTCTAATTTGCCGAAATTCTAAATGTTCTTTATTTCCGTAGAGATACAATGTTCAATTCTCACGTAACAACATTACATCACCAATACAACACAATCTTCCAAGGTCGATGACAATAACAAACAGCGTCCAGTTTACACAACTCAACTCACAGTTTTACAAAACTTGCAACACCCGCTGGCATGTCACAATCTCTTAAATACCTCACTGATAATTTTCTAGACGATTCAAAAATAAACCAGAACCTGAACAATCTCTATCAGTCCAGAAATTTCCATTTACCTCAGTTTGTTTGCCTCGGCAGACCGTTATCGGCATGCTATCTCTGTCTGCCGGGGCTTTGTTTTCACACTGCCTGCCTATCAGTTCCTTTTGTGTAAACAAACCGCGCGATCGTAGGTATGGGTTTGCGGCATTATATTCAAATATTTCATATGTGAATTCATCTGTAGCATATACTTAAATCTGAAAGAAATACGAGAAGTTAAATTTGGGTTTCTCTAAACATATGTCATCTATCTGTTTGGAATAAAAGATGTTTAGTTCTTGTATGGGATTTGAATCAAGTACCAATTAGAGCAACGGTTGACCATACTAATAAATGTAGTATTACTACAGCTAACTGTTGTTTATCTCTCTTATCTATATAATTCTCCTCCATGTGAAAATCACCCTTAGTGACAAAGCATTTTTACATAGAAGGCAGAGCTCATAATTAGCGCGAGCATTTTTGTTCCAGAGCATACCGCTTATCGGGCAGTTGCTTATAGTCTCTTAAGATTGTATATTACAACAGTGTGACGAAGTAATTTACAATTCCCTTGTGATCTGAGTATATTAATGTGTAAGTTACATTTGTATATTGTAAAATTTATAAAGCTAATATTATAGATTAAATTTAAAGGGAGTCTATTAATGACACTAAACAACACTTACTTTTAAATTTCCCGGAACATGTTTCAGAGGCTGTTTTTCTCTACAGTCAACTGGACATCGACTGCTTCTCAGTGGTTTAGCTGGCGATATTTTGTCATAGGTCTCCTCTGGTGACGGTTCGAGGAACTTGCTGAACAAATCATTCTGGGGATGTTAAAATTGAATACTTTGTTCCTATTTTTTGAAATGAAGATTTGGTCCCGTGTGGACAGTTCCTGTTTTCCTGTTGTATGTTTAGGTACTAGAAAGTTAAATATATTTATTTTTTATGCATTAAAAGTCAAGAAAATATTTCTTAAAAAGTTAAAAATATTTACTGAAACAAATAAATATGTTCTTTCATTGAGCTACTATGGCCAACATGCTGACATGACATTAAATTCTCAACTGACTCTTATGTTTCCTGGTAAACCACTAAGGGGTTCTTATATGCAATGAGCTACTCACCTTTTTGTGGTGACTTAATATGCTGTAAGTACGTAAGTTCCAGGCTTCATAGTTAAACCAGTATTTTTTTTTTTTTTATTTTTTTTTTTAGGTAAATTGATGGAAATTATTCATTTCTTCCACACTAGCGTGTGTAGGCCAAGGTTTGGATGAGTAGAGCCAGACTGAAAAATTCAATGCCTTAGTCGGGATTTGAGATTCAGTTGAGAATTTAATGTCATGTCGACATGTTGGCCATAGTAGCCCAATGGTTAGAGCAGCTGGACTGATACCGGGAGATCCATGGTTCAAAACCCAGCTATGGCATTGAATTTTTCTCATCCACACCTTAGCCTACACACGGCTAGTGTGGAAGAAATGATTAATTTCCATATTTTCTTTCATTTTATGTAATAGAAAAACTTGTAATAAAAAACTGTTCTGATAACTTACCAGTGATGGATTATTGATGTCACATGTCAATTGTTGGAAACTTTTTGGAGTTACAGTGCATAACACATGCCTTTTCTACATTTTCCATAAGAAATCTGTTCACTTAAAAGCACCTACTTTATAGAAGAACATGAAGCCGCCAAGATATGTTTGTTGCCGCATAAATGCTGCATTATGTAGGAGCATTGATCGGCTGTTATAGATTTTCCACAAGGCTGACAATATAGAATTTTTCCATCTGTTTCTGTACCTGAAAATTCTTTAACGTACTACTGCAACCGAAAACTAACACTACCTTTTACCTTCGGCATTTCGGTGACTACACGAATGAATCAACACATATGTTAAGCATTACCCAGCACTTCTAAACTGAACTGAAGGAACAGGAATAACTCAAACAGATACAGAGGAAAGAAACGTTGTTTGTTATCATAACAAACTATTTGCTGACCTGTTTATTGAGGGTAGGCCAGCTCACTGGATTTCCGTTGAAGGTCATTCATCAAGCACTAATGTGCTACCTACACTAGTCGTGTTGAGTTCAAGTACATTGAGCAATACTCTGACATCGAAATCTCTTTCCTGCATTTTGTTTATATTGTAGCGAACTGTTGACAACACGTTATCTAATCTAAGGTTACAGGGTAAGCAAAGTCATGTTGTTTGTCACACACAAAATGCATAAAATATGCACTAATAACTAAATTGTGCAAAATACTTACATATGTAAAAAAGATATGTATTTACCTAAATATCCATTCCCAAAGCATTACACATGTTATTTCTGTTTGCATATTGCCTTTCAAAAAAAAAAAGTCCCTCCTGCAAGATGTACTCTAGAGATGTTTGTATTGGTATTTGAAAGGTGCATTTCAGTATAACAAATAGAAGTACATTTGGTAAGGCTTGTAAAGTAGAACTTAAGATTAGAAAATGTACTGGTAAAAAATATATTGTTACATATCAATATGGAACATTTAAAGTTGTTTCGTCCTTTGAGAAATTTGGACGTGGGTCTTAAAAACCAGTCACAATTTTAGTGGTTTATTGATACTGTAAATGAAGTTTCATACTGTGACTCTGTGGGTTCGTGAAATCAAAAGTCCAGGTTACAAACACCAAAAATTTGCTCTCTATTTCCGTAGAAATGCAATTTTATCAACCTTTACAATCCAGAATTACGTCACATGCAAATGCAACTTGCAATGTCGGTCACTGACCACAAACACTGCACATACAGCTGTTCACGCGCACGCGTCCAATTACCGACTGACTGAATCTGGCAGGCGGCGGCTCCCTTTTTATAGCATACTCGCTATCCGGAATGTTCTCAAACAATCAAGATGGCGTGGAAAGAAAGATGAACTCTCTAGAAATCCGTCTCCTTCCCCCCACCGTTTCGGCGAGCTTTTATCTCCTGACTGCACTGCCCGTCTCTTTGAATGCCTCGCCGCCTCGTCGCAGCAATGCATTCTTGACACTGCTCCCTCCTCAAGGCTGGTCGTCCCGAACAGCACCATCGTAGCGGGCCAGACGATCCAGATGTACCACCAGCATTTTTCCTCGGGGCACCTTCTGGATGTGCTGCACCACGTCGTTAATCCTCTTTACCACCCGGCATGGTCCATGCCATGGTTGCTGAAGTTTCGGGCAGCGTCCCTTGGTCTGGGTAGTGTGGTACAACCAGAACAGGTTACCTTGCTGGGACCGTTGGCTGTTGGCTTGCCTGTCGTATCGGGTCTTCATGTGGTCGCTCGCCTTCTGGCTGTTCTGACGAGCCATCTCATGCATGTCGTGGAGACGGCCCACCAGGTTCTCCACATACTCGGTTGCTCGCTGTTTCGTTTCCGGGGGGGGGGGGCTCCCAAATGCCAGGTCACAAGGGAGGTGTAACGCTCGGCCGAACCTTAAGTTGGCTGGTGTCATTCCAGTGGTGTCGTGTGTTGACGAGCGGTAGGCCAGCAGGAACAGTGGCACCTTGACGTCCCAGTCTCGCTGATGGCTGGCCACGACCTTCTTCAGATGTTTTTCTAGGGTCCTGATGCACCTCTCGACCATGTCGTCCGACTGTGGGTGTAGGGGTGTTGTGCGGGTCTTGTTCACCCCAAGTTTTTCCAGTGCCTCCTTCATCAGCTTAGACTCAAAATTGGTGCCCTGGTCGCTGTGGAGCTCTAACGGCACCCCAAAACGGCAGAACACTTGCTCCACGAGGCAGTCTGTGATGGTCTTCGCCTCCAGGTTCGGGATGGCATACACCTCCGGCCACTTGGTGAAGTAGTCTACGACCTCCATCAGGTACTTATTGTCTCGGTCGGACACTGGGAATGGTCCAGCTATGTCGACAGCGATGCGTTCGAATGGCGTTCTGACGTTGTACTGCTGCATGCGACCCCGGCTCCTAGTTTGGGGGCCGTGACTGCCGCGCACACGTGACATTGAGGGCACTATCTCTCAGCGTCTGCTCGGAGCCTCAGCCAGTAGTACCGCTGTCGTAGTTCGTCAATCGTTCGGTTCGTTCCCAGGCGTCCTCCTGAAGTACCGTCGTGCACTTCCTCCAAGACTTCCGGGACTTCACTCCTGGGAAGTACCAACTGTTCCCTCTGCTTCTTCCGATCGCGTGATTCCTATACCCGGAGCAGCACACCCTCTTTGGTCTTCAGCGATTCCCATTGGGCCCAGTATGACTTGTACGCCGCTTCTGGGTACGATGTCCCCCCAGGTTGGTCTCGTCCCTGCCTCCGCTTCCCTCAAGAGTGGCCCCAAGTCGGCGTCCGCCAGCTGCTCCCTCCTCAGGCCTGCGTTATCTCAGCCGTCCGAAAGCACTGCCGTGACCACTCTGACAGCTGCGGCACGCTCCTTCTCTTCCACTCTTGTGCACTGGCCGCACTCTTCCGGACAGGGTCTTCGGGACATGGTGTCTGCGTTGCCGTGGCTCTTCCCTCTACGATGTTCAGAGGTGAAGTACTCCTGCAGCCTCTGGACCCAACGGGCTGTCTGGCCTTCCAGGTTCCTAAAGCTAAGTAGCCAGGTGAGGGCGGAATGGTCAGTCCTCAGGTGGAATGGCTGACCGTACAGGTACTTGTGGAAGTACTCCGAGGTCTTTACTACCGCCAGGAACTCTCGCCGGGTGACGCTGCCTTGGACAGCGTCTTGCTGTAGTAAGCTATCACCCGCTCGTGGCCGTCCTGGACTTGGGATAGGACACCTCCAATGCAATGGTCGCTGGCATCAGTGTCCAGAATGAAGGCGTCGCCTGGCTGTGGAAATCCTAGAATAGGAGCACTGCAAAGTCTCTTCTTCAGCTCCTGGAAAGCGACTTCGGTGTCCTCCGTCCACACATAAGGCCGGTGTTTTTCCGTCAGGCTTGGCGAGGTTGGAGAGGCCCTTTACGAAACGCCGGTAATAACTTCACAACCCCAGGAAACTGCGCAGTTCTCTTTTATCCTTCGGGCGAGGCCAATGTCTCACAGCCTGTGCCTTCTCCGGGTCTGTGGCCACTCCGGTTGGTGAGACTATGTGGCCCAAGTAGTTGACTTCCTTGCAAAAGAGCTGGCACTTCTTCGCGTTCAGCTTCAGGTTGGTCGGGCCCAAATGACCTTGTTGTCGACGGGCCCTAAAACACCACACACACGCTTCAGGTTGGTCGCCTGCAGCCTCTGTAGCACCTTACTCAGATTCTCGAGGCGATGTCGTCCAGGTATAGCAGGCAGGCATCGTAAGTCAGCCCTCTCATCACTGACTCCATGAGGCGTAGAAAGGTAGCTGGCGCGTTGCAGAGGCCAAAGGGCATAACTGTAAACTGCCAAAGCCCTGTGCCTGTCGAAAATGCGGTCTTCTCCTTGTCTCTCGGGTCCAGAGCTACCTGCCAGTAACAGACTTCAGGTCCATGGTCGAGAACCACTGCACACCAGCAAGCGTGTCCAGGGTGTCGTCAGTTCGGGGTAAGGGGAAGCAGGAGAACACCAAGGGCTGTCAGACTCCTCAATCACTCCCATGGATCTCATGTCCTCCAGATCTCCCGTACAGCCATTTGTTTCGCTAGCGGAACGCGTCTAGGTGGTTGCCGAATAGGCCGGGTGTCTCCGGTGTCGATGTAGTGGAGCACTCGGTCCGTGCGGCCGTAGTCGTCGCCTTGGCTGAAGACGCGCTGGTATCGTCTCAGCAGTGGTCGAATCGTCTCGAGGTGTTTTGCGGTCAGGTGGTCGGCCGCTCTCTCCAGTAAGCCTTCCAGCCGGGGACCCAGGTGTTGCTTCGGCACCAGTTCCTTGGTCTTACCGATTATTGTTACGCTGACCACGGGCTCGCACGTCCCCAACTCTTTCCCGGCCTGGACGTCGTGATCGGTGTCTGTTGGGTTGAGCATTCTCATCGGCACCTCCTCTCGGCACGGAAACAATGTCCTGGCTACACAAAGTCCGTGCACAGGCGTCTTCTGGTCCAGCATCAAGTTCCTAGTTGGCTGGCCTTCCAGTCGCGCAGTCACCACCACCTCGCTTCTCGCGGGGACAACCACGTCTTCCCTAAGGACGACCTGCAGATTCCCTGACGTTCTTCGGGTTGCCGGAGTATCACCTCTTCTCCATGGAAATGCAGGACCTTCCTGCCGACGTCGACCGTCTCCTCGTGGCTCCAGAGGGCATCCAGTCCCAGTATCACCTCATCCACCTCCTCGACGAACACCCACTGACGCACGGCACTCCATTCCAAGGTCAACTTCAGCAGAGCCTCCTCCACAAGCAAAGTGTCGCCCGATACCGTCACGAGCTGGTATGGTGGGCTTGGTTTCCTCGATGGCAAACCCCTGGCTACGTCGGGTCTGATGACGGTCACGGCTGCCCCAGTGTCTACGAGCACGCGGCACGGCTTCCCTCTCACCCAACCTTCCGTGATGAGGCTGTCATCTATCCGTCGGCTGACGGCGCGCAGTATCACTCGAGGGGATGATGTGACGGCGCCGACGTGTTCCTAGCCACGCCGGCCCTTTCTCGTTTATCCGACTGTCTACCTGGTGTGGGCAGTCTTTCTCCAGATGTCCCGGCTGGCCACACCCCCAACACAGGCCACTAGGTCTTCGCCGACGTCCCTCGGCTGGTCTTCGGTAACATTGTAGCGGATACTCCTTATTCTCGACGCCGGAGTAGCCGTCGCCTTGGCCGCCTCCATCCTCAATGCTGCCGTTAGCGCCTCGTGGATGGTTTTGTTGTCGCCGAGCATTAGGCGCTGACGTATCTCGACGTCTCGTACCTCGTCAACGAACGTGTAGGTGGCTTCCCGGGATACGAATTCAGGTGGAAGATTGACCAAAGCTGTGCTTGCCAGCTGTTCCATAGCCAGGGCGAACTTCTGTAGCGTCTCCCCTGGCTGCTGCGTTCTTGACTTCAGTTGGCTGCGGTAGTTTGCGGCGCAGCGGTGATTCCCGAAGCGGTTCTCCAGGGCCTCCCAGATGTCTGTGAGCGCCGCCGCCTTCTGGACCGCGTTCAGGGCTTCTGCGGCCCGTTTCTGGAGGCTGGCTATTAGCTGTGCGGCCTCCTCCTGTGGTGACCACTTGTGCTTGGCCACCGTGTCGAATTGGCGGCGGAAGACTTCGAACGTAGACGTGCTCGGCGGTTTGACGCGCGCAGATGTGTCTAAATCTTTCGTCCTTCTGCCGACGATATCCTCCATCATGGCGTTCAGGGACTTAGTGTTGGTGTCGGCCTTTCCCTTTAGGTTAACGCGGCTCGCCAGGTCTTCGACGCGCTCGTCCACTTGGCCCATCCGCTTGCCCAGCTCCGTGACGTCATCCCTCACGCCGGCCAACTGTTCTTCAAATTTTTCGGCGAGGGCCACGTTCGCAGCCTTCCTTTCAGATAGTTCGGCCTTCATTTCCGTGGCTACTTCGGTCATCTTCGCGGTCAGGTTGTGACTTGTCGGCTCCGTTGCGGCTTCCGTCTTCGTTGTTAATTCGGTCATCTTCGCTAGAATCTGTGCCAGTGCAGCCTCCATGTCGTAATGTCGCACTCCTGACACCATTTGTGACTGTGGGTTCGTGAAATCATAAGTCCAGGTTACAAACACCAAAAATTTGCTCTTTATTTCCGTAGAAACACACTTTTATCAACCTTTACAGTCCAGAATTATGTCACATACACAATACAACTTGCAAGGTCATCGACCACAAACACCGCACACACAACTGTTCACGCGCACGCGTCCATTTACTGACTGACTGGCAGGTGGCGGCTCCCTTTTTATAGCTTACTCACTATGTGGAATGTTCTCAAACAATCGAGACGGCACAAGAAGAAAGACGAACTCTTTAGAAATCTGTCTCCTTCCCCCCACCATTTTGGCGAGCTTTTATCTCCACTCTGCACTGCCCGTCTCTTTGAATGCCTGGTCGCAACATTGCATTCGTGACAATACTGTGTTTTGTTAAAATAGTGCATTTTATGTTACTTATTATAATATTTTTGCCTATGCTATGGGGTTAATGCATTTATATGTTATAACATTTATTTACACAGCAAATTTTAATTTGGTGTCAATTATTATGTTTATGCTTGCCATGTTCCGGTGCCAAAATATGTACCTTCCATAGATTTTAGGCCGCACTGTGGCTAGTGGTTAGTCCACTTGGCTTTCACCAAGGCGGCCTGGGTTAGATCCCAGGCAACCCGAAAGTGAGATTTGTGGTGGACAAATATGGCTCTGGGGCTGGTTTTGTCCAGGATCTCCGGTTTCTCCCACCATCTCATTCCACCAGTTCTCCATCTTCATCTCATGTATCATCAGTGTCACCACCTGCAGTGCCATATAAGTAAAAGCGGGTGTTAAACACTACACACACATCCATAGATTTACAAATCATGCAGTCAGCATCCAAGTTTGACTTTAGTTTTTCCCTTAGCAGGGAAAGCCCATGTTGTTAATTATGTTTTGAGCTGCAGAAGGGCCAATGTCAGTATAGTAATGCAATCAATTATGGACTTTTGTCAAAAACTCTGGCCTACTGGTATTGAGTTTGAAAAATTTCTTCTTGTGGTTACGGACCAGGCTGCATACATGGTTTGAGCTGTTAACCAATTGAAGCCTTTATTTCCTAAGTTGAAGCATGTGAGATGGTTGGTTCATGCCCTTCACAGGGTTTGTGAATCCATAGGAAATGAATACTTCGCAAATCAGTTCATCTCTGTCGTGAAGAAGATTTGGTTGAAAGCTCTGAATTGTGTTGTGGTCTACAAGGAAACCACTGGCCTGCCCCTTACAAATTGCCTGGTCATTACTCACTAGCGATCTTGGATCGAGTGTGCTACTATGTTGTGTAAGAATTTTGACAAAATTAAAGAGTTTGTGCTTTCTTTGGATCCAGTCGATGCTGGGCAATTTCCAAGGCACAGCAACTTCTGTTACTAGAGAAAATACATAATTTGCAGACAGAACTATATTGTGTCCATAGTTACAAGTACCTGACTGCAACTGTTAAACTATTAGAAGAACAAGATTTGTAAAAGGAGAAATAGTGGGATATTTTTACTTCCGTGAGGGAGCAATTAAATGGCGTTGCCAAAGACAAACTTGAGTTGTCTTCAGAAGAATCCTGACATTGAGAATTTTGCCACATCTGTAGAATTGCCATTCCGAGTGAATACAATATTTGCTCAACTGGTTTCTGTGGATGTCGAAGAAGCTTTAGCATCAACAGAGTCATTCTATCTCCTAATAAAAACAGACTTACTTTTAAAAATGTAGAGATGTTTAATGTGTTGAAGTATAACAGCTTTATTTGTTTTCCATTATCTGATGAGTGATAATTTGATGTACTTGTTTGTAATTCAATAAACTAGAATAGAGGAAAGAGAAATTGTTGAATTAGTTGAATAAACCAGCACCTTTTTGTCCCTTTTATTTTTTTACCTTATTTGAGCACCTTTTCCCTTCCTTTTCTCATCTGAAATTTGCACCTAAATATCCTAACCCTGGTTATGATAGTTATTAGGCTGAAGCACCAATAGCATTTTACAGTGCAATGTGAGTTACATTTATACCTCATTTTGAAAATGAATTAACCTACTTATGAAAGCCTAAAACAATATATTTACATAAACGAGTTTTTTTTTAGTCCTATTGACTGACATTTCAGTTGCACAGGAGCATACTGTTGAATGAGTGAATATGCACCTACTACAAAAGTTTTCCTATTAGTTATGTAATTCACATTCATTTACAGTTCAAAACACATTGGTACTTCAATTTCACCATTTAATCTAGAAGTAGGTACTCTAAACAGCCTGAAAGTACGTTTGGTGTGTAATATGGAGTTCAAGTAGGATAAAGTGGCAACTTTAAGCATTTGTATCCTTTAACAGCAACATATAAGCGAGTTGAATCTCGATATAAGCGAGTGGTTAGTTTAATGGATTACTTGTGCATTAAATACATTGCCTCCCATATGAGTTAACTGGTCTGTTAGTTGGCATGACACTGCAACTTCACAGTACACATTGTAGTCTTTACTTACATTTTCTCAGTCTAACTGAAGCTTTTATTGAATACAGAAGTGGTTTTAATGTTGATGTAATACTATCCTTTGTTATAATGTTGCAGATAAGTCCACATTGCAGCAAAATTTGTATGTATGGTTTATGTCTTGTAAGGGATAAGGTGATTTTTAGCATAATTCCTGAGTGTGCATCCTCTAAGCAGAGAAACTGAAATAAATATAGGGAAACAATATAATTTTGAGTTGATTTAGGATACAATGCTCCATATATTACTAGAGTTTACCTAGAATGCCTTTCGTTAGGACCTACCTAACATCGTCAGCTAATGTTGACAGTAGCTGGGGATGTTAGGGAGGTCCTAATGAAACATGTTCTAGGTAAACACTAGCAATATATGGAGCATTGAGTACTAGTTCGACTCAAAATTATATTAACTTTGTGCTTCATTTTATCATAGTCCTTACTCATAGCAGTAGGGAAGCAAATTTGATTCTTGATAAATGAGGTTTAAAATAACATCATATGCATTTGACAAAGTTGGAAAAAAATTATAACAACCTCCTTACAAATATCTGTTATCGCTGGCACAAAAACTAATTTCGATTAGTTGAGCATGGCAAGTTATCAAACTCATAAAATTAAAGCCATTCAAGGTTACTGTAATCCATAAATTACTACCACATGATACAAGAGTTGATAAGATTTTGTTACTGGATTTTGAGAAATGTTAATGCTGAGAGAATTGATACAGATTCAACAATTTTCTATGATGATACTTGGTTCCATTTTTATGACGATGTTTCAGTGCAGAATAACCGGTATTAGAGCTCAAAGAAACCTTATATAGTGTAAGAAACTCCATTACATGATATGAAGATTGTGGAATGGTGCATGGTAAGTGTAGATAATACAGCCAATCTTTTTTGCAGATACTCTTTAACTGTAGAATGTTACATGAATTACATTCATAGCATTCTTTGAACAACTAATTGATATTGAAAGTCAGTCTAAGCTTAATATTTTCTGCAAGACTCTTCATTGGGCACATACTAAAGAGTCATCAAATTTCATTCAGAAAATTTTTGAAGACAGTAAGACAAGATGGTTAGGTATAGTGTGCTAACACAAAGCAAGATGTAGATAAAAAGGAAAATATAATTTGTGTGAAAATACAATTGAAAATGTGAAGAAAAGTACATAGAAACCTATTAAAATGTAAGTTATATTGAGGCTGATATAAAAGATGGAAAAACAAACAGCATAAAAACCAAGTTGGACCATCCAACAAGTGCCTAGCAACATGGGATGCTGAGATGATAGCATTACTTCAGTTGATGATAGATATCTTATATCATACATAATGATCTAAAAGGAGCAAGGGAAGAGAAAAAAATAATAAAAAAATTGAAAATGAAGCACTGAAAAGTCAAATATGTTCATCAATGTTAATAAGTGAACATGTATGATATATAGGGAAATTTGGAGAAAGTGGACAGAATCTGTAGGTATAATCTCAAACTAAATACCTTGGAAAACCGATTTGAGGGCTTAAGCGATCAGGATAAAGAACAAAAATCATCAAAAACTTGGAAAATTGCCAAGTAAATAAAGGAAAAATGGGAAAAATTTACATTATAAATGAAAAAAACATGAAACCATTATCACCAAAGAAAGAGATACGAGGCAAGAAAAGAAGAAAGAAAACGTGTTTGCTAATGTTGCTGCAAATGTGCTTATTGATGCACAAGGTCACTAAACCATTCTGACTAGAATAAATACTCAATATCCCCTGTAGTTGACCAAAAGCTTGGCAGTTACAAAACACCGACGTACATGGCTATTGGAATGGAAGTGCAGTATAAACATGAACCAGTGGAACAGAAGAGCAAACTGAAAATGAAACAAGGGAACCAAAGGGTGATCTAAAACTGAAACAGTGGAACAGAAGCATGAACACAGGAAAGGAAGCCTAATATTAATACTGGAATAATGTGAGTAAAGAGGAACGGAAGTGAAACTGAAACACACATTGCTGTTTGTGAAAATTGCAACACCAAGAAGGGATTATCTGTATAATTGCAAACTTGGTGGAAGTGTAGAAGAGTGTGTAACCATTAAGTGATTAGGTTTGCAGAGAGATGGGGTACACGAAGACTGAGCAGTGTCAGTCCGACAAGTTCATTGTTGTGCCCAGTTCAGTCAGTGCAGAGCTGTCAAACAAGGTGGAAACAATAAAGTGAGTGCCAATATGCCTCGTCATTGTCAAAGGGAGCCATATTGGCATGTGACCGAGTTTGAATGAGGCAGAATGATCGGTCTCTGGGAATTGGGTTTGTCATACCGTAGCATTTCAGCTCGTACAGGGCATGCAGCTACGGCAGTGAATCGTGTGTGGAAGCAATGGATAGATGAATGTTGTATGCAGTGAAGAGCGGGAACTGGACCACAAAAAATGACCACAACACGGGATGACCATCACCTTGCCCGCATGGCCATAACAGACTGTACATCTTCATCCACAGTGTTAGCTCGACGCTGGAGCATGCAACAGATGTGAACTTGTCTGCATCATCAGTTCGTCGCCGTCTGCTGCAGGTTGGACTGTTTGTACGCATGCCATTATGTCGGCTTCCGTTGTCCAGAAACCACAAGCTCCTCCGACTGCAATGGGCATGTGATCACCGTCACTGGGGTGCTGTGTGGAAAAATGTAGTCTTTTCGGATGAGTCCCACTTCAATATGCCCTACAGTGATGGCCGCATACGTGTCCGATGGTACCATGATGAGCGCAACCTGGAAGACTGCATTATTGAGCAGCATAGTGAACATACACCAGGGTGATGGTTTCGGGCCCCATTGATTACAACAACCTATCTCTTACTCTTACAAATTGAGGGTACTTTGAACTGCAGCCAGTACCTAATGGTGATTGTAGAGCCTGAGGTACTCCCCCTGCTTCAGGCATCTCTTCAGGCCATATTTCAACAGGACAATGCTTGGCCATATATTGCGAGGAATGTACAAGTCTTCTTCAAAGAGCATCAGATACTATTGCTTCCTTGGCCGGTACGTTCACCTGACATGTAGCCCTCGTACATGTCTGGAATATGGTTGGTCGGCACCTGGTGTTTTATGGTCCTCCAATAACTAATGTCATGACATTGTGGGTTGTAATACAAATTGTGTGGAGGGAAATCCCTCAGGAACATATTCAGAACCTTTTTGATGCAATGCTATGGCATATAGCAGCTCATGGAGGCCACACAAAATACTGAATACTAGGGCTCAAAGATCATGTGTAGATTTGAAAAATTAATCATATGCTACTTGTCAGGTACCTTACCTGTGGTATTAAATTGAATTCATGTGTTTCCTTCTTAGTGTTGCAATTTTCACAAACAGTAGTGTAATTACAGAGAGATTGTAAATAAAGGAGAAAAGCAGTGTAACATATGAAGAAAGTATTATGAATTGAAGATTTACATTTCTTCATTCCCTTTAACTGCTGATTAATAGAATACCACATGTAAAATAACATTTTAATCACCAGTAATTTATACCAACTGCATAACTCCGAAAGTTTATGATCTCATAGTTATGGGGTTTATGAGTTAAGCAGTTTCATCGTAATATGAATAGATCGTTATTTATTCTGTAATTGTGCTGCTCAGTTTTGAATTTGGGAAATCTGTTGTGATGAAATGAGGAATGAATAATAATAATAATAATAATAATAATAATAATAATAATAATAATAATGAACAATAACAACTTTATTATTGTGAGTTCAACCATACCTGCTTGCACTTATACAATTGTGAGCCTTAAAAGAGGCTGTTGAACAAAATGGTTGAACAAATGAAAGAAAGGAAGGAAGTCAATTAATTAGGGATAAATATGGAAAATATTAGAATTAAAGGGAGGGAAGAGACTTGGAAGAAATGTGAATGTGGTTATGTATGAAAAGAATGGTATGGATGGAACCTTTTAAGACAGCAGGGAAGTGTCACAAGGAAACATTGGAACATTCAGATTTGTACCGCCATACTCATACATAAATTCGTGATGACTGTTAAACCACAGTATCATTGAGAAGAAAACTTAATGCTTATATTGTCCATCCTGAGCACTTTGCTGCCTTCATCATTAATATTTTAACAGACTTTAAGTAATTAGTTATTTTGTTAATGTGTAGGTGCAGTTTTAAACATTTAAGCTATTTGCAATGCTCTTAGTTTATAATTTGTTGCGAGAGAAAAAAAAACTGAACATCTTAAATTAATTTAACTAGCTTGATAGACTTGATTAACTTGTATTATGATAATTTTACATATTGTAAGCTTAATTATTAATTAGAAGAAAACATCAAAATGTGCTTTGGAGTGGCATATTGTGTTGAATAAGGACATCTGTGTATTCAGTCCAGGAGCACTTCTTTTATTTGTCAGTATTGCATCTATACATAAAGCAGAATTGAGTATCTCCTCTCCAAAATCTCTACCATCTTTAACCACAAGAACAATCTCATAATGTTCAATGATAATGTACATTCATATCAGCTCAAGTCATTCTTTCTAAAGCCACAAATTTATCACTGTGTCAGTAGGATCTCCATCATAATTTTCTGCATGTCTTTAAGAGCTGTAATTTCTCCAGCACGTTATATAATCTTCATATTTAATTGCCATATTTTATAAGTCCTTCAGTACTGAGCATTTGCTATAGCTAAAGAGGCATATATTGTTTCTGACATGCCTGCAAAAACCATTAAGGTAAAGCCATATTACTGCAAAAGTGTGACTAATTTACTAATTTTCTTGTGTTTCAAGAGTCCAGTTGAAAATAAAGCAGTGTTCCAAAAGCTATGACATCTCACAAAATTTTATCCGTTTGGGATGAAGGTCTAAACCAGACCATTATTTTATGTAGAACAGAGGTGCAAAGGAAAGTCCCATGAGTAACTTCAGTGACTTTTGTAGCCTTAAACATTCACATGAACTTTGTAGGTACCTAAAAAGAATAAATGAAAATCTGCTTTTGAACCGAACAGTATGAGATAGTATAACTCCAGCAGAGAAAGTTAGTGCTTTTGAGTGGACTACCATGGTAATGCTTATGCAACTGTCAGAATATTTATCCTGGTTTGCCCGTTATAGGGAATCAAAACATAAGGTAACGTTCTTTCCAGGTTTATGGCAATAATGCAGGTAACATCTTTCAACTGTCGTGTCTTGACATACAAAGATAGCATATCTAATTAAAATGTAGGCCAGATGTAAATTTCTGTTGTCACTAATGTTGCACTTCACAGGTTATTACTTCCACTTATTAGTTAAAATCACTGTTGCACTTCAGAGGTTATTATTCCACTTATATTTCTGTTCATTCAGAAAGTTATAATACACAAAATATAAGAGCCTTGAAAGTGCCAAATCAAGAAAAAGTTCTAAGATGATAGGCTCTGTTATGTAGACTCTTCTAGGAATTATGGCACATATGTGCAATTTTTGTACCACAGCAGCTGTGAGAAAAAGTAGTCTACCAGTTATGCTAAGGGTTATGCAAACATACTATCAGAGAATAGTTTTACATTGTTTTATGTCACCAAGCTGCAGATAGCTGACCAGAGGCCACAAATACATTTAGAATAAAGGATTCATCAAAAAATAATTTGATTGGAAGATAACATTTTCGAGCAATTGTTAACCTAAACAGGTTACCATGGTTTCACCAAATTAACATATATTTATGCAAAAGTATTTTGTACTTATAGATAGCTTTTAATTCCCAATGTGAAAATAAATTTATGTATTTGTAGATATTAGAATTAAAATGTACCTACCGTTTATTATTTCAAATAGCTTTTTAATAGCTGCAACATTAAAGAATGCATTTTTACATATCCATATGAATTGTTTCTATCTTGCTTTTAATATTTTTAGGTCTTTTCACTTTGCTGCTAGAAGACTTTGGAGTTAAGGGGGTTCAAGTTGAAGAAATTTATGATCTTCAGAAATCTCTTGAAGGTCCAGTATATGGATTTATTTTCCTCTTTCGATGGATTGAAGAACGACGCTCTAGAAGAAAGATAGTGGATCAGAGTGAAAGTTTTGTCAAGGATGAAGAAGTAGTGAACAACATATTTTTTGCACAACAGGTAACCATATAGCCAGTTTAAATGAGAGTTATATAAGAAGCCTGAATATATGTAGAGTAGAAAGGCAAGTGAATCTGTACAAATGAATCTTGTGAATCTTTAAATTAATTTGTTCTTTCCAAAGCTAGAGGCAGATGGTGGATGCAGTATTTTCTATGAAACTTTGTGTTTGGCTGCCTTATAATGATTTAAATACCAGTTGTATGAATTTGAACTATGTGGTCTGTGGCTTAATCATTTTACTGCTATACTTCATGCTTACAAAATCATAGATTAGTCAAGGCATTACAAAGTAACTTAAAAATTAGTGGTTTAAGTGATAAAGTGCTTCTCTCAGACATGTGAGCGGGTTAGTTGGTATTTAATTTATTTTGTTTATACCAAATAACCAGAAACTCTTACATGAGAAACATTATTGTGGATTATTTAAGTTAATTGATGGAAATTATTCATTTCTTCACATTAGCCGTATACAGGCTAAGGTATTATTAGATTGATAGAGTTGACATGAAAAATTCAATGCCACGGCCAGGATTAGAACCACAGATCTACTGGTTTCTGTCCAGTCGCTCTTACCCATTGAGCTACCATGGCCAATTTACCGTCATGACATTAAATTCTCCAATTGACTCATATATTTCCCCGGTAAACCACTAGGGGCTCTCGTTTGTGGCGACTTACTATTATATTACTTGAGTCCCAGGCTTTATCATCTAACTCTTATTATTTAGCAAACCTGGACAATTCCTACACAATGTTAAAAGTGGTTACGGACAACTAGTACGAAAAAGTTGCAAGTGATCAAATAACAACCTTCAATAGCACTATGGATAAAGTTAGAACCTTTATAGTAACAGAGAAACAAAAAATCAGCTGAACTATCCCACCTGCAAAGATTGTATGGACTACCATAAGTCCATAAACCAGGCATAAAAATCAGACTCATAATGAACAATATTAATTCACCCACTTAGAACTTACCAAAATGGTTAACCCTTTGCTGCATGAATTATTTTGCTACTTATGCCAGTCTTGCTGTACTTGCTAAACCGGTTCTCATATCACTTTCTGTGGTGCCTCAACACAATCGATTCAGATAGCCAGCGATACATGTGGACTGGCCATTCATTCAAAGCTAAACGTTGTAAGTTCGAACCTTGGCAACTGCAGTCAAAGTTGTCTGTGGTAAAGGACCGGGAGGGCCGAAGTAAAATAATCAGTGTGATGGCATGCTTGGATGTTGACGGGGTATCATTTGACTGCAGTTTCATGGATTTTGCCTTTTTTACTAAAAAAAGACCACAACAGTGTAATTGTAAAGGTAATATAATGTTTACAATTCAAAGGTCTTAAAATTCTGTGTGTATAATTAACAAAGACCAGTACAATATTATAACAACAAAAGAACCGCACTAAAACATTATTCAAGGTGAATAAAGCCTAATGTTGCCACCTGAAGCCACCATGCTTTAAAGCGTTAACACAGAAATTCTCAGCACACTGCAGTATATAAGTTTCAGCGTCACAAATTAGAAAACTTTTCACAAGAGCTGAAACCAGAATATGAACTGGTGTAGTCCAATTAACTTAAGCTGGCAGCTGCGTAAAGGTGTACACTAAATGAATTGGTCCATTACCGATCCTGAAAGAAGGCTGAAGATGATATATACATATGGAGTAGTTGATACATGTACCAGCAGTGGCTCGAAATGTACAAAATCATCCTCAGTCTCCTTTCAGAATTGGTAACACTAATTCATTTAGTGTACATCTTTACCCAGCTGCCACCTCAAGTTAATCGGAGTGTATGTTTTGATGTCACAGTGTTCTTACCAACTATTCCAATAGATGAACTTCTAGTTCAACTGAAGAAATAGTGTATCCAAATAGATGACCTAATGAATTTCACAGACTTTTGCATCACTCAAAACAGCTTCACATTCAACAAAGCTTCTACCATAAAACTTCAGACTTAGCCATGAGCAATCCACTTCTCTGATCCTTGCTGATTTTTTCATTAGTAACCTAAAAACACATATACACAGTTTGGAATAGGTTTGTCCATATTAGCACCAAACAAGTTTGTCCAGGATTCACTCAAATTAACAAACTTAAAGAACAATGCAATAAAATTTACTATGGAAATACAGTACCTTCATTTTGCAGAAGTCCATGGACTGTCTGTGTGCATGTATATGGGTATATCTAAGAGAAATTTAGGAATGTGATTAAAAGAACATACGAAATGCATGAAATACAAACGTATGTCTAAATATGCAATTTCTCACCATTTTTGGACAACCAATCAGAACTCCATACCTAACATAATATTCCTAAAACCCAAAAAACGTGCATCATATTTGGGTACTTGTGAGAAGATTTCAGTCATAAAACGTAAACACTGGTTAACTAAATGTTACCACAAATAACCATCACAAACTGAATGCCATTAGGTGTCAGTCACTTTTAATGATGGAAGCAATTGCTGTTGAAACCAGCCAAGAATAACAATTAAACAACGCATTAAACAGACAACCCATTAAAGTCATATTTGAAGACCTTCAACCATACCATCCAAGAAACCAAAACAAAAACAGACATAGAAAAATTAAAATTTAAACCAGACCACTCCATTTTACCAAGAATTTATACTTTATAAAGATTCACAATCCCATAAAAAAGATGAGACTGATAGTCAACGACATACACCCACTTTCAGACTAGCTAAATGGTTGGTTCAAATATTATCTTTATTGCACAGATTTGGCAGTTTAATGTAAAACCTCTGGAGATGTAATAGAAAAGATTACACTCTTAGAAATCAAACCAGAGGATAGACTGGTTTCTTTTGATGTTACTGTGTTGTTTCCAAGTATACCAACAGACCAACTCTGATGCCAACTAAAGAAATGGCTCCATCAAACTACCATTCCTGAGAACGAAATAGATCTTTTAAAATTAACCAACCTGTGCATCACACAAAGCAGCTTCAGTTTCAATCAGAAAATCTACCAAAATCCAGCAGACCTAACAATGGGAAATCCGCTCTCACCATTCCTTGCAGTTATTTATGAGCTACTTGGAAATACAGATAAGTTCTTTCCCATATATTTTCGCAGTTAGGTACCGATATGTTGACGACATCTTTGCCATAGTCCCCAACAGATTCATACAAAACTCCATTAAGTTACTCGCTTATAAAATCACTCAATAAAATTCACAGTGGAAGTGAAAAGGAAGAAGGTATGTTACCCTTCTTAGATCTAAAAATAATCCGAGTTCTAAATAGTATAACCTTTGGTATATACAGAAAACCTTCACATTCAGATATTTACATAAAGAACAACAGTTTCAATCCCTTAACACACAAACATAGTATTATACAGCTTCACACACAGACTGGTAAACACAGCCAAAAACAAAGGTTTGAACAGAGTAACAATTGACAAGAAAATTACAAAATTTAAAGGACAGAACCATATCAAAGATACCACAAATCACATTCAAGAAGAAAAACAATTGAAATTTAAGAAATTCACGTATCATCCAAAAACATTTTACAAATTTAAGAAGAGTTTCATGAAGAACATCAGCCTAGCCCCACAGAACAAATTTAGCATAGAGAAATTACTTTGTAATAGGTAAAAATACCCTATACCAAAGAAAAAAGAAAAGATGGAATTTACAAATTCAATTGTTCCGATTTTAATAAAGTATGTATAGGCAAAACCAAACAAAATCTGGAAACCAGATTAAAGAAACATATGAGATGCTCAAAATATAAACAGATGGACAAATTTGCAGTTTCATACCATTTCTGTATCACCAAACACATCATCAAACTTAACATTATACTAACCAAATCGACCAGTCATGCAGAAGAATAGGAGACATGAGATCTTCATTTTGAAACATGACAGTTAATGAATTACACAAATTATAATTATTTGTAACAAAACTTCACTTATCTTCAGGGAAATTGATGAAAATTTCAAGTATTCTCTGGAAGTGCATTTCACCACCAAATAATGCTGCCATGTTAGACAACCACCACAACAGAAACACCAATATGGGTCAGTTGGACACATTCTTAAAATGGGAACACATGTTCCCGAAACATATTAACAGAGAGTAAAAAAAAAAAAAAATTATGTTAGTGTTGCTAGTGCCGACTCATCTTAAGTAAATTATTTGTTCAGTTTTCATTTATTCCCTCCTTTGTAATTACAATTTGGTACAAAAAATAAAGGGACAGTCTCTAGTTGAATCACTTTCTTTACGAAAAAAGGAAAAAATATCACAACATATACTTAAAAGTCAAGCATGTGAAATAGTGTATGGTGTACAAGAGTATATTCAAATATAAAAACAAATTAAGGTACCATTCATGAACATAAAATATGGTAGAGAATAACAGCTGCATTAAAAGTCAGTATAAAAATGGTTATTAAGATTTTGTAAGAAGAACAGAAAGATAGAGGAATTTGGAAGAAGAGGAAGAAGATGTGAAACTGCGTAATATGTTGTGAAAACATATCAACATAAATGGATTGTAAACTTACATAGCATGATTATGACTATTATGAAAGAGAATAACACCCAACTTTACATACATTTAGGATTACCCTGAAGGAGGTAGATTTTCTGGAAATAAATCTTTTCATACTTATTAAAATTAGGCAAGTGAGTCAACCTTGTATATACTTTTCTCCACTTACAAGTTTTTTATGAAGACTAGTTTCTGGGGACTTCTCCCCTATCGTCAGTTCTGTGGTTGACTGATGATGCATCCGGTGTCTGCATCTGGCTTGGTGTCATGCTGCCATCATCAGTAACAATGGCACTCCACTTTCTGAAATACTTCTTTTTATTCTATATACTTTTCATACTTGTTTGTTGGAATTAAGTTTTGAATTCCAGATATTTGACATACTGGATGATCTAATGGGTTTGTCCCAGGTTGCTTCCTTATCTTTCATATAAGAAAACTGTGGACTACCACAAGAAAATAGATGCTCAAAAGTTCAAAGAAAGGCTCAAAAACGTCTTTGGTGGAGTATACCTCCCAACTTCATGAATGCTTCTTACCATTCTCAACAATTACAAGCATCAACAATGTAATGAAGAATAGGAAATATGATGGCATAATGTAAAGAATATTGTATAAAAGTATATTACTCTTTTCCACTTCTGTTTAAAAAAAGCAGAGCTGATGAGGCTTATGGCAATTAGTAAAGATTTCCCAAATTTGTTTTGAATGAAATGGGAAGGAAACACAGCCATAAGATAATTTGCTTCTCCCCTTAAAATGTCCATTTAAATCTTATTGAGCTTTTATGCGTGATTGGAGGAATTTAGTAACAGTGACACAGTGGCTTCCAAAACTAGCCCCTCAATAATGTGACTTCGTGGGTTCGTGAAATGAAAAGTCCAATTACACCACTCAAAAATGTTCTTTATTTCCACCGACTTACAGTTAAACTCTTGCCAATTACACAGAATTACGTAATGCACACAATTACGATTCACCAGTTCGTCCGTTACAATTTCACTTGCACTCGTAATTACGTACAATCTTCCGATGCTCTCACACAGTCTTCTCGTCGCACACTAGCACTGCATTCTTACACCAAGAACTGACTGTCTCCTCACTCACTCCTCGTGCACGACATGTAGCTTATATAGGGTACGCTTGCCGATCTCGAAGGTTCTCCAGTAGATGAAAGATCCCGTAATTTCGAGAACACAGGTGGAACAGAAACAGACGGCACAATGATGTTTTTTCTCCCAGCCATCACCTGTCACCACTATAAGACAAACGAGGGGAGGGCGTGGCTAACACGGACCTCCCTTGCTTTCTGCTCTCAGCTGCTTCTATAGGGTGTTCCAACGCTCGCGTGACACTGCCCCCTCCTCAAAGCTGGTCGTCTCGAACAGCACCATCGTAGCGTGCCAGGCGGTCCAGGTGCACCACCAGCATCTGCTCAGAGTCTCAGCCAGAAGTAGCGCTGCCGTAGTTTGTCAATCGTTCGGTTCGCTCCCAGGTGTCCTCCTGAAGTACCGGCGTGCACTTCCTCCAAGACTTCCGGGACCTTACTCCGGGGAAGTACCAACTGTTCTCTCTGCGCCTTCTCATCGGGTGACTCCCATACCCGGAACAGCACGCCCTCTCTGGTCTTCAACGAGTCCCATTGGGCCCAGTACGACCTGTAGGTTGCGCTCCTCGGTGCGATGTCCTCCCAGGTTGGTCTCGTCCCTGCCTCCACTTCCCTCAAGAGTGGCCCCAAGTCTGCGTCCGCCAGCTGCTCCCTCCTCAGGCCTGCGCTATCCCAGCCTTCAGCAGGCACTGCCACAACTACTCGGACTGCTGCGGCACGCTCCTTCTCTTCCACTCTTGTGCACTGGCCGCACTCTTCTGGACAGGGTCTTCGGGACATGGCGTCTGCGTTACCGTGGCTCTTCCCTCTACGATGTTCCGAGGTGAAGTCGTACTCCTGCAGCCTCTGGACCCAACGTGCCCTCTGGCCTTCCAGGTTCTTAAAGCTCAATAGCCAGGTTAGGGCGGAATGGTCAGTCCTCAGGTGGAATGGCTGACCGTACAGGTGCTTATGGAAGTGCTCCAAGGTCTTTACTACCGCCAATAATTCTCGTCGGGTGACGCAGTAGTTCTTCTCTGCCTTGGATAGCGTCTTGCTGTAGTAGGCTATCACCCGCTCATGGCCGTCCTGGATCTGCGATAGGACACCTCTAATGCAATGGTCGCTAGCGTCGGTGTCCACCATGAAGGCGCCACCTGGTTGTGGGAGACCCAAAATTGGAGCACTGCACAGGGTTTCCTTCAGGTGCTGGAAAGCGTTTTCGGCGTCCTCTGTCCACACATAAGGCCGGTGTTCCTCCATCAGGCGGGTGAGGGGTTTTGCGATGTTGTCGGCCTTTCCCTCTAAATCATTAAGGCGGTCGTCTACTTGACCCATCCGCTTGCCCAGATTCATGACGTCATCCCTCACGCCGGCCAACCGTTCCTCAAACTTGGCGGCGAGGACCTCGTTCGCCTCCCTCATCTCCGTTGTCAGTTCGGACATCTTTGCGGTCATTGTCGTGGCCAAGTTGTTGTTTGCTGTTTCCATCTTCGCTGTTAATTCGGCCTTCATTTCTTCCATCTTCCCGGTGATGTTGTCGTTGGCCGTCTTCATTTGTTTCAACTCTGCGGCCAGGTTGTCATTTGCCGCTTCTGTTTTTGCTGTTAACTCGTTCAACTTCGCGGCCAAGCTGTTATTTGCCGCTTCCGTCTTCTCTGTTAATTCGGCCTTCATTTCCATCATCTTCTCCAAAAATTTTTCCAATGCCGCGTCCATGGTTGTAATGTTCGGTGATGTTGTTTTCCCGCTTCCTGACACCAGTGTGACTTCGTGGGTTCGTGAAATGAAAAGTCCAATTACACCACTCAAAAATGTTCTTTATTTCCACCGACTTACAGTTAAACTCTTGCCAATTACACAGAATTACGTAATGCACACAATTACGATTCACCAGTTCGTCCGTTACAATTTCACTTGCACTCGTAATTACGTACAATCTTCCGATGCTCTCACACAGTCTTCTCGTCGCACACTAGCACTGCATTCTTACACCAAGAACTGACTGTCTCCTCACTCACTCCTCGTGCACGACGTGTAGCTTATATAGGGTACGCTTGCCGATCTCGAAGGTTCTCCAGTGATGAAAGATCCCGTAATTTCGAGAACACAGGTGGAACAGAAACAGACGGCACAATGATGTTTTTTCTCCCAGCCATCGCCTGTCACCACTATAAGACAAACGAGGGGAGGGCGTGGCTAACACGGACCTCCCTTGCTTTCCGCTCTCAGCTGCTTCTATAGGGTGTTCCAACGCTCGCGTGACAATAATATAAAAATGTAAGTGACAAAGTGTTAAAAACTGACTACAAATAGTTTTTTCACACATTGAGCTTGTTTGGGCACAATTGAAAGGCTGTGTTGAGGAACAAAAACAAAATTTGCAGCAAAGGAAGTAGAGCCAACAAAACAAGAAATTATAGTTTTAACACCTGCAGACTCTAAGATTGATGCAAAGTGAAAAAGCATCTCATGAGAAAGATAAAGCAGTATGTCAAGAAGCAGTTATATCTTTAAATAATGACTTCAATTTCAATTATGAGGAATTTTGAGGTACTAATTCTTCATTTAGAATACCTCCCCTCCCACCATAAATGTGGGTGAGCTATTAGGTTGTGCTCTCACTGCTACTCATTATTATTATTATTATTATTATTATTATTATTATTATTATTATTATTATTATTATTATTATTATTATTATTATTATCATCATCATCATCATCATCATCATCATCATCATCATCATCATCATCATCATTATTATTATTATTATTATTATTATTATTACTGCTACTACTCTTTCTTCTTTACCTTCTTCATTGTTTATCTTATCTGTTAAGCAACTATACATTTTCTATAGTCATACTGTAATTCATAATTCTTGCTTCCTTGCTTTTTTTTTTTTTTTAAAGTCCGCCAACGTTAAGTCATATCTGACGGTGAATGAATTGGGTGAAATGATGCTCAAATGAGTTCAGGGTCCATGGAGCTTACAGTTACCCGACATTTGTCTTGAAGGATAAGAGAAAACCCCAGTAAAAACCTTATCCAGTTAACTCATCCTGACCGAGATTCGAACTCGGGACATCTTGAATGTGAGGCAGACATGCTACTATCTATGCTACCAAAGCGGACGCTTCCTTGTTTAATACTGATTATCTGTGACCAGTTTACTTGCATATTAACCAGCTTTCTCTTCGTTTGCGTACTCTTATGCCATTAGATAGGCTGTAACAGAATTTCCTTCCAGTGAATAAATGCAGTGTCAGTATTTCAAAATAAACAAAGTAAACACAGAATATCATACTGTTTAGTTATTGTACTAAAATGATAATATGTAAAATCGATGTTCACACTGTGCAAGTGACTGTTGAGTTTTGTGGAACATTTCATAGATGGCATCACAGGTCCTAACAGTTGCCAGAGCATCTCATAAACATACTAGTTTTTGAAATGGTGGAAAAAGAACATTGATGTTCAGCAAAAGGTGAGGTGGATACACTGAGAATTTTTAATGTTCACTTGAGTACATACAAGATATTTTACAAACTTTTCCAATAAATTGGAATTGGGTGCTTTGTTAAAGAAAAACAGTAGTATTGTGCTAGTGTCTACTGAAAATTCTGAGGCGTTTCATGTGGCCTTAGCTCAAAGTCCTGGCATATTAACAAGAAGGGCTTTTGCTGAGTTGAGAACCTCTCATTAGTCAGTTCAAAGAATTTTGCATTCAAATCTGCATTTGTTCCTGTAAAAAAAAATACTATGATTTGTAAAGCTATGGGGAGAGAGATAAGGGCTGCAAACAATAGTATACATTGTGGGCAATGTGAGAGGAGGCCATATTTACAACATTCCCAGATGATGTCTACCTTCATTGCATTTACATTCTAGCCTCTGATTCCCAAGGTTGTGGGTTCAAACCTGGCAGAGGGCGATGGATTTGTTTGGGTCATGACTTCCTTTAGAGGTGAAGTAAAGCCAGTGGTCCTGTGTCATAGATTTACTGCATGTAAAAGACCCTTAAGCTTAATATAGTGGCCCCTGAGCAAAATGAAGTTGGGAACCAAGCAGTTAAAGAGCATTCGTAAATAAAAATTTAATTCCAATTTCAATTTCTTTCATTTGAAAGGTGTTGTGAACCAACAAAACATTTGATTCTGGGAGATTCCATGAAAAAATATTCATGGGTTAAAGGTTAATATGTGGGCAGCAATTTTGAGCCATGAAATCATTGGCTTATTTTTCTTTGATTAAATTGTGAACAAAAACTAATAAAAAGCAGTGTTGTAAAGCAGTATTATACCTCATCTCTTGGCAACAGATCTCTTTATGTAAGCACAATGATTCATGCAGGATGAAGCCTGGCCACATATGGCACTGTTCTCAATTTCCTGCATGAAATGTTTGCTCTTCATATCATGTTGCATTGGTTTTCTGAAAACTGTGAATGTGATGAAATGTAGCCAATTCATAGCCTAAATATTAATCTATATGATTAGAGGCCAGAAAATGTAATGCACATCAAAGTCCACATCATGGAATTGTGCCTTTCTGTTATTTGAAGATTTGTGTGGGAGAGTGGTGGCAAACCAAGAGTTTGTTTGCAAGAGGTTAATCCAAAGCACTGGTCATATTAAACATGTTATTCACTGGACACTTTTCCAGACTAAATGAGTAATTCTGTACCATTTCTGTACTACATTAATACAGATAAATGTGCAATGTGTAAAATAAATAGTATGATGTTATGTGTGCAGTTCTCTGCTTTACCATCAAGTCTTTTCTAATAGGCTTTCCCAGTTCACTTGTTAGGGCTACTCCATTACTAGCTTATCAGGTTAAATGCATCTCCAGTTTGCAGAATGTGTTGTGAATCTAATCAATAATTTCCCACCATTTCAGTTTACCCTGATTTCCAACCTCTGACTTTTTTAAGTCATATTCTCTTCAGCTGTAATTGATGATGGTGTTACTAATACTGAATCACCTTAAGTAAATACATCTTAACATATCACTGTTTCTAGTTTCTTCCATGTATAAATGATGATGGTTTGTTTATTATGTATTGTGCTCGATTAATTATAGCACGGTATAACTTTTTTTATTCAAAGTAAATTATTGGTAATAAAGTATTTGTAAAATTTTGTAAAGTGTTGCATAAATCCACTACATAATCAATTCTTTTAAGACAAGTAATATTGAATTCGTTCTGAATGAATCAGCTGACAGCTGCTAAATCTGAATGACCTTGCTCTGTGTCAGTTTAGCTCATGCACCACAGAGTTTAACAGCATTTGCATTTCAGTCTAAATCATTTGGCATGATGAATTGGAAATAATACTACTGAAGTTGTGTGTTAAGTAGGGTTACCAGATTTCCAAGGGAAAAAAATGGAATGACTCATTTTTTAACATTTTTTTAAAACTAAGAAAGAGAAATTGGTAAACACATATTATGCTGAATACATAAACATTAAATTATGCACATTATTAACCTTCCAAGTGCCCTTCAATCTGACAATCTACATTTAATTGTACTTCACTGAATTCTTGGCATTTTTTAATAACTCTACATCACATTTTGCAGATTTATAAAATTCTGAACAGGATTTATTCTCATAGTTCACTGTCACCTGGTGCTCTGACTTGATTAAATCTGTTGAGCACCTGTTTCTTGTGTCAGTCCACTTAGTTTTCATTAATGAAAATATTCGCTCTACAAAAGCATTTGAACCAGGGATGCTAAATAAAAATCCTACCACTTTGGAAATATTTGGCACAGAATTATCATGCCCAGGTACTGACGAAAAGAATGTAAGCCAGTTTGCTGCATAATCACCATCTTTGTTCACACTGCTGCAGAGATAATCTTGATGACTCTTGAACTGCTCGTACAGGTCATCAATGGAAATATGTTCTCTGAGGTGGAACAGATCTATGGCTTTTTCAAAATCTTCGATATCAATCCCTTCCTGTAAAGAAAATGCTGTAAGCGATGCATAGCGATTGTCATTTGTCACATATCTTTCCTGTAGGTACTGAAGCATATTACTATAAAAGCTGTTCAGGTGTGCAATAAACTTTTTCTCTAGTGCCATAGACAATTCATTAATGAGTTCTTTTGCGTAACTACCAAAAAGTTGACGTTCACTCTCTGCTGAATTTTACAACTGAGAAGTTTCATCTCTTTATATGACTCTAGTATAGTTAAGTCTGAGTTTTCCAGTATTTTAGTTACCATTTGCAGCTGACTTCCAACATTGCTTAGAAAATTAAAGTATATTTCAGGCAGTCCTGCTTCCTCTGGGTCATCGTTCATAACAATCTTAGATAATAATTTTGGACAGTCTGGAATGATACTGAAATAAGTTTTAATCGCTTCCCAATTCTGAAGCAGTCTTTAAATGGCTGGTGTTAATGAGAGCCACCTAATTGGAACATGCCTCAAAATCTGAGTCCACTCCAAATTCACAAATTCGAAGAATGACTTTAACTCTTCCCTTCTTTTAGCAGAGACAGAGAAGTGGTTATAAATCTTTAAAATTACATTTTCTACATCAATATCCATTCTGTCAATAGCATACTTAATTGTGTTATGTATGACATGATTAGAGCAATTAGCTTTCACTAAATTAGGGTTTTTATTTCTTAGTAACTGAAACACAGAATGTTTGTTTCCCTAGTTCACATTGGCATAGTCTGCACAGTAAGAAAACACATAATTAACATCTAAGTTGTGCTTCTCTAGACTCTGCTGCACCAAACCAGTAATTGCTATAGATGTTTCCTCAGTACTTTCCACAAAATCTAGTAGCTTATTTTGCACTCCATTTAAAGGGTTCAAAGTATCGGATGCAAACTGGGAACATTTTTCGATTGCTTCTATTTGATGCATAGGTAGCCAATGAAAAAAAGGTAGAGGGTTTTTGTGGACATCTTACAATAGACACAAAGTCATTAACAGTTTTAGGAGCAAGAACATTCCTCACTATCATTTCCGCTTTAGTGCGCCCACATGAAACTTTGGAAGTAATTGCAGAATTACTGAAAATATGGGACAGAAGTTTGTTTCCGCAGTCCATATTAGAATAACTTAAATTGTTGATGTGTGTTTGGAGGAATTTAGTAACAGTGACGTCAAAATTAATATAATTAATATAATTTTTATATTAACTTATATTAACTTATATTAACTTAAATTGTGTTTCACTGCATGATAGACTAAACCAAGTTCACACGCTGTGATATTGTCATATTCTTGTTTATTGTTCAAATTAACAAATAATTTAAAAGTTTATTTCCAGCTCCAGCATTACATTGTTTAGATGCCCCTTATAACGTTCATGGTGCCTCAGATCACTTTGTCCACCATGTGAAATGCTGAAATCTTTCCTGCACACGGTACAAATTGCCCGATTCTTGTCTAATGCCGGCTTTACCCACAGAAATATATCTTTCCATTTTTTGAGATATGTTTGATGATGTTTTGCCTTCAATTTCTTCCATGGAGGAGTTTTTACTGGATCGTATTCAACCTCAAACATTTTCCTACTATTGTTGTACACGATCACCAACAATTTAAGCTTAGCTTCCAACAACCATGATTAAAATAGATTTACAACATAGAGTAGAATGGTAACGGAAGTGGAACTGAAAGGAACTGAAAGCAACTGAAAGACAAAATCAGAGAGACATTAAATTCACTTATTATAGCTGGCAGAAATGTGCTGCTCTGCTGCTACATGGCAGCACACACATGCACCTATGTTGATTTAGAAGGCACTTCTGTTGCCAGCATTCATGAAATGAAACAAAACAAAGTACCATTTTCCAAAGATTACATAAACTTTATGAGAATATTTAAGTCATTATATATAATTCAATAATTCGCAGTAGGCAAATAAAAACAGAGAATTGCATACTCCGGGTAAATAATAAACGGAGGAACAAAATTTGGGAGAAAAAACAGAGGATTCTGGGAAAAATGGAGCATCTGGCAACCCTAGTGTTAAGTATGTTTATACTGTGAACTGATCGTGGTGTTGTCTCAGAGCAGTGTATATTTATTGCATTAGGTTTTGCACATACAAAGTTACATATGGACTGTTAAATTGAATTTACACATAGATTCCTTGTTGTCATTGTTCTTAGCAAGCCCTGAGTTTATAGGTTTAGAATAATTTAAACTTATAGGTCAATTCAATAAATTATAATAGTTTATTCAATATTGTATTCAAACACCTTTTATAAGGAAAGGTAGAAATAATATATTGTTTCACAAAATTAGCATTATCTATGGTAGATGGTTGGTCTGCCATAACTGCTAAACCTACCTTTACAGCAGTGCTATTTGAGCAGAAGGATGGCAGTTGTAACATTCAAGAACAACCCAGTATTCAAATGTATGCAGTTTCCTCTTCCATTAAAAAATCTCTCAGTTTATACAGTGTATGGGAACAAATAATCAAGACCTAGATGGATCCTATTGTACTGAACACACTAAAGCTAGGTTTTTGCGGCCAATTTTGAAAGCTGACTATTTTCAGTACTACCCGGAAGCCTAGGTCTGTCTGGCTAATTTTGATAGCAGATTATTTTCAGCACTACCTGGAAGCCTAGGTCTGGTGACCAAGAATAAAAGTATTAGCCACAACAAACATACCTGATGCAGTAGAACCACTTGGAAAACCACATTAAAATAGCTAACCTGATACTTAAAATTATACTATGAGTCGACAGAGACACTCTGTACTTCACATACCACAAATTTTCTTTCAATGCGTTTTGTCTCCACTTGAAGGCATCATCAAGAAATTGTCGAAAAGTGTTGAAAGAAAATTTGTGAATGCGAAGTATAGAGTGTCTCAGTTGAAAAAAAAACTTGACTTATAGTATAATTTTAATTATTATATTACTTCACAGTGTTAATTCCAATTTACCTTTTCAAATCACTAATTTGATATTCAAGTTTTTGTCTTTGAGAATATCACAGAATATATTAAGAATGCCATTGTAGAGCAATTTTCTGTTGACTGGTTGCAAAGCAGAGAAAAATTACCTATTCTCTATAACTGTGAAGAAGATGCAGCACTTTCACTTATTAGTGAAATAGTATGAGGTGACTGAATTACGGCATATGGAACATAGAATTGTTTTGATGTCGAAGGTGGTAGCAATCCTTCATATCCTCAAAATTAGCAATATTTTCATTCATAAAATTATATACTTTTTTTTTTTTTTTTTTTTTTGTGTGTTACTTCATAGTTATGTGAAATAAAGTGTAGTGTCAAGCTAAGAGCTAATTTTGTTTTAGGTGTGATTTAAAATTTCAGAATTCAATTGGAAACATATTCTGTTTTATTGCTAGTAAGTTGATTATTTGAGAGTAGCTAAGCATTTATATTTTTTCAGATGGTGCCTAACAGTTGTGCAACTCATGCACTTCTGTCTGTTCTCTTGAATTGCCCCAATATTCACCTTGGTTCCACACTAAGCCGTCTCAAAGCTCATACATCTGGCATGTGCCCTGAAAACAAGGTAAGAGGGCCATGTAGTTCTTCACTGAGGGTTCTCAGTGCCTAGTGTCGCAAATTGCATCAAACCACTATTTTTTAATTTGTTTGTTCTCTCTTTTATTTTTCAAAATTTATAAGTAAAAAGGCAAGTAAAACCACTTAGAATAAAAAGACATCACATTTTGGTAAAATGTTGTAATACATTAAAACTTTAAAAAATTGGGATCCCTGGGTCACAAAACTCCCTTTTTAATTTGAGTTGAAATAAGGCCATTTGCACCTCACCATCATCATACAACATTTCTTTCTTAAATTCTAAGTGAAAATAGTAATTCATGCATTAAGAGGTTAACGATAGCATTCTACATAGATTCAAATGTTCTTTGCGTGGTAAAATCTTTACACTTGTCTTATTTCAGGGTTGGGCTATTGGAAATACACCAGAACTTGCAAAGGCTCATAATTCGCATGCAATGCCCCAAGCCAAACGAAGATTGGACAAATCCTCTGCTGTAAGCACAGGTCGCTATACCGGTGAAGCTTTTCATTTTGTCAGCTATGTTCCCATAAGAGGGAGGCTGTTTGAGCTGGATGGCTTGAAACCTTTTCCAATGGACCATGGTAAGGGCCATTTACACCTTTTTTATTATGCTTAAATGAGGTGATTAATTTTCCTTCTTCTGTGCCTTAATCCATTATCAGTCTACTATACTATTCATGCATGTGTTGACCTGTTGTGATGCCTCTGACATTCAAACAGTGCTCTTACTGCTCAGACAGTCATATATTTCTACAGTTGAAACCACTAGTGTGTAAAGGTACAACTTCTCATTGTTATAATTACAGTGAAGCCCTTACTTTATCAAACAGGTGCTGGAAATGTTCCTGCATCCACATATTTAGCCATCTTTTTGTGAAAATGTCTTTATGCATCTCAGTTCTGAAATATAGCTAATTCCTCCGCTGTTGTGTTTGCAACATTAGAAAGTTCTTCCTATACATTTGTAAAAAAAAAAAAAAAAAAACACACTACTGACAGTGAAGTAATGCAAGTATTATGAGTAAACTGCAACACATAGTAATACCCTTCACTTGTTTGGTAAATTGTCTAAATCCTCCGGGACCGGTTTTATGGCAACTTCGTCACATCCTCAACCAGCAGACTGAATAGCCTTTTAGTTAATTCTGGAAGTTGACGGATAGCTCGCTATCCCATTGCCATCTACCGGTGCTAACACAAAGTTATTGACATCTGTTGGCAGGATTTCAAAATTCATCACGTTATCTTTATTTTTCAAAATAAATAGGAGAAATGTGTTACTAAGTGTTGTAGTTTACTCATAATAGGGAACAGATGTTAAGGTAAATATATATATATATGTAATTAAATATTTTGCACAATTTAGTTAGTAGTATGTACATATTTTATGCATTTTATCAATATACTATACTGAGCTTTGTTTCCCCTTTTATTGTGTGTGGTAAACAACATGACTTTGTTTTTGAGAAGAGAAGCTGTGCAACCTTCTGCTTATCCTGTAACCTTAGATTAGATTATGTGCTGTCAACAGCTTGCTACAGATAAACATATTGTCACTTTGTGGATTCATAAAATTAAAAGTCTAGTTTACAGACATTCAAAATACTCTTTATTTCCATAGAAAGACACTTGTACAACTCTGATATCAGCACAATGATGTAACACACACATACGAAACCTTCAAGTCCGTCTGCCAAACGTCCACACTGCACTATTAACAGCTCTCGTCTTGCAACTCGTTACAGTTTAAATGTCCACAAACCCTGACCGTTGACCACTCTCGAGCAGCGCCCTGCCGACACTGTCTCGCCCAGTCCAGTCACTTTTATAATCGATCCATCGCCTCTCGAAGGCTAACGAAGCCTCTCGAATCCTCACAAAGCCTCATGGACGAGCACGATCTTTCATGAAGTAGCGAGAACACCATGGAACTGTCTGTCTCTTTCTCCCTGTGTTGCTCTCTCTCTGGGCGTGGCTTGGGTGCTATCTGTCTCTTTCACTGTCCACTTCTTTCGCTGCGTGCGTCTAAAACGCCTCGCAACACTGCTCCCTCTTCACGGCTGGTCATCCCAAACAGCACCATCGTAGCGGGCCAGACGATCCAGGTGTACCACCATCTTTCCTCGGGGCATCTTCTGGATGCGGTAGACCACGTCAATTCTCTTTACCACCCGGTTGGTGATGTTTCAGGCAGCATCCCTTGGTCCGGGTAGGGCGGTACAACCAGACCAGTCCACCTTGATGGAATTCTTGACTGTTGGCTTGCCGGATGTACCGGGTCTTCATGCGGTCGCTCGCAATCTGGATATTCTGACGAGCGATCACATGCATCTCATGGAGATAGTCCACCAAGTTCTTCACATACTCGGTTGCTGGCTGTTTTGCTTCCGGGGGCTCTCAAAAGTCAGAGCGTAGCTCTCGGCCAAACATTTAGCTTGCTGGCGTCATCCCAGCGGTGTCATGTGTTGACGAGCGGTAGGACAGCGAGAACAGTGGCACCTTGACGTCCCATTCTCGCTGATGGCTGGCCACGACCTTCCTCAGGTGTTCTTCTAAGGTCTTGATGTACCTCTCCACCATACTGTCCAACTGGGGATGTAGAGGTGTTGTGGGGGTCTTATTTACGCCAAATCTTTACAATGCCTCCTTCATTAGGTGAGACTCAAAATTGGTGCCCTGATCACTGGAGCTCTAACGGAATCCCAAAACGGCAGAACAGTTGCTCCATGAGGCAGTCAGTGATCGTCTGCGCCTCCTGGTTCGGGATGGCATACACCTCCGGCCACTTGGTGAAGTAGTCCACGGCTACCATCAGGTACTTGTAGCCTCGGTCGGACACTGGGAATGGTCCAGCTATGTCGACAGCGATGCGTTCGAATGGCACTCCGACGTTGTACTGCTGCATGCGACTCCGGGTCCTAGTTTGAAATCCGCGACTCGCCGCGCACACGTGATATTGATGGCACCATCTGTCAGCGTCTGCTCGGAGCCTTAGCCAGTAGTAGCATTGTCGATCGTTCGGTTTGCTCCCATATGTCTTCCTGAAGTACCGGCGTGCACTTCCTTCAAGACTTCAGGACCTTACTCCGGAGAAGTTCCAACTGTTCCCTCTGCGTCTTCCTGTCGGGTGATTCCCATATCCGGAACAGCAAGCCCCCTTTGATCTTCAGCGAGTCCCATTGGGACCAGAACGGTTTAAATGTTGCGCTTCTGGGTGTGATATCCTCCCAGAATGGTCTCGTCCCTGCCTCCACTTATCTCAAGAGTGGTCCCAAGTCGGCATCCGCCAGCTGCTCCCTCCAAAGGCCTGCGCTATCCCATCCATCCGTAGGCACTGCGTGACCACTCTGACAGCTGTGGCAGGCTCCTTCTCTTCCACCCTTGTGCACTGGCCGCAATCTTCCAGGCAGGGTCTTCGGGACATGGCGTTTGCATTGCCGTGGCTCTTCCTTATACAATGTTCAGAGATCAAGTTGTACTCCTGCAGCCTCTGGACCCAACGGGCTGTCTGGCCTTCTAGGTTCCTAAAGCTGAGTAGCCAAGGTCTTTACCACCTCCAGTAACTCTCGCTGGGTGACTCAGTAGTTCTTCTCTGCATCGGATAGCATCTTGCTGTAGTAAGCTAACACACGCTCGTGGCCGTCCTCGACCGAGGATAGGACGTCTCCAATACAGTGGTCGCTGGCATCGGTGTCTACAATGAAAGCGCCGCCTGGTCGTGGGAATCCCAAAATAGGAGAACTGCGCAGTGTCTTCTTCAGCTGCTGGAAAGCGCCTTTGGCGTCATCCGTCCACACATAAGGTCGATATTCCTCTGTCAGGCGATTGAGGGGCTTGGCAATGTGTGGGAACCCCTTAATGAAACGGCAGTAATGACTGCACAGCCCCAGGAAACTGCATAACTCTTGCTTATCCTTTGGGCAAGGCCAATCTTACGGCCTGTGTCTTCTCAGTCTGTGGCCACTCCGGTTGGTGAGACTATGCGGTCCAAGTAGTTGACTTCCTTGCGGAAGAGCTGACATTTCTTCGCGTTCAGCTTCAAGTTAGTCGCCTGCAGTCTCTGTAGCACCTTGCTCTGATTCTCAAGATGGTCTTCGAAAGTCTTGCCGACAATGATGATATCCAGGTATAGCAGACAGGCGGCATAAGTCAGTCCTCTCATCACTGACTCCATGAGGTGTTGGAAGGTAGCTGGTACGTTACAGAGGCCAAAGGGCATAACTGTGAACTGCCAGAGCCCTTGGCCTGTCGAGAATGCGGTCTTCTCCTCTCGGGTCTAGAGCTACCTGCCAGTACCCGACTTCAGGTCCAGGGTCGATGGATGGATATAAGGGCGCTATCCAGGGTCGAGAACCACTGTGCACCAGCTAACGTGTCCAGGGTGTCGTCAATCCGGGGTAAGGGGAAATAGTCCTTCCGGGTGACAGCGTTCAACTTCCAGTAGTCTATGCAGAAGCGTAGCCCGCTGTTCTTTGTCACCAAGACTACAGGGGAACACCAAGGACTGTCAAACTCTTCAATCACTCCCCTGGATCTCATGTCCTCCAGCATATCTCGTACCGCCCCTTGTTTCTCCAGTGAAACGCGTCTAGGTGGTTGCCGAATAGGCCGGGCGTCCCCGGTGTCGATGCGGTGAAGCACTTCGTCCGTGCGGCCGTAGTACTGTTACCTTGGCTGAAGACACGCTGGTATCGTCTCAGCAGTCGTCGAACTTTCTCCAGCTGTTCTGTGGTCAGGTAGTCGGCTGCAGTCAGGTAGTCGGCCGCCCTCTCCAGTAAGCCTTCTAGCCGGGGCCCCAGGTGTTGTGTCGACATCGGCTCCTGTGTCTTGTCGATTGCTGTTACGCTTACTACGGGCTCGCACGTTCCCAAATCCGTCCCGGCCTGGACGTCGTGATCGGTGTCTTACTGGTACCTCCGCTCGGCACAGCAACAATACCCTGGCTACACATAGTCCGTGTACAGGCGTCTTCTGGTCCAGCATCATGTTCCTGGTTTGCTGGCCTTCCAGTCGCGCCGTCACCATCACCTTGCTCCTTGCGGGGACAACCACGTCTTCGTTCAAGACGACCCTGCAGATTCCGAGGTGCTCTTCGGGTTGCTGGAGTATGACCTCTTCTCCGTTAAGCCGCAGGACCTTCCTGCTGACGTCGACCGTCGCCTCGTGGCTCCTGAGGGCATCCAATCCCAGTATCACCTCCTCAGCCACCTTTGCAACAAACACCCACAGACGCACGGCACTCCGTCCCAAGGTCAGCTTCAGCAGAGCCTCCTTCTCCACAGGCAAGATGTCGCCGGATGCCGTCATCAGCTGGTATGGTCGGCTAGGTTTCCTGGATGGCAAACCCTTGGCTATGTCGGGTCTGATGACGGTCACGGCTGCCCCGTTGTCCACCAGCATGCGGCATGGCTTCCCTCTCACCCAACCGTCCGCGATGAGGCTGTCATCCGTCAGTCGGCTGATGGTGCGCAGTGTCACTCGAGGGGATGGTGGTGATGGTGCCGACGTGCCCCTCGCCACGACGGCCCTTACTCGATTCCCGGCTGCTCTCCCTGGCATGGGCAGTCTCTCTCCAGGTGTCCCGGCTCTCCACACCCCCAACACTTGCCACTAGGTCTTCGCTGGCGTCCCTCGGTTGACCTCCGGTCTTCCGGGTAGCGGATACTCCTGGTTCTTGATGTCGGGTTAGCCGTCACCTTGGCCGCCTCCATCCTCAATGCTACCGTTAGCGCCTCATGTATAGTTGTGTAGTCGCCGAGCATTAGGCAGGTCAACTAAGGCCTTGCTAGCTAGCTGCTCAATCGCCAGGGCGAACTCCTGCAGCGTCTCCCCTGGCTGTTGCGACCTTGTCTTCAGCTGACTGCGGTAGGCTGCCGCTAGTCGGTGGTTCCCGAAACAGTTCTACAGGGCCTCCCAGATATCCTTGGGAGCCGCCGTTGTCTGGACCGCGTTTAGGACTTCTGCGTCCCGTCCCTAGAGGCTGGCTATTAGCTGTGTGGCCTCTTCTTCCGATGACCACTTGTTATGCCTGGCGGTGGAAGACCTCTAACCTTGATGCGCCATCGTACTTGGGAGGTTTGACGCGTGCAGATGTTGTGTCGCGTCCCGGCGCGTCGGCCTTCAAATCCTTCAACGTCCTGCCGACGACGCGCTCGTCCACTTGACACTTCCACTTGCCCAGCTCCGTGACGTCATCCCTCACGCCGGTCAACTGCTCTTCAAACTTTGTGGCGAGGGCCTCGTTTACCACTTTCATCTCCGTGGTCAGTTCAGTTATCTTCGCGGTCAGGCTATCTTTCGCCGTTCTTATTTCCTTCAGTTCCATAGCCAGGTGGTTGTTTGCCGTTTCCATCTTCGTTGTTAACTCGGTCTTCATTTCTTCCATTTTCTCCAAGATCTTTTCCAATGCCGCCTCCTTGGTGCTCACGTCTCACTCCTGACACCAGCTGTGACTCTGTGGGTTCGTGAAATTAAAAGTCCAAGTTGCACAAGTTCAAATGTTCTTTATTTCTGCCGAATTACACTTATGCAGCTCAGGTAACAGCAGAATCATGTACCACACACAATTATGTAACACTCACAATAACAATTCACAAGTTCGCCGGACGCAAGTCCTCACTACTCGCCTTGCCTTAAAACACTGAACAGCTCAAGACTCAAAACTGACTTTCTCGACACTCCGCACTCCTATTTATATGCAGGCCAGCATTTCCAGAAGATTCTCTTCGAGGAGGCAATAGTTGTTCCAGAGACTTCGCATTCTTTCAGGCGGCAGGAAGAGGGGGGAACGAAGATTCAGCCACCACCGTGGTTTCCCCTCTCTCCACCCTGTCACGCCTCCGTAGGCGCTAGCTGATTGGCGTAGGCGTGGCCTCTATGCCATATGGCCATCTCTTCTTGCAGCTTCTCAACGATTGGGTAACACTATACATGTTGAGTGATTTGTGTATATACCAAAATGCCTATAGTAAAAGGTAATGTAACTTTTCAGTTATAGCTGTATGTTAAACAATTCTCAGATACATTTAAAATAGATGGAAAAATTCTAAATTGTCAACCTTGTGGAAAGTTTATCACAGCTGATTAATGCTCCCAAGTAATGCAGCATTTATCCAGCAAGAAACATATCTTGGCGGCTTCACATACTTCTATGAAGCAGGTGCTTTTAAGTGAAGTAGGATCCTCCAGCTCACATTCCAGACCTTCCAAGTGTTGTGAACTTTATTCAGATATATGTCACACTTTTGTTTTGGCGGATATTCCTGTACATAAAGTAAACAATCCTGAGGTTAAAGTTTTTCTTGTAAAATACACAAACTTTGATCCTCCAGATGAATCTGCTTTAAAGAAACATTACCTTCTAAAGTGCCGCGAAGAAGCATTACAAAAAATCAGGACTGTGTGCAAAAATGAGAAAATATGGGTGTGTATTGATGAAACTCAAAATTCAACAAGAAGAAAAGTGGGAAATGTAGTGGTTCAGATTCTTAAAAATTATGACAGTTTCTAATTGTGAATTTTTACTAGCTTGCAAAGAAATGTCAGCAGAAAATAACAATGTTGCTAGGCTCTTCAATAAAAGTATGAACATGTTATTGCCAAATGGTGTTAAGTACGATAATGTGCTTAGTTTCCTGACCGAAGCAGCATCTTACATGAAGAAAGTACTTCGCATCAGCTATCCGAAAATGAGACATGTGACTTGCATTGTGCATGTGCTACATAGGGTATATGAAACTGTTCGGTTCTTATATCCCAATGTGGACAAGTTGGATAGAAGGTATTTGTTAAAGCCCCTAAGAGAGTTGATCTCTTTAGGACTAAAAACCCCAATGTTCCATTACCACCAGCACCAACTGTTACTCGCTGAGGCACTTGGCTTTTAGCACTGGTGTACTATGTACAGCATTTTGATAGCTTTAAATTGGTTGCTGATGAACTGGATGAAGATGATGGTTCATCTATAGAAATTGTTCAAAATCTGTTAACTGATGGTTAAGAAATGACTTGGCATATACTGATACTAATTTGGGTTTCTTGTCCAATTCCATTAAAAAACTAGAGGCAATAACTAATCTCTTGATAGAAAGTATTAAAGAAGTTATTAACGTATAAACGAAAATCAACTCACTCAAAAGCTTAAAAATGCATACAGGAGTTCAAATTATGAGACAAGTTGCCCAAGTTCTAGAAGGCCATCAATTAGACATTGAGGGTATAAGTGCTAGTGGTGTGCTTCTTATGAAATATCCAAGAGTGACATCATTTGACATAGAACGATCATTCTTCCAATACTGGGCAATGCTACGTGACATTTGGCAGAGATTTCTAATGGAAAATTTAGAGAAGTCATGTGTTGTGCACTGTAACTCCTAACAATTTCCAACAATTAACATGTGATATTAATAATCCATCACTGGTGAGTTATCAAAACAGTTCTTTTTTATTACAAGTTTTTCTATTATGTAAAATGAAAGAAAATATTTTTGGGTTGTAGTAAATATTTTGAAGTTTTTAACAAATATTTTCTTGATTTTTAATGCATAAAAACTAAATAAATTTAACTCTTTTAATTAAAATACAAATCTGTTCCCTACTAATAATGTAAACTCTGAAAGCATTAATAATAAACTTTGATGCCATGAACAACAAATAATACAAACTCTGAAAATATTAACAAAATCCTTGGGGCCATCTACAAACAAAAAATTTGAAAAATACAATATTTCCTACAGGAGTAAAGACCTATAAGCTACTATAAATGTCTTATGTCAGTAATGCCTAAACTTTAATTCCTTTAGATCTTTTAAACTTAGAATAAGTGAAATTAACCTTAGAACAAGATTGCACACACTTACAAAGGAGCCAGAAAAGCCTAATTGACTAAAAATTGACTAAGAACAGTATTCAAGATTGCTCACTGAGCAGGAATCTTAACCCAGGAGTCACAGCACTAACTTCCTTAGCCTGAGACTGTTTCCATACATTTAAGTTCAGTGCATGTACCATGCCCTTGGGATCAAAAGGATGCACCAGCGAGGCCATCCGACACCAAAACAACATAAGGCATAGATTGAGTCAATAAAACAACTGGCTATTGGTTCAAGCCTTTTTAATAATTCTCTTTGCTTGCAAATTAAATGTGTTAATATAAATGTCAAATAAATTTTAGATCATTTGCCTGTTTTATTGCCTCAAAAACTAGTTGTGTACTTGTGAATTTTATTAATATTTTTCTTCTCCATTACTCTTCCCAAAATGAAAAGCATCATAGATCTCATATCTTCTTACCTCCATTGCCAAGTCTTTCTTATAAAAGATACTTTACTTCACGTCTCATGTCCTGCGTTCTGTTCAATTCCTGAAATGACAAGGTTGTATCTTTTGTTCTTACCTTCTAAATTTTATACCCTTCTTTTTATGTTCTGGACTTCTTTCATAATTTTCTCTAATTTATTACTTTGTCTAACCCAATATTTTGTTCCAGCATATTTTCTAGTTCCTTTAATTTTTTCAGCACTTTGGTCTTGTCCCATGATCTTTGTTACCTTTTCGCTCACATTTGTGGAAGCTTCCTCAATACGTGTCCTCTGCTTACCACTGCTCGATTATTACTCCTATATATACCTTTAAGAAATTACATAAATAGTTTGAATCCTTACAAAAGAAATACAATAATTATTTATGTTTTGTAACTAAATTGGTTTTCAGGACCATGGGGTGACAAAGAAGACTGGACAGAAAAATTTAGGCGTGTTATTACAGATCGTCTGGGGATAGCAACTGGTGAACAGTATCATGATATAAGGTTTAACCTAATGGCTGTTGTTCCAGATAGAAGATTAGCTTTAACTCATAAACTAAAAATGCTGAAGACCAATAGGTAAGCTAAAATATGATTGACTATAACGTCTTGCCAGATTAGTGTTCAATACATTTTAATGGCTTTGCAGACTATCTATGGTCTTTTTGGAATTTTTTTAAATTCCATAACCTGCTTATATGGTATGCATTCCAAAATGATTTTTGTGTATCTCAAGGTGTTCCAGTGGATTGTAATTTGCTAAGGATTGTATAGTAAGGTTCCCTGACTAAGCTTTCATATTTTGTGATGTTTTATTATTCTCTGTTCATTCACCATGCAAGCAGGAATCCCCTAGACAGAAAAGTAAAGGAACAAAGAATAATTAACTTCAGCTTCTGTTTTAATTTTGTACCCAGCTGCAAAAATATGAACAGTGAGAACACTGATGAATGTTTGTGGTTGACTGGATGTCACATGGTATTAATTAATGAAAGTGACAGCAGCAGTCCTAAGGATAACTGTTGTTCAGAAGCTCTTGAATGGACAGACAATTTTATAGATTACCTTGAACAAATGGAGAATTCTGTGCTCTGTCAAATTAAGCCGTTGTAAATTAGTAATAATACCAAAGAAGACATTTCATTTCTTAAAACAAAAGTTGATAAAATAATTTTCCACTAGAATTCAAGTGATCTTCCTGTTATGTTTGCATCTAAAAATAGAGTAAAATACTTAATAAAGATTTTGTAAAATGTAATTTGCTTATTTTTGGTAAGAAATTACTATAATGTTAAAAACATTTGACATAAAAATAGATCAGTAAGAATGTTTGTTGAATAGATTACACCAATGGAAATGTCTTCTACAAAAGGGTTAGTTCAGTAGTAATTTCTGTATGTGAATATTGTAATATAGTATATAAACACACCTCATATTAGTGTCGTTACTGAAGAAAAAAAAAAAAAGATGGGTGCTCTCTTCAAAGGTAGAATATGACTTAAGTTCCACAGATTATAATGTATTTCAGAGGTTGATTGAAAGCTTTTGTTTGGATAAGACACTAAGGCTTTCTACAGCAGTCTGATGTATAACTGATGTAGTTGAAAGGTGAATATTTCGGTAATTAAATTTCATGATGGAGAGCAAGCAGGTTAAAATCTCTCACGTTTTATGTTTGCACTTTAATCCCTTGGTTTCTGTTCTTTTTTATGTTAAATATAATTTAGCAAATGCATATCTTAAGTATTATTATATTAAATTAAATGTATTATTCCCCTTCTTTTCAGTGCTAATATCCTTTGACTGATTAAGAAGCAATACTATTGATTATTCATTTAGTAAACATTAAATAAGTATATGTAATGGCATTTAAAAATATGCATGTCTTATTGTACTGAACTTGCTCTATATTCTATTGTATTTCTCTAATAAGAAATGTCAGTAATGCTAGCTTTGTTCAGTGTTACCAGGAGTGCTTTTATCAGTTCTTTTGTTCTACTCTAGAGCAAGCTACATGTGTTTCGACACACCACCCCTCTAGATGACTGAACTTTAAGGATACATCTTACTGTTGACATATTTTATTTCAGTTAAAATGTGGGTGCTTTGTTAGACAGGCAGCTTTGATTATCACAGGATTTTGCTATCTAAGTGCTATTAGACAGGCATACCATAATGGACTTGGAGGCATTGGAATCAGCAGTATAGAGAACAAGGGAAGTAGAAAAGTGTCATAGCACTCAGAGGAGGTTCGTCATAAGGACGCAAAGGTACGCTCCTCCTAAAAGAGATCTTACGGAAATAAATGAACCATGGCCTTTCGACAAGTAAGGACAGTTTATTTTTAAAATATAGGAAAGCTTCATAAGGTAGTAAAAGTGTTGTGTTCATACCTACAGTATATGGCTCGGCACAGTAGGATTAGTGTCCACCTGCTGCATTTGCATGTAACAGAAGGCATGCAGCTCTGAAGGTGGCAAGGAAGTGGGAGAAGGACTTGCACCTGTGCTCATCCGGCGCAGTTCTGTTCGGGCCTAGAGCAGTCTGCAGAGTAGTTTTATATTGCTAAAATGCACGGGTTTCTTATTTTAATGTTCTTTATGGACTGAGGAACAATAACAGAGTGTTACAGCTGGCTTTATAAAACCCAGTGACTAAAGAATGATGGATAACTTTGTAAAATCACTAAGTGAAGTACAATTTTCAAGGTTGACTCTTGAAGAAAAAGTATAGTTGAAACCTTTGGGTAGACCAATGCCCGAATTCTTAATGGGAAAAGTAAAAACTAAGAAAAATGAAAGCCGGGTGTTTAAGAGGCACCTTAGTTCTAAGGTCATGTATTCATGTATGAGAAATTTGACTGGAATCTGTGGCTGCGAAATTCTCAAGTCCTTTTTCTGCTATCCGTGTATTTTGTTTGCTTCTAAATGTGTCAATTGTTTGTGGACAGTTAAGGAAGTGAGTAATAACAGAACAGTGAGCATTTAACAGAAAAAATAAACAAACATGTACATTCAGTGCACCGTATGATTAGTGTGGTACATATGTCCTCCATCATGTCTTGACTCTCTGTTTAAAGAAAATGTTAAGAAGCTTAACATTCAAGTGAATAAAAATAGACAGATTTTAAAAAAGCTTATTTCATATGTCAAGTTTTATGGTGTGTTTGAACTAACTTTACGAGCACATGACCAATCTGTTATTTCTTCCAATCCAGGGGTGTACAGGGGCCTCATTGACCATACAGCTGAACTGGATACAGTGATGTAGGAACATTTAGAAACAGCCACAGTATTTAAAGGAACTTCGAAAATAGTGCAGAATGATCTATTACACTGCATGTTGAAAGTCTATAGAGAGAAAATAGAGCAACAGATAGGGCTTCTGAGTTTGTTCCCATTCAGTTTGATGAGACAACTGACATTTCAAATCACTGTCAGATGGTTTTGGTATTCCGTTACGTATATGAAGAATTCGTAAATGAGATACTTTGGGCTTTTGGAACCATGAAGGAAGAGATGCGGAATCTCTGACAAAGTGCATAAGGAATGAAATCTACCCACTTCTTGGAAATACCAAAGAAGAGCTCATTGCTCAAACCTTTGATGGAGCTAGTGTTATATGTGGAAGAACTGGTGGGGTACAGGCCAAAATAAGCGAAACATATCCATATGCGTACTTTGTCCATTGATATGCACACCGGTTGAATTTAATCATACAAAAGGAAACTAACCCTAATTCCCAGGTATGCCTGTTCTTTTCAGATCTGTTGAATATTCCAGCATTCTTTTCCAATTCCTCTTTGCAATCTTATATTTTAGAAAAAGTAGTGCAAGCAAGATTGCGCAGAGTTGCTTCAACAAGATGGAATTACAACACTCGTACCGTCAATGTTATGTACGAAAACATAGAAAACCTGAAAGATTGCTTTGAAATTATTGAAGAGAGTTGCACTAATACAACCACAGTAAATGAAGCCAGTAGCTATAGATGAGCTCTTGTAGATCCAAATTTTATTTTTTGGTTAAGAGTTTTCCACAAAATCCTACCTCATGTAGACATTTTGTACCAGCAACTTTAAAAGAAGAGCAAAGATAGTGTAAGGTTACAGAATGATATCCTTATATTTAAACAACAAATGGAAAAGGAAAGATTGAATATTGATGAAGTACACATAAACTTAAGTGAAGAATTTCCACAGCCGCCAAAGAAAAGAAAAAGTATGGAATGTACAAGGGTTGGAGATGCCCAAGGAGGTGTGTGACGTAATCACAGCTACTGTCACAGATAGATCTGCTTATAATGGACATCTAGGAGCTGCATCTTTGCTGTGTAACAACTTATTTAAGGATTTTTGTGAACGTTTCCCGGAAGAAATTTTCACACTATCCTTTTCTACAGCAAGGAAAACTGTGCACAGAGTTGCAGCTAATTTAAAGATGAAATGACTTTAACATTCAAGGAGCATTCAAACGTTTTCATTTCATATACAAAAATAAATTTTCGTCAGTGTTCAGTGAAGTCACAAAACTTTTGAAAATTGTCATAACAACACTGAGGAGACTGCAGAACCTGAACATTGCTTTTCCACTCTGAAAAAGGATAAAAACGCTTTTAAGAACTACAATGACAAACGACAGACTCAATGCTTTAGCAAGGCTGTCAATAAATAAGGCCCCTTTTAGTAACATGCAGGATTTTGATGAAAGAGTGATGAAAAATTTCATTAAATTAAAGAACTTATAAATTGGACAAAATTACAATTCATGAGAAACTGAACAAATGTCAAATATGAGAATTAATGTGTGTACATTCAGTGATATGTGCGTGAATCTGTGGAAAAAAAAATCACACTCTTGTGATGGCAGCTTATATGGATTTGTGTGAGCTTGAATGTTGTTCTAATAACATCCTTTTATATTTTGTATGCTAATTAATATGCAGCTTTGGGTAAAGATTCTTTTAGGCTTCTTGTACTTATTTCTGAGGTATATATCACAACTTGAGAACCACTATTTCCCTGGGATGTAGAGGTAGAATTTGAAAAAAATAATTCTTAAAATTTACAAGTGTAATAATTGTTGTCAGTACTTAGCAAGCAAAACCGTTTCCACACCTCCCAAAAATTTCAGCCACAAGCCGCCACTCATAGCACTGGTCATAAAAGACTTTCTAGTCAGGAGAATGATGAACGTCTTCAGACAGAAGTAGAGAGAAGGTCCTTTTTAACTGCAGCTGAATTGATGGCAGTTTGTCACCTTGCTGTATTTTTTTTAAACCAACATTGTCATATCGAATGAAGAGTGAAATAGATGAAATGATGCTCAGATGAGCCCAGGGTCCATAGAGCTTAGAGTTACCCAACATTCGTCTTTCTGGATAAAGAAAAACTCTGGAAAAAAACTTATCTAGATAACTCACCCTGACCAAGATTCGAACTCAGGACCTCATGAACGTGAGGCAGGCACACTACCATCTATGCTACTTCCTGTTTCTTTACCGACTGTAAAGAATCACTGTAGGGAGAGGCCCTTAAGAGACCCTTTCTTACACTTGCATATGCCATCAACAGTAGAAACATTGACTGGTATAGAGTAATGTCGTGGACAAAGTTGTAGTGTTGACATCATATAATAGGCAGATCACAGGGTCAATGAATTGATTAATGACACACGGCTACATATGTTTGTAGTAGTCATGTAAGTGTCTCATGTTGGAACTGTATTTTATTTTGAAGTTTTGGACACCTTGAATGAATACTTGGAAGGTTAGACAGTTCACAACAATTATTTTATCTCCATCTGGCAGAGAAAGGTATCCTGATGGAGCAATCCGCTTTCTGCAGGATTAATGCAGTCAAGGAGAGTTCAGCATTGGTTTGATGGGCAAGAGGATATCTCATTGATATCTCGCTCTCCAAGGTCACCTGAACTAAATCTAATTGAGGCATGTAGGCAGAAAGAGGGAAATTCTTTGCAATTCCTGTCACCCACTTCTCAGGATATCTACCAATCTGTGAGGCATAGTCGAAGAAGTGTTGAATTCCCTTGCAGAAACAACACAATGCCTTCATCAGCTTATAGACTCCATGCTGAGAAGACTTAGCAATATTTTTGAGCATGAAGGATATTGGGTTGGGTATTAAGTATTTTTATTTTGTATTTTCAGTACAGATCGAAATGGTCTTTAAGTATAAATAATTATTTTTAACCTAAAGAGGGAAGGTCTTCAAGCATTAAAATTAAACATTGAAGATGATGTGTGAGATTTTTTGCAATTTACGTCCTCCAACTTTAAGTCATATCGGATGTTTGCGCCATTATCGTCATTTGTTCCGGCGGGCGCATGAATATTTCACTTGGCGCCGGTTATGCGGCCAGCTGATCATGTGACTCGCCAGCGCGCAAGAAAAGAGGCTTCTTCTTCCTTTATAGTTACAGACATGTTGAGACATGTGATGTGCTTCTTTGTGTGGCTGCGTGCAGCTGTTATTGCAATGAAAGAACCGTTTTAGTTTATCTCAAATATTAAATGTATTGTTGTCTTCTTCATGATTATTCACATAAGAAATGTAGCATGTGCAATAAATTTATCTAGTGATATGAATACAGATCTATCGAGTACAGTCCACAAAATTAGTTTCCTTGGTTACAGCTAAAATCAAGGTGGTCCTCCGCATTAAATTAAGCACGACACGAACATCGGATGATGAATGAAATGGGTGAAATGATGCTCAAATGAGTCCGGAGTCCATGGAGCTTAGAGTTACCCAGCATTCGTCTATCAGGATAAGGGAAAACCCCAGAAAAAGCATATCCAGGTAACTCACCCTGACCAAGATACGAACTCGGGACCTCTTGAACGTGAGGCAGACACGCTACCATCTATGTTACCGAGGCGGGCTTGTGTGAGATTCATACCTGTGTAACCCACTAATCTGTGATCCCAGCTACAATGTCTAGAACTGCTTGGACACTTTTAGACATTAGTTTAATTTTGTTATTTACCTTACGCTTACATACTAGGAAAAAAGTTCCTGACTACATTCCATTTAATCTGTGCAAACCCAGTATTTATTCACACTTCTGGTTTTAATTGAGGAAGTTGCAAGAGTTTGTGTTTTTCTTGAAGATTGATGTCAATAGTGTTCACAATTGCAGATCTGTGCAAAGCCGTGATGCTTGTAGGAGCCTGCCCGTGACTCCGGCTAACTTTGGAATCACAAAGTGATCTTAGTTTCTCAAAGTGGTCAAACATTTTACCATCTATATCGAGATTTAACTGTATTGGAACACCACAGTGAAGCGAAATAATAATTTATAGATGAGTCATATTTATTATACATCTGCTTCACTTACGTACCTATTTTGAGGACATGTTTCGCAAATCATCGTTTGCATCTTCGGCTCTTATGCGACTAAAGCTTGATCCAGTGGTGTGGGTAATTCTGGAGTTGCTGCTGCCATCTGTTGATTAAGTGATGAACTTAAATGTGGGATTCTCTTCTGGCGGGATTTCAAGGATCCCGAAATCTCGCTAGAAGAGAATCCCACATTTAAGTTCATCACTAAATCAACAGATGCCAGCAGTAACTCCAGAATTACCCACACCACTGGATCAAGCTTTAGTCGCATAAGAGCCGAAGATGCAAACGATGATTTGCGAAACATGTCCTCAAAATAGGTACATAAGTGAAGCAGATGTATAATAAATACGACTCATCTATAAATTAATAATTTTACCATCTGTACATACTATAGAAGGCCATGCCGTGGCTGAGTGGTTAGACCACTTGGCTCTCACCCAAATGGCCTGGGTTCGATTCCAGGCAACCACTAAGTGAGATTTGTGGTGAGACGTGTTTTCCTCCGGTTTCCTCTGCCAGCATTCCACCAACTCCTCCCATCATCATCTTACCTATCACCTCATCTCTAGTAGTTTCACTTCCAGTGTTGAGCTGATCTCTTATCCTGGAATCTCTCTGATCAGGAAACCTCTGAATCTCAACCTGTTGCCTACGGCCTCGAGGTAACGCAGTTCAGAAGGTCTTATGTTCCACTTAAGGAATTACAGGAATTCATTCATTCACATACTATAGGTGTTAGGCCCATTTTTTAGATTAATTGCTGTTTTGTTTTATCTGTGGTGGTATTCCTCTTCATTATGAAGAGCAATCAAGTCTGCCGCAGTGTCATAAATTTTTGGGCCAAAATATAAATGACAATAGGAGTATCTGCATTCTCTTATATTATCCATAGCTTGACTGAGAAAAGAAAATAAGCTTAAAAAGTAATATCACCTCAAAAATGTGAAAAAAGTTTGAAATTGGTGCAGCTCTTGTATATTATTTTATTTTGTATTCCAACTTATTACTAAAGTTAAAGACAATGTTTGGAGACTTTTGCGTCTACACTAGCAATGAAAGTATCAAAATTTTCATGACAAAACCCAGAAGTTTTGGTTACAGAAACAGTTTATGCTAAATTGGCTGCATGCAGAAAACGAGTTGCCAGATTTAACTGCAAAGTTTCAAAATTGGAAGCTAAATCATCAATTAAAGCTGTTAAGAAACACTACTTGCAAAAGATAGAGTCAACCTGAAAAACTCAATGCCATGGCCGGGATTTGATCCATGGATCTCCTGGTTTCCGTCCAGACGCTCTTACCCATTGAGCTACCATGGCCAACGTGCCATCCAGACATTAAATTCTCCAATTGACTCATGTATTTTCCCTGGTAAACCATAGAGGCTCTCGTATTCGAGATACACAGCTTGTGGCGACATACTAATGTAAGTACTTAAATCCCAGGATTCATCACTAAACTCTTATTATTTAAGTTAATTGATGGAAATTAATAATTTCTTCACACTAGCCTTATATAGGCTAAGGTTTTGAATAGAGTCAGCCTGAAAAATTCAATGCCATGACCAGGATTTGAACCTAGCTGCCTATCCAATTGATCAGTTTTCAGTTGGCTCTTGGTGTCTTTAGCCATAAGTATTAGATAGGTGACTGGGTCCATAACCCCCCGGGATAGCTGCCAAGTAATTCCTGGTTCCAGATGGTAGCATTAGGGATCCTCACCGGGATAGTCTCCCAGATCAGAACTAGCATTCTAGATTGAGTCCTCCGTTCAGTGTCTTGTTCCTCATTAGGAATCTCTCTGCCCACAATGCCACCACTCTCCGGGTCCATGCTGGAACCACTTCTTGCTTTGCCCACTGACAGCAGCCTCTCCTATGTATAGTTCAGCAGAATCTCGTTGTAGCCTAGGTCAACACGCAAAGTTCATCTTAGCAGTGAAACATCAAAGGGCTTCCAGGTCCAAGATGACTTCCTGGATAAATGCAGCAACGAAAACCCACAACTCATACTTGTTGCTGTCATGAGTCATCTACAGGTAAGCTTCATGTCACAGGCAGTGTTTCACTTGAAACAGTTTGTAGCTCTTAATGCCTAATCTGCATTCTCTGGCTAAACTAGCACTACATTTGACCTAGCAATGGTTAGTCAGCCTTCCATAATTACAAGCACCCAGCTGGGATGATCTGGCATACATTATCAGACCACCCTCACCATTCCCAGCCACAGTTTCAGGGTGAACTGAGGGAGAAATGGTGAAACAATGTGTGTTCTTACCAGCCCTTAGCTACATATTTCTCCTGATATTGGTAAGGATACATTTGCAGTTTGCTCTTAGATGATAGGGCTCTTCACAATTCGAGCTAGTAGGTACTTTGTTCCTAATTCTAGTTTAAACTTCTGTTGTGGCACCAACCCCATCATTCACAGCAATCACAACTGTGACCAAAACCAGAATGGCTCTTCCAGCCATTATTTTCATGGCTTGTATGTGGAGAACAGCTGCCAGAAAATTGTTGATGTTCAGTTAGGGTAAGCACTTCTCTGTCATTTACTCTGCTCATAAACATGTGAGTTACTGTCCAGAAATAAAGTCTGGTGGTTAATTCAATAACCTAGCTCCATGGCAGATTCCTCTGAAGTCTTGCCAGGTATTTATGCTCTTGTCTTTAGCTGGGCCCGATAACCAGCAGCCAGATGATGTCCTCCAAGCAACATTTGAACGGTCTAATTGTCATCAGCAAACCTCCAACAGAAGAAGTGCAAAGACTTTTGTATGCTTGCCCCTGCAGGGTAAACAAAAGCTGTGACTTCTTTGCTGACATTCACCCATTATGGATAGCATTTGCCTCAAACTGCTGCTTCAGTGCCATCCATAATGAATGTTATCAAATTTAGGAAGCTTCAGTATTTCAATATTAGCTAGCCTCATGATCGTGGTACCTTCTTTAACTTTGGCATGGATGTTGGCTTCTAGTTCAAATGCATTTCCTTCACTGCAGCATCCATCATTCACTTGCTTTCCTTCAGCTGCTGGTGTAATTATTTTTTCAGTCAATGTAGACGTTCTTCCACAACATTTTTTTTTTTTTTTTTTTTTTTTAATATCAGACTTAAACTCTTCTAACGCCTTTTTAAGGTTGCCATTCAATTCTTTCAGAGTGTCTTTTATCTCAGATATCACAGGGTCAATATCAAGATTGAGCTCAGATTTGATTTTGTCCATTTCATCCCTCACTTCATTTACATCATTTCCATTTCAATTTCTCCATTTTGGATTTTATTTTTATCTCCTTTTATCCATTCCAAGTTTAATTTCCATTTCTATGTTCTCCTTTTCACATTTCAAGGTCCTTATATCAGCTAGTAATTGTCGTGACATTCAACTCCTTCTCCTAACACAAGTGTGACTTCATGCACTTCTCTCCCAGTCACTCTTCAGTTTATTCTTGCATATAATGCTGCAACTAATGACATACAAATTAGGCTCTTGTCTTTTCCAGTCTCACATTCGTGTTTGAAACATTGAATTTGCCTTCCTTCCTCATTTCTCTCACCCTCTCTAATTGCTCCTTGATACATCGAACACAGGACTCACAACACAGAACAGCGTAAATAGCATACAGCATTGAATCTCACAATTACAACGTCTCTTGCAGCAGTGATTTGTACTAACACAAATACTCAAGAAGTTTCTGTCCAAAAGGGAAGAAAGAGAGGTCTGGAAGCTTCTACAGATGCCCTAATAAGCCTTTCACTCCATACATAGCCTGAGAGTGCCTCTCTCCCATGCACATGTTGGCTGGCACTAGAGAACATGCCTGCTACTTGCAGTTGGGAGGGCAGGTGAGAGCTCTTTCAAAATATGTTGCTTTCTCAACTGGGCTTCATTAACTTGTCATCATAACAGATCCCCTGATCAAACCCAAGGTGTCACCTCTTCAGCAAGCATAATTATTGGACTACTTATATAAATGTTTATAATATGTTAATGTTTTGACATTTGTAACACTTAACATCATTAGAATTTGTATTTACATGAGTATGTTTCTAAGGACATTCCACTTTGTTCAGCATGCATACAACTGATGTTCTCCAAAATAGGTTAATGTACAAATTGAACTTAATATTCATTCATAAAATACATATCACTATTACTAGTACTGTGCTGTACAATATTCCTATATTATAGTTAAAATTTTTAATTTAACCGTGGACTGCTCTTTGGAGGAACTAATTTAAACTCATAATAATTTGTTTTTAAAATTCGCATTTTTCTTCTACAAGTAGCTTTAAAGTACATGTAGTTTATTTAACATTTGTTTATATCTGCTAATTTTATTTAGAATCAGCATATGCTTTATTCCCTATCTCTTTGCAGGCAAATAGTGTTAGAGGCTTTACAGCAGTTAGTGAAACTCACTCATCCTGAACTAACAAATGGAAAAGAAGAAGTAGAAAATACAGATGAGAAAAAGGTCACTGAGGCAGTTCCAAGCTCAGAATCAGAGCACAAAGAACCACAGAAAAATGATGTGACAGAGAAGCCTAAAATTAATGGTGTACTTCCAGCATCAGAAATAAAGAATGTAAAACCCAATTCCATTTCTTCAAATAGTGATGCAAAAAAGGAACTATGTGTAGGCGATTCAGAGACTTATTTAACTCCACATCCTATTTTAGAAACACACAATTATGCAAAAATTCCACTGATTGCTTCATCAGATTCAAGCGATCCTGCAATTGCTAAGCTAGTTGCTGATGGCAGGTGAGTACTATAAGAATGACAAATACTGAGCAAGATGGATGAATACAGCAGTGGGAACTATCAGAGTTAACTGCTTCAGTTATAGCAAGCTCAAGTTTTCTCTATCTACTAGACTCCTAAACTTACTATGCTAGGCAGATTAACACTGATGGTTCTAGATGTTGTATGGACAAATTTTTAAAGTTAGTTGGACTGTTCAGCTATAGATAATAGTGCCTAGAAGTTCAGGTGTTTTTATGTTTTTCAGTAAATTCATCAGTAGTTCCAATGTTTTAGCAAAATGACAAACCTTCTATAAATGAAATTGTGCATATATGGTGTTGGTGTTATTGCTCATGTTACTCATTCAAATTAATTAAAATTATTAAAATGTGAAATGTTTTAATTTCCATCTCACCTTTTTTAACATTCTGCTCATCCTGAAATGCTCTTTAAATTCTGTGTTGTTGCATTGATTTACTATATATTACAGGTACAATGTTATGAAGACTACTACATGGCTCTTTCCTCCATCATTAGATGTTAAGAAGTTCTTTATTCACTTTCCTCCTCTGAAGAATAAATCCCTAGAAGAAAAAAAGCTAATGTATTGTTATGTTATGCTTATACTGACCCAACTAGAACTATATTTTTTTTTATTTGATTTAGTTTATCCATTTAATCAATCTCCCCTCCTCTCTCTCATACAACATCAATTAACATACACCCTGCACATATAAAATATAAATTTGGAGCAATCATGAGATAAATACGTAAAATATGAAGCTATTAACAGTGAAGCAAACAAATATATGCAAATATAATTTGTAACTTAAAACTTCACTTATCTTATAAGAAGTGATAATTCTTATAAATTCTCCAGGATCGTGATTTCATGTAAAATTATACACATCTTCAGCTGGAAACAAAGCTGTCGCCATAGTTACAAACGCTAGAGGTTGATATGTTCTTGTTAGTACTACCAAAATCTGCCGGTATTTCAAAATTCATTGTGCAATATTTGTTTTTTAAAATAAATATATTTTCCCAAACCATTAAATCTATCGGACCATTTAATTGTTTTATATCATGAGATATTTCTTTAAAGTTAAGCAAAAGTTGTTTTATTGGTTTATTTAATATATTTGTTTAATTTATTAATTTATTCATCCATCCATCCATCCATCCATCCATCCATCCATCCATCCATTCATTTATACTAAACAAATTATATTTCAATATGACATGGCTTTAGCCCAGGGTCATATCCTAATGAAATTGAATTTTTATTTGTGGACGCTCTTTAACTGCTACTGTTCTCAGTGTCCCATTCAACAGTGGGCGTGAAAGACTATTTAATTTGCTCAGAGCCTTTTTATCAGGCTTGAGGATCTTTTACATGCAATAAATCTATGATGTGGGACCACCAGCTTTCAGGGGTGGCTCGTCATTACATGCTGCAGTGCTGTAGCACACTCTTTTCTGTTTTATAAATCACATTGTAGAAATTTTAAAAGACCATTTAAGTAACAATGCATTATTATAAGTGTAAGAATTTGAGTACAACCAGTAATGAACTCTAAATGCTTGGAAACCACCTGCATAACTAATGGAACATATCCTTGACTTCAACGTGCTGAGAGCCAGCAAACTCGGTAATCAGTATTACACAAATAAAAATATTTGTAACAGAGTCTCCACTTAACTTAAGAAGTTGATAAGGCAGATCGCCTTCGTTTTGAGTTTACTAAACAAACTCCGTTAAGGGAATCTCGGTTACCATGCTATTTTCTTTCATTATGTCACATTTCCAACATTACCAATATCTGAATACGAAACAAACCTAAAAACAGAATCAATTGCCGGTATGTCAAAATTCATTACGCGATGTTTATTTTTTAAAATAAATATTTTCTCCCACACTGACATTCTTTAATTTGGATTGACTTCATTTTATATGAACTTATTGCACATAATGCTGCTTTAGAATCAGAAAGTACGACAGCATTTTTGAATTTATCTATTCTGTATAGAAGGTGTTGGAGTGAAATATGAATAGCCGTTACTTCTGCATCAAAATTTGTTGTGTGGTATCCTGCTGGTTGATAGAATGAGAATAGTGCACACTTAATTCGTGCTCCTGAGTTGTTGTCCAAGTTAGATCCATCTGTGTAGATATGTAACCATTCTGCAGATGGGTGTCTATTGTTCACAGTTTCTAATGCTAGTGCTTTTAGTACAGGTTTGGAAGCTTCAGATTTTGTAACTATTTGTTCTAAATCTAATTGAATATTAATTGGTTCAAACGTTCGTGGGTTTTCTTTGATTAAAATGTTTTCTTTATAATTAGGAAGATTCAGATCTGTTTTTAATTCTGTAACTTTGTGTAGGAAACTTGTTTGTGTTTTCATCTTGATTGGTTGTAGTAATCTTTTCTCCCATTTTGTTATTTTTAGTTGCAACATTTTTTCATGTTGTATTAGTGCCTGCTCCTCTAAAGTTCCGAGTTAAGGCTTGCATTGCCGTGATTGGAGTTGATTTTGCTGCACCGGTTATTAGTCGCAGGGGCTGATTTTGGCATCCTTCTATGTGATTTATGTTAGAACTGTTACGTCCTCCAATGTTAAGTCATATCGGACGGTGAATGAGATGGGTGAAATGATGCTCAAATGTGTCCAGGGTCCATGGAGCTTAGAGCTACCCGACATTCATCTTTAAGGATAAGGGAAAACCCTGGAAAAAACCTTATCCAGGTAGCTCACCCTGACCAAGATTTGAACTCGGGACCTCTTGAATGTGAGGCAAACATGCTACCATGTACGCTATCGAGGCGGGCTTGAAGATTTTTTGGAAAAAGTATGTAGCTCTGGGATGATGTGTGAATTTACTGTATGAAGTTTTATTGCTGATTGGGGAAAGAATAGTTACTTGTTTGCATTGTTGTCAAAAACATACAAAACTAGAATTAGGCTTACATAGGAAAGAAACCACATAGACAATTTCATAAAATCAGATGGATATAATCCAAGACAACACAAGCATGCTGTTATCAACAGTTTAACTTACAGGCTGGTTAATGCACCCTTAAACAACATGGAATATATCAAAGAGTACAATAATATCATTCACTTTGTAGAATACAATGGATTCAGTGCTGAATTGGTCAAAAAGAAAATTGATAAATTCAAAAGACAACAAAAATGCAAACAAGTAAACTACTCTTTCCCCAATCAGCAATAAAACTTCATACAGAAAATTTACACATCATCCCAGAGCTACATACCGTTTCCAAAAAGTCTTCAAAGAGCACAACATTACTTTGGCCCCACAGAACAAATTCAGTGTACAACACCTTTTGAAATCATATAATGCAAAGGAGATACTCACAGACAAAAAAATCAGGTGTGCACCAGATAAACTACAAAGACTGTGGCAAATTTTACATTGGAAAAACTAAAAGGAGGCTTAAGGAGCATTTTAGGAACATAAGGAACAAAGAAATAGATAAATCGGTGGTAGCTTACCATTTTTGGAATGATAATCACAATCCACTTACTAAAAGGTGTTCAGTGTCCAACTGCATTAACCACGTGGGAAAAAATATTCAGAAAGAAATATGAAAGAAAGGTGTTCAATTTCAACACTACCTTTGAAGAGAACCCAAACTTCAAGTTCATCAAGATACCGAAAGAGATGCCTCTATTGTGTCCAAGGAGTTCCCAATTCAACATTCAATAGTCGACGTTAGCTGAGGCTGTTAGGAAGGTCCTAACGAAATGTGTTCTAGGTAAACACTAGCAATAAATGGAGCATTGATTACTAGTTCAATTCAAAATTATATTACGTTAAGATATTTAACATATCTCAGTTTATTTCCTTAATTGGTTTTTGAACCTATCTAGCCTATTATTGGGATGTTATCTGGACCATTAATATCTAACTTCAGTCATGAGCAATAATGATCTATGAAACACATTGCACTAGCCCATTTTTAATTTGTGATAAATAGCTTATTATATTATGGCTAGCATTGATTCTGGTTTGTTTATCATTAAAGAAATACAAATTAAATGACTTAAAGCAGCTAAATAGCTTCCGTTTATACGGGTAATTAATGATAATTGATTGCTCTAAGACACACAATCTGTGTAGGCTATCTCTGAAAGGTAGAATCAGAACTGATAAATTCAGTGTCAGCCAGAATTTGAACCATGGAACTTCTGCTCTACATACGGCTGCTCTACCATGCGAACATGCTGGTACAGTATTAAATTCTGCAGCTATTGTGCTTTCCTGTTTTACCATGAGGAAATCACAATTATTATTAGATTGTCTCTTAAGTAATATCCGTTTTATCGTGGTGGTGGCGGTAAGGGAGGCAGGGGTAAGGTAGTCCGTAGACAACGGTCCAACATGTCCTCCCGCCATTACCGATTATTTTCAACAATCGCCACATTTGTAATGTGTCTTGGGCGCAAAAACATTTTCCACAGGGTGGTAATGTAGTTTTGGTAAGTTTTGCTATGATTATTTTGTAAAATTATTGGGTTTCTTTGGTTTGGCAATGCTATTTACAGGATGACATGGCTAGTGTTGCATACATTGTGAGGATGTATCAGTCTTCAGTTGTTAATAAATGATCACAAAATGGAGATAACAAAGTTTGAACTTAGAGTCCTTCTAAAACATTACTGGAAACAAGATTATAAAACTGCTGCTGCTGCCACAGCTCAAAAAATATGTGAAGTGGAAGGAGAAGGTGTCGCTGGTGGGCATGTGGCACAACAATGGTTCCAACATTTCAACAATGGAGATGAAAGTACTAAGATTTATCACATTCTGAAAGACCTAAAGTATGGAATATTGAGGATACACACCAAGTTTTGCGGGAAAATCTACAAAAAAGTACCCTAGGCTTTCAGAAGAACTTGGTGCATCAAAAGATATCATACACTGCCACATTAAAATACTTGGAAAATCATACAGAAGCTGTAGATCTGTACCTCATGAACTGACACCTCATCAAGCTGAACGTAGAGTGAACATCTGTTGTCAGCTTATCCATAATCCCATGGATGATAGATTTGTCAGGAGAATTGTCACTTGTGATGAAAAATGTGTATATTACTGAAACCCTGAATGCCTGGAAACAGTGACTTGGTCTCTGCCAGTCATCACCCCCCCCCCCTCAAAAAAAATCATTCCCAAAGTAATGTGTGTTGGTGAAATTTTCAAGGTGTAATTCACTGGAAGTTTGCCCCAGACGGGCGGGCGATTGATGTGGATCTTTGTTCTCAACAACTGGAATGAGTTCATGAAACTTTGAGACAGAGATACCCAGCGTTGCATATTTAACCTATACAGAGTTCTATTGCAACAGGACAATGCAACACCACATACTACATCAACAACCATAGACAAATCTCAGGAATGGGAAGGAATCAGACTGCTACCACACCCAGCATACAACCCTAATCTTGCACCATCAGATTATCATCTTTTTTTATCCTTGGCCCATTTTCTAATGGAAGAAATTTTGCCAACAATGAAGCAGTGCAGGTGGGTGTCACTGAATTCTTCGCATCAAAAACCAGAGTCTGGTACCATCATGGTATAATAAACCTTGCTGAATGATGGCTCAAGACCATAGAATCGAATGGTCTATATATTGAAAATTAATTGCTTGTCAGAACAAATTTCAAATAATTGATTTTCTTAAAAGGTGACATTACTTATTAGACAGTATCTATAGAACAATTTTTAACACCTTATTTAAAATTTCTCTTTGTTAACACAGTTGTAGGATAATAATATTGATAACTAAACAATTTATAAAAAAAAAAGATTATTTGAGAGAAAATCACAATTTAGCAATTTTCTAAAGTAGTAGTAATATTAGTATTTAAATGTTCTGCAGCTCTTGATTTGTCATTCACTTTCAGACTTCCAAATAATATTCAGCAATCTGAAGTGATGTCCCAACTATTTTCTGAAGATCAGGGCAGGACATCAGGACATTGTTCATTATTGAATTTATGTTTTTATATACTATGCAATGTGGAGAATCTAATATCTTAATTTTATGAAGATGTGCCTTAAAGCAATTGTGGCCAGTTTCAAGATGAAATAATACAACTGCAGTTGATTGGGGACTGTTTGGTATTATATTTGGATCTAGTAATGACTTCCATATCTTCGTGTCACACTGGATTTTGTTTTGATCAGCTAAATGAGTATTTATATCTATTTTCAATTTGCTGTAGAGTTGTACTGATTTATATGATAAACAATTTTTCCTACTTTGTTGGATAAGTGTATCTTTCTTTGCAAGCATATCAGCCTTCTCATTCCCTTCCCGACACAATGCCTTAGACCCCATTGTAAAACAATGCTTTTGTTTAGATTTTTTAACATCCTGATGTAATTTTTGGCTTCTGTGATTCTATGGTCTTGAATGGTTTTGTTATGGTTAGTGCTAGTATGGGTGAGCTAGAGTCAGAAAGTATTATTTGGAAAACATTGATATGCAGAAACAATTGTTGTAGTGCTGTTAAGTATTGCTTATATTTCACCATCGTAATATGTTGTATATTTCGCAAGAGCAATGTAAAATGAAAAAAGTTTAATGTTATTCCTGCGGCTGCTTCTTTGTACATTAGTGACCCATCTGTGTAGATATGAGGCCATTACTATTTGGTTTCAGGTTTTTTTTTTATCACTTCTGTCAGGTTTAATGAGTAGTTGATGCTACTATACTCAAGGAGATATTGGGATTTCAAGTTTCCGTGCTATCTGTTGTATTTCGTTTATCTCTTTAATCTTTAATATTGTTTGGAAACCTACTTGAGTTTTCAGATGTCTATTTTGATTTATGTAGCTATTGCAGTACTGATATGGAAGTCATCTTAGTTTTTCGTATAATAGGATTCCTTTTTCGTCAATATCATACTGTATTGGTCAATTTATGGTTAAGATTTGCATTGCTAATATAACTGTTGTTTTGATGCCACTCCTAACTATTCTCAAAGCTTGATTTTGTACGTTTTCCAATTTGTTCACTTAATTTGAAGATGTAATTAAATTTCGGCCCATAGTGTAAAACTGGCTCTATATAAGATTTATATGTTTTGTTTAGAGTTGATCTCGAGCATTCCTGTGGCAGTAAGTCTCTTCAAGAGTTTCAGTCTTTTTTGTGCTGATTCAGACATTTTTTTTTTTTCAGTACAGGTTTTCCAAGATAATTTCTTGTCCAGATAAATTCCTAAGTGTTTGGCTTCATTTGTTTCCTGTATGGGCATGTTTTTCAGTGAAATCTAAATTCATGAAACTTAGTGTTTTAAGGTAAACACCTGGTAATGTGATTCTGATTCTTTCTTGTTTAAGTATGGCTGCTTTTTGTTTCCATTCAGTTAAATCGTCTTGGTTTTTTTTCCCAGCAATTTTCCTTGCTTTGTTACGGTTTTCTTTCAAATCTGATAAAACTTTTGTCCAATAAGGTTATTATCTTGATATTTTACCTCCATAATACATACAAGTTAAAATAGAATTTATTACACAATATCTAATATCTCACTGTAATTTTTTCATGTATGCACTATTATATAAATTAAATCATATATTAGCAATGGTGGATTTCACAAATATTTCCAGGGAAGTAAATCCAATTAGGATTGGTGCCAGCAGGTGGGCTTTGGTTGGCTGGATCCCACCCAAATCTAGCCTGATGCTATCCAATAAGCTTCCCTGCATGTAGAGGAATGTGAGTTAAATAATTATATAGTATTAGAAAAATTCATGACAAAGTAATCATTTACAAAAGATGATAGACACTGTAATGAATTTGCCAAAAATAATTCAATCCTACAGAAAGAACATAATTGAAGATGTCATTATAACAAGGATGTGTAATTGAATGTGATCGTAGAGAGAGAGAAGGGAAGGCAAGACAAGAGAAGAGAACAGGTTCAAAGTACACTATTGGACTCCAAAGGTTCAATCAGTGCAAAATGAAGAATTTACCTTAATAATAATTACTCTGGTATGCAATCATTAATATGCATATAAACAAAGTAAAAATTAATATAAAAATTATTTGTGGTTGGTTTATTGACACTCGTCACTTACTTTTCCATATATTTATGAGAGACTAGTTTCAAAGGCCCTGGCCTCCATTTTCAATCTCTTCCCAACTCAAAATGGAGGCCAGGGCCTTTGAAACTAGTCTCTCATAAATATATGGAAAAGTAAGTGACGAGTGTCAATAAACCAACCACAAATAATTTTTATATTAATTTTGACGTCACTGTTACTAAATTCCTCCAAACACACATAAAGTAAAAATTATTGCTATATTAAAATAATGTGCATTTTCTTTTTTTCTTTTCTGCATACATGTGGTTTAGGATGAACACACATGTTAAATATATGTTGTGTTATTTTACAAATGAAAAAAATTGTCCAAAGTTTTGCATATACCTTGTTTTAAACTCAACAGTATAATTCAAAAAGTTTTCACTTATGACATTTGAACTAAATATTAAATGTTAATGAATTAATTGTGCATGGTAATATGTTTGAAACAGTTACAAATAGAAGTGAACCTAAACAAAAATCTTGATCATTATTTAAATTGAGTCAGTCACTTTGTCTTCAGTTGCTTTAGCAGGAGATCTTTGTTTTGTATCTTCTATTACAACTTCATATCAATCTTCATTCAAGAAGGGAAACAATTCTCGGTCTTTAACCTGTTTCAGAAGAACATGCTTCATCTTTGGTGGTGTGATATCCTTAGTTCACTTGCTAAATTCATACTCTCTTTTCCAAAATGTATATTTTTTAATGTGTTACTATAGAACGTAGAAGCATACACTGTTCCTGAAGCCTCACAAGTCTGACAATATTTCTAAATCTGGAAAGGTGACTGTTGATTTCTTCATGAAATATAGATCCAGTGTTCCAGACCATTCTTTAAAATAGGAGGTGCATCGTAGGACTGAAACTGATTGGGTGTTTATCAACAAATTAAATAATATTCTTTAGTAGTTTCTGCTCTTGATATGTATAGACAATTTTGGCTCCTTTCACAACAGTCTGAATTAAATTTCATGAAGCTACTGTTTTTAACATACTCATATAATTCTAGTACAGTTCAATTAGTCGTAAATTACACAGGGTGGCAATATATTAGTAATTATTTGAAATAACTGCATTATGGTAGATTTTGGAACATATAAATGCTCCAGCATACATTAATTTGATTTAGAATCAATCCTCACTCCTACAAAAACAAGGTGTAAATAGACAATATTGTAGTGTGTTTATTTTGTGGTTGAATCACTGAGTGCATGTACATATGGTTTGCTTGCAATGCAGCATGTTTAGGGTGTAATACAGGTAGACCATAGCCTGGTCTTAAAATGACCACATGCATAAGGTTGCTTGGTTATAGAATATGAAATGACTGGAGGTAGTATTTCTTTTTGCAAAAATAATATTATAGGTAAAGTCATTCTCGTCCACTAACATCATCCTCCTTGTTTTCATTCTACCCACCCAGCTGGAAGAACCTATTGACATATGCTCATTTTCTAAATCAGTAGCTTCATATTAGCATAGCCATGACATGTGTAGCGGGTGTCCTAAAGTTTAATTAATTTTCAGTAAGATGCATAGTTACTGAGGGTATCATGGCCGTTGTCATGAAGAACAGAGTTATCTTCTGGGCTTGTAGGCTGTGGCTGAGTAGGATTGAAATATCCCAATGTTTCACCAAGGACTGCACTTGGCATCTTCAAAAGGGTGATCCATGCTAGTTAGAGCTTGAATGAATCAGTAGTAGCAGCTGGCATGCTCTTATATATGGCAGGTGGGCAGAGCTTGTAGCTTTGAGCATTCATTGGCCCGGTTCTTCAGATGACTGTCTCAGGAGTTTGCTTTCTATTCTCCTTTCTTGCACTGGCATCCAAGTCTTGTGTATCCAGAAGATAACTCTGTTCTTCAAGATGCATACTTTTGGAGTTCTAACATAATAGTGTGCTGACAAACTCTGAACTTGTATTGCATTTATGAAGGAAGTTGTGTACTAATTTAACTTGTATAATATATGTAGAATGGGCCTCTTGTGTTAGCAGACAGTGGTTTTTTCTTTTTACAGGAGAAAGTATTGGTATTCTGATTGTGGTCATATTTAAAATGGAAAAATGATTTAGCATACCTTTAATTTTAATTCAGAGTATGCATGAATTGTTGCATGTTTGTAAATGCAGAGTAAATATATCCATATCTTGGCACTTTGCAGATGAAAAAATTTGTTATATTAAGTCGGATGCAAGAGATGCAAGTGCATCTGGATCTCAAAAAAATTATATATATATATATAAACTCTCTAAAGAAGCTTTAGTGATGCATGTTCTGATGTAGTTCATGTGATGTATTGAGTCTCATCTAGTGCTATATGTGATCATTTTAATTAAGTGCACACAAAATGATATTGTAGTTGAAGTTTTTCAGTAATACCTTATTATGTTTAAATTTATGTTTTTAATCTTTTCTAACTTTTATAGTTTAAATTCGTCTGTTGTGGATCCTCTAACTGAAAAGCCTACTACTGCGAATCTGTGTCCTCCTGATTATTCTACTCCACTTACTATTCAAACATCACCAGCTCCCAGTAGTTCCAGTACTGACACATCATCAGAAGTCGGTTCTGCATTTAATTCCCCAACACAAGGTGGGTGTGTCAGCAATAATTGGTCATTGTAGCACAATGAAACCTAAAGAATAAACCTTGAATCTAGATGAGCATTCATATTCATTTTTCTTTCAAAATATTTAAATGCCCATGTCAAGGATAATGAGGGGTTATAGATACTGTGTTATGTAAAATTTTCACCACTCTGGTACAAAAATTCCCAATTTGAAAATATTGCTGTTGCTTGTATGCAAGCAAAACCATTGGAACTCATAGTGTAATGACTTTTGTATGAACTTGCTTTTTAAGGAATCAACACAAGAAAGATGCAATGTCTGATATATGCATGGTCTCATTATTCACAATGATGTTACAAAGTGTATATATTGTTTCTCATACTGTAAGTTCATAGGGCTCTGTTGTTGAATACATTTAATGTTCGATGAAACTCACTGCCTGTGTACTACATTCAAAAAAGAAAGTCAGTGAGGGAAAGAACTTTATTATGCAGTTTTTGGGTCGTAAAACAGCAATATCTTAGGGAAAGTAAGGGTGCCAAATATCCTCTTAACCCTTCATTAGTTGCGCATGTATCTGTGAGATACATGGCCTATGTTTGTTTCATTATTATGGCAACAAATAGAGGTAAGGGCTTGCCGAGCCAGGACATCTTTCATCATACCTTTGTTATTACTTCCTGTAAGTTTCAACCATTTCTCCCTAATGCTGAGTTTGCATACAAGGCAAACATCATCACGTGTGTGGTGTTGTATCTGTCAGATACATCGCGCCAACTCGTGTTACTCATTGTCATCGCTATCGGATCCAACCATGTCATTGCGAGAGAATGTTGATGTAAGTGGTTGCGTTGTTGCAAGGTTGCAAGGTAAATGAGAGTGTCTTTCTTTATTACTGTGAATCGTAAGTTTGAAGATGAGTCAAGTTTATGATTTGGAAAATCGTGAGGATTTGGAGGAGGTACATCGCCTTATTTTCAACGATGAATCGCTGCCAATTGAAGATAATTTTGTAGAAACTGATTCCGAATATGAAGACATAACTGAAACACGATCTGTGGACACTGATACAGTTGATGATGTTGATGAGGAAATTAATAAAGTGCTAGAAAATTATGAAAATTACTATTTTGGTGAGTACAAAAGACAGAAGATGATAATGATGAATATATTGATGATGATGATAATAATAATAATAATAATAATAATAATAATAATAATAATAATAATAATAATAATAATAATAATAATAATAATAATAATAATAATAATAATAATAATAATAATAATAATAATAATAATAATAATAATAAATAATACAACTTATCTTTTATTTTAGGTAAAGATGCAACAAAATGGAAAAAATGTCCTTGGAAAGCAATACAGGCTTGACCCCATAATATATTTACTAAACTGCCTGGAGTTGTGCGGAATGCCAAAACTATGAAAACTGAATTTGACTGTTGGAAACTTTTCATCATTGATGATATTGTGCATCTAATTGTGCAACACACCAAGAGATGCATAGATGATTTCAAAGTGAAATATGAATGTGAGAGTGATTTCAGAGACACAGACATAAAAGAAATGAAAGCCTTTATTGCCTTATTATACCTTGCTGGTGTGTTCCACTGAGGACCGCAAAATATTGACTTCCAGGCAGCAGATAACCCTGGTGTCAATATTTTCAGGATGACTATGTCCGAGAAATGCTTCTGATTCATAATAAGGTGCATTCGTTTTAAAACAATTGAAAACAGATACCAGAACACAATGTCATATGTTTCCAGCAGATACATCGTAACTAACGGCGTTAGGAAAGCTGACGTGCCCAATGGAAGGTTAAAGCACTATTTAATATACAGTCAAACTAAAGTGAAGTTTACTTTAAAAAAGCCTTATCTCCAAAATGTTTATTTCATTAAATAAAATGTTATCAGGATATTGGATAATGTGTAATAGTGAGTTATCTTACTTGATAAGAAACTCTTGCGACATTGAGGAGAGTGGTTAATAAATTTTGTATAATTTATATTGTAAGAAAATGTATGATATTTTCATCCAAAAGTTTCAGCTGTTGAAGCTACCCATCAGTTTCTCATTCATTATTTGTGAAACTCATCTTAATTATTGCAGTAAACAAACATACTGCTGGGTAGTGCTAAGCCAGCAGCTGAACGAGAAGATTGTGTACAGAGAGAGCTCCAGGATAGTAGTGCAACAAGGGAGTAAGCAACAATGGAAGTGGACTTATGCACATACAGAGCTAGAGTAGGCTTATTTGGAAGGAGAAAATTAAGGGGTTTGACTTTCTGGAAATGGAGAGGATATCAGAAACATATTTATTGGGATTGCTGTTATCATAGTATTGCTGTTAATTGGTGGATTTGAAATGAATCCTGGTCCTGCGAGAGAGCAAAGTACATTGGAAAAGATCTTGAAGACAATTGAAGGAATGTAGGAATGTTTAAGTAACAAATTGTTTATAGTCACAAAGGAAATTAAACGGGAGATCCAGGGTATGAACACTGAAATGGCAGCAGTCAAAAACATAATAAGTAAGATGGAAGAGATGTCTCAGATGATGAGCTTGGTATTTTCAGGGATTGAAGAAGGAAGAGGAATCTGGGCTATTCCAGAAGTGACAGGAGTTTTAGAAGGTAATCTAGGAATGAAATTTCAGGGATAGGAAATTGTGGATGCCTATCGAGTGGGAAGACAGAGAGGTCGAAGGATATAATTATTGCCAGATTTACATCTCAAATTGTGTATGAAGTGCTGGGTCAAGCTAAAATGTTGAAAGATACATGCATATTTATTAAGCATGACCTGTCGGTAGAGCAATGTAAATTAAAGTTCCAACTGTGCAGCAAATGAAAAAGACAAGAGCTGAAGGAAGGCAAGCATATATTCATAATTTTCAGCTTTGGATAGATGAAAGACCAGCCTGTGAGAAGGATTAATGGGCAATGCAGCAAGAGAAGAGGAAATGACTTGGCAAATTATGAGAATGGCGAGAGCAGCTCATTGTGAGGACATTATGTGCTGTACAAAGGTGGAATCAGCAACCAAAGCGGCGAGTCAGATGAGAAAATATGTACCAGGCATAGGCAAGGGAGAAAGCTTCCAAGGTCAACAGCTGACCATTTGAATGACTTCACCACGTTAGGAGAATCCAGCTGATGGGAAGATGATGCAACAAGCGGGACAGCTGATGTATCAGGATGGCGGTGAGGATGACTCCAGAAGCCAGCAAAGGGTTATTTCAATGCACTATGGGGGAGTTTGTTCAAAATTGAGGGGACGATGCCAATGCAAAATGAGAACAGGGATGAAGAGAGGTGAGGTTTAGAAAGGCAAGAGAGGGTGAATGCTGGTATTGTCTTAAGAAGTCAGAGAAGATTAAATGAATTCAGACACAGAGCAGAATCCCAGTAGGGCATTGCCAGGAAAGAGGGGACAGTAAAAATTATGTTTTGGAATTGTGGGGGTCTGCAAAGAGGGTTAAGTTTGGGGTATTTTAAAAGTTTAATGCGGGACCAACAGATTTTAGCCATTGCTGAAACCTGGGTACAAGTTGATATGCTAGGTTTTACATTTGTTAATAAAGCAGGTAGGAGAAGGAAGGGAAAAGGAAGAGTGTTGGGGTGCCCTGGTGCATTTATAAGGAATAAATAGTAAGCAAAATTAAAGAGAAACATTCTGAGATGGAGTAATGTGGTTGTTAGTGAAGGAATGAGACATATGGCTAGGTATAGTATATAGATTATAGTATATAGTCCGAAAAATTCTGATTTTTATAATTCCCTACTCTTCCATGAAATGGAAGAAGAAATGCAGGAGATTAAAAATGTATCAGCCCTGGCTGAATTCTTGATTGTAGGAGATCTGAATGCAAGAAATGGGGAATTACAAGGTAGGAGTAACAGTTCATACGAAGAAGAATTAGAAGGATTAGGCTAAGTGTTCTGTGACTAAAACAGTAAAGATAAAACTGTAAATGAAGAAGCTCTGAAGCCAATAGAATTTTGTGAAAATGCAAATTGTGTTATACTATGTGAATGTTGGGGAGGACAAATTTGGTGAATTCACTTTTGTCAGTGGAATGGGTCAAAGTGTGGTATACTATGCTCTGTGCAGTGAGGGATTATTATCAATGATTGCTAATTTCAAGAATTCAAATGTGTCTGGTAACAGTGTTCATTTTCCAGTGAGTATTACACTGCTAAGTTGGTGAGGCATGAAGAGTGAACTGGGTGGTGAAATTGTAGAGTTTTGAGTGGAATAATGAGAAGCAGGATGAGTTTTATGAAATAATTGTTCTGAAATGGTAAAGTTGTGTGTGTATGGATGGAGTCTATGATGGTCAAGCATAAGGAAAGTGAGGCTTTCAGAATTTTCACATTTGCATTAAAATGGGCTGGGAGAAATATAAAACAGGTTAATAGGAAGTTAATATAAGAACAATGATTGGTTTGATGATGAATGTAGGAATATGAGAAATTTAGTAAGAAGGGCAGTAATATCTTGGAGAGAAACAAATGGAAGAGAAGAAAGGAAAGAAATTATGCTTTTAAAGGACAAATTTAAACAGCTGTTAGAGCTGAAAAAGAAAACAATGGGGTAGAGTAAGAGTACAGGAAATTGAAGCTAAAGTAATCTCAGGAGTGATTTCTCAAATTTGGCAAGTGATTAGAAAATGTATAAGCAAATTTGCTAAAATACACACAATTAAACCTGTAGAGTGGCTGAATTATTTTGGGAAGTATTTGAAATGGAGGTGAGAAGGATATGGAGGTGGGACCTTAAGTTGGCTTGTAATTATAGAGGAATTGGATAGAGTATTTTCAAATTATGAAGTTTTGAAGCAGGTAGTAAGTTTTAGAAAGAATAAAGCTACAGATGGTATAGGTACAGATGGCCTGCCGGTAGAATTTTTTCAAACATGGTGTGAGGATAGGGAAAGACTGCAATCTCTACACTTCTTTTAATTTTTATACTTATTTCAAAGTGACGGAGGAAGGCAGTAATTCAGCCCATATTTAAAGGTAAGGGAAGTGAAAACAACCCGTTAACTACAGAGGGACTTTTGTCAAATAGAGGAAAGATTTTTCCAGGACTCTTGGCTGAGAGGATACAAACTACAGAAAAGAAAGATTATAATCGTTTCAATCAGGATTTAGGAAAGGTCGGCAGATAGTAGATAACATACTGTGACTTTGTGGGTTTATGGAATTAAAGGTCCAACTCGCAGAGGTTCAAATCACTCTTTCCTTTCATAGAAACGGATAATCGGGTGACAATACTGATTATTAAAACACTAGTGTATAATTACTTGTAGGTGAAAAGGGGCAGACTATATGCTATATTCATAGATTTTGAGGAGGTATGATAAAATAATAAGGGAAGCACTATGGTATAAGTTAAGACTTAGAGGCCTAAGTAGGGTAAAGGGAGGTATTTTTGTGACATAGGCAATTTCGGGATAATTTTTCGAAGGTATGTCACAGAGAAACCAGTTGGTGTTAACACGCCTACCGATAGCTCCTTAGCTCTAGTAACAAATATGTTAGCTACCAACAGTGAAAGATGAGTTAACATCAACTGGTTTCTCTGTGACATCCCTTTGAAAAAGTATCATGAAATTGCCTATGTCACGAAAATACCTCCCTTTACTAAAGGAATGGTGGAGATACTAACCAAACTATATCAGGAGAATACCTTTTGCATAAAATGTGGGGAAGAAGAGGCTACAGTTGAGGTTAACCAGAAAAGAGGTCTCAGACAAGGGTGTAAATTGAGCCCTATTTTGTTCAATTTATATATGGATGACATTGTGGAAATTTTAAGTTTAGCTAATGTTCATATGCCAATTATAGGAAATAATTAAACTCAGGCTTTTTGTATGAGTAGAGTCAGACTGAAAAATTCTATGCCATAGCCGGGATTTGAACCACGGTTGTTGTATACTGATTAAGTAGTGGTTGGATCAGTACCGGAAATTGGACTAAGCCGGGCCATTGCTGAAATTGAGAGATACAGCAGGGTTTGGGGTCTCAAAGTGAACCAAAGTAAAACAAAGATAATGGTTATTAAATTTTAGATGAGTCGTATTTCTTACACATCTGCTTCACTTTCGTAGATAATGGTGTTACACAAATATAATTATTTGTAACAGAAACTTCACTTATCTTAAACGAAAATTATGAAAATTTTCTTATTAATTGATGAGATCGCGATTTCATGAATATTCATCCACATCGTCAGTCGAAAATACCCCCCAGGGGCCTACTTTGGAGGTACGGGTTTGGCGCACCCGGGGTCCCGAGCCAACAGTCTCCCTTGTGTGGGCTCCTCTTCGTGGTTGAGGGAGACGGTCAACAGGCCCACCCACGTGTAGGCCGTGCGTGGAGACCTGTGTCGGTGGAAAGGTGAAAAAAAAAAGGTGAAATAGGTGAACGAAATTTTTAGTAGGTTTTGATAGATTTTTTTATGTACGTGTATTTTTAATAGATATGTTACACCTGTATAGTTTTTAGAAAGTTTTATATCTGGCTTTTGCCATGACTAGTTTTCTAAAGGGTGCTGATGACCGCCGTAGTTGTGCGCCCTTATATATATCATCATCTCGTCGAAAATAACCTCGTCAACGTTACAATCACTAGAGGTCACTATGTTTTTGCCAGTACTACCAACATCTGAAAATGAAATAAAACTTACAAACAGAATTTATTGTCAGTATTTCAAAATTCGTTATGCAATTTTTATTTTTTAAATAAATATTTTTTCCCAAACCATTAAACCTATCGGACCATTTAATTGTTTTAATAATTAACTTCTGGATTTATTTCATGGTTAAATGTCCAAAAATGATCTGCTACAGCCGATTTATCAACCTGTTTATACTTAATGTTATGAAAATGTTCTTTCGTTATGGTTTCCAAATTACGTTTAGTCTTTCCAATATAAACATGATCACAATCTAAACAATTAAATTGATAAATAACAGATTTTTTATTATTACTATTATTATTACTATTATTACTATTTTTTATTATTACTATTTATTATTAATACTATATTTATTTTGAGGAACTAAAATTCTACCAAATTCTTCAAAAAATTTTGAAAATGTTTATTAATTCAAAGAGTATACAGCTATTTTGAAGACCATGATAAATCGCACTACACAGATGGTTTAATTAAATTAGAACACCAATATGACAAATATATTAGCCTTTCTGGAGATTATGTTGAGAAATAAAGCTTTTTTTTTTATGAGGCCCGGGACTTATCAGCCGACCCTCATATATGCTGGAAGGTCTCATTTTCCCTTCTACATTTCCTGTAAGAAGGCTCTTTAATAATTTCCTTTATGTACTAATGCCTAAGAAGTCTCCTGGCCAGTAAGATAACCAGTGACATTTCTACTTTTAGATCTTGTTAAAATTCAAAAGAATTTTACTTACCACTCAACTCAATGACTGCTTACCACATGAACCCAAAATTGATTCATAGGCTTGCCTTGCGGTAATTTGTTTATTCCAATGTTCAGTGTGAGCCCTTGATACTTACGGGAGAATGCCTTAATATGTTTTGGGTCCTATGAAATAAAGATTCAAGACCCTCTTTGCAAGCATGTCCACCATTGAATTGACGGATATTCAAATTATACTGTAAAAAATGTGCAGTGTTTCCAATAAAACCACTGTGCTATTTAGCTAATCTTTCACTAACAAGTGAACTATTTACCTGAGTGGCTAAAAGAATCAAAAGTGAAACCTATCCACAAGAAAGGTAACAAATATGATGTTGAGAATTACAGACCAATATCAATTATATTGTCGTGAACCGTTATCGCAATAGCGTGGATGATGCACACAAAGAGCTTGCCGAAACAGATAAAGATAGGGTGGAGATAAAAGGCTTGCCGAAGCAGATAAAGTTAGATAACAAGAAGATTCTAGTGCCTTCTTGTTCATTCCAGAAACATGAATGGTCGTATATGAAAGAAGCCATCTCTAGTTTATCGGGGAGTCGAAAAGAGAGTAGAAATGAAATGTGATAAACTTGCAGCTGTATTTTGAATGTGAACTCTTTGTGGGTGTGGCAGATGAACTGGAAGATTGTAATTGTGTATGTGATGTAATTATGGTACTGTAAGGGTTGACCAAAGTGTATTTCTACGGAAATAAAGAACATTTTGAATTTCTGCAAATTGGACCTTTAATTCTACGAACTCACAAAGTCACAATAGGTGTCAGGAGTGGGATATACGACAATGGACGCTGTATTGGAAAATATTTTAGAGAAAATGGAAGCTGCAAATAACAACCTCACCGAGAAGATGGAAGAAATGAAGGCCGAATTAACAACGAAGACGGAAGCTGCGAATAGCAACTTGGCCGTGAAGATGGCCGATTTGACCACAGAAATGAAAGTTGCAAATGAGGCCCTCGCCGCAAAAGTTGAAGAGCAGTTGACCGGCGTGAGGGATGACGTCGCGGAGCTGGGCGGGCGGATGGGTCAAGTGGACGAGCGCCTTAACGATTTAGAGGGAAAGGCCGACAATAACACCAAATCACTGAACGCTATGGGGAAGATATCAAAGACTTGCGACCGCGTTAACAACCTAGAGGCAAAGGCCGACACCAACACTAAGTCCCTGAACGCCATGGTTGAGGATGTCGTCGGCAGGAGGTTGAAGGATTTAAAGGCCGACGCGCTGGGACGCGCCACAACATCTGTGCGCGTCAAACCTCCTAAATACAACGGCGCGACAACTTTCGAAGCCTTCCGCCGCCAGTTCGACACAGTGACCAAGCACAACAAGTGGTCACCAGAGGAAGAAGCCGTACAGCTAATAGCCAGCCTCGAGGAACGGCCGCGGAGGTGCTGAACGCGGTCCAGACAGCGGCGGCACCAAGGACATCTGGTAGGCCCTGGAGAACCGCTTCGGAAACCCCCGCTTAGCCGCAGCCAATTGAAGTCAAGGTCACAGCGTCCATGGGAGACCTTGCAGGGGTTCGCCCTGGTAATTGAGCAGTTGGCCAGCAAAGCTTAGTCGACCTCCGACCAGAGTTCGTATCCCGGGAAGCCGCCTACACCTTCGTTGACGGGGTACGAGATACCGAGATTCGTCCGCGCCTAATGCTCGGCGACTATAAGACCATCCACGAGGCGCTAACGGCAGCATTGAGATGGAGGCGGTCAAGGTGACGGCTACCCCCACTTCCAGAACAAGGAGTATCCGCTATAATGAAGACCGAAGACCAGTCGAGGGACGCCGGCGAAGACCAAGTGGCGTGTGTTGGGAGTGTGGCCAGCCGGGAGACCTGGAGAGAGACTGCCCACACCAGGAAGAATAGCCGAAAGAACGAGTAAGGTCCGGCCTGGCGAGGGGCACATCGGCGCCAACATCACCATCTCCTCGAGTGACACTGCGCGCCGTCAGCCGACAGATGGATGACAGCCTCATCGCGGACGGTTGGGTGAGAGGGAAGTCGTGCCACATGCTCGTAGACACCTGGGTAGCCGTGACCGTCATCAGACCTTACATAGCTAGGGGTTTGCCAACGAGGAAGCCGAGCCGACCATACCAGCTTGTGATAGCTTCAGGCGACACCTTGCCCGTGGAGAAGGAGGCTCTGCTGATGTTGACCTTGGGACAGAGTGCCGTGCATCAGTGGGTGTTCATCACGAAGGTGACTGAGGTGATACTGGGACTGGATGCCCTCAGGAGCCACAACGTCGATGTCTCAGCAATTTCTAGTAGCTTAGAACAGAACCCAGAGTCAATTCTTGGCACTACGTGTGTACGGTTAGCACTGTCTCTGTGTGACCTTGGAATCCACGCAAACTTTCTGTCACAGTAACAAACTCAAACTCACATTCACGAACATACACTGACAATGAGTCATTGTCAGTTGCATTATTGAGGGCTACTTTATAGTGGTAAAGCAAGAGAAAGAGGATGTCGAAAGAAGCTTTAGCATCTACATAGATATTCTATCTCCTAATAGAAACAGACTTACTTTTAAAAATGTAGAGATGCTTAATGTCTTAAAGTATAACAGCTTCATTGTTTTCCTTCTTCTGAAGAGTGATAATTTGATGTACTTGTTTGTAATTCAATAAATTAGAATAGAAGAAAGAGAAATTGTTGAATTAGTTGAATAAACCAGCAACTTTTTGTCCCGCTTCTTCTTCTGCTTTTTTTTTTTTTTTTTTTTTTTTTTTTTTAATCTTTGAGCACCTCTTCCCTTGCTTTTTGCATTTCAAATTTGCGCCTAAACATTCTAACCCTGATTATTATATACAAAGTATGTACTGACAGTAAGAACATTTTCCTCTCTGACAGCTGTTGTTATAGCTATATTAAATATATCCTAATTCCTTTAGTATATACAATGGATTTTCAGTTTAAATTTCTTAAGTTTTCATTTAAAAGAGCTATCCTTTTCTGTTTTTATGTCTTCAAGTAACTTTGTCATTTTCAGGAACTTTTTAGTATACGCTTGTTGATATGTCACTTTTGGACCTTGAGTTATGCTTATATATATCACATTTTTAAGTGTCACATCTAAATTAATTGCAAATGATATTGCATGTATACATAAATTGATGTAACTGTAAATATGGATAGTCGTCCTTCCTGGTCTAGGGGAACATGCTAACCTAATTTCCATAAATATGGAATTTGATTTAAAGTAATGTCTAAATGTGTGTCTGATGCCTAAATTATACACAGTTCTAATGCTGCTTTTTAAAGATCTATACTCTCCTCAATGTGTACCATGGCTTCTGACCCACAGGCTCAGTCCAATATATAAGATGTGGAAATGTCACCTAAAAGTAAATTTTATTCATTAAGCACATTTTATATCTAGAGAAGTGTGTTAATAAGCAGATCCCCTTACTCCTCTTAGTCCTCTTCATATATAACTCAATATGGTTAGATAGATAGAGTCAACATGAAAAATTCAATGCCATGGCCGGGCTTTGAGCCACGGATCTCCTGGTTTCCATCCAGTCGCTCTTACCCACCGAGCTACACTGAGCTGTTGACTATATCTATCAGAAACCTTAGCCTATATACGGCTAGTGTGAAGAAATGATTAATTTCCATCAATTAACTAAAAATCAATATGGTTAGTTTAGACGCTTATCCATACTTAATCTGAAAAATATATTTTTTGTGCTTTTGCTTATAATTTAATTGCCTATTCGAGTAACTAGTTTTTTAGTATGTCTATAACCTATGTTGAAAGCCATTTTTGTTTTACCTGTATTGCAGTGTTAGGTTAAGTCTTCCAAAATATTTTATTAAACAGTCTCTTTTTTTTATTTATTTATTGTTTTGAGTATATTAATGCCTTTTTGCCCAACATATAATAAAGTATCATCAGCATATGGTAAACATTTAGCATTTTTGGATCTTTCGTAACTGTAGTAGTGGGCCTAGCACCAACCTTATGGAATCCCATATCTCACTTTTTCTATATCTGATTGATAACTTTTCCTAAATTTATTAGTTTCAAAATTGATTTCTGCTTTTTTGAATTATGTCTCTCTGAAATGTTGAAATTAATTAAATTGCTGTGCCCTTAATTACATTTTATTACAATTTTTCCAGTAATTTATCTTGATCTAGGAATATATGTATGGCTTAGTTGTTACTATCTAACTTACTGTCTGAAATTACAGTTATTGTTGAGCAGCTTCTTCTAAAAGCCATGCCGGGCTCAAATTGCCTAGCAGTCGACAGGCCCTAAAACTCCACACACTCACTCATTCATCTAAAGCCATGCTGAGTTTTCCTCAGAAGGTTATTTATTTCTACATATTTTTCTAATCTGAAATATTTTTTTTTTTTTTTCAAGAGTTCAGCTATTTTTTATGTAGAGCAGTGGATCTGTAATTTGTTACTTCAGTTTTTTCAGACTTTTTTGAAGATTACAGTGTGCTAATTTTTAGACATTATGGGAATGTTCCATTTATCATAATAGTTTATTAAGTGCTCTAAAGGTGCCGCAAGGATTTTCTTATGTGTTTGATGAATTGAGGAGTTATTCCATCCCATCCACTAGATTGACTATTATGACTAATAGAATGACTAATGCAAGAAAAATGATTTCTTACAGTGTATGATAGCTGAACTCATTGATTGAACAACATTTAGAAAATATTTATTAAATATATTGTTTATTATCAGAGCTGTGATAAAATGCTTTATGTTTTGATATTTTGATTTGAAATCTGACATTCGTTGAAACAAAAGGTGGACTTCTTGATTTTTAAGAGCAATGTAACTGTTAATATTCAAGTTAATATTCATATTAATGTTTTAATTTTACAATAGAAGGTACTTTAAGACTTAAAAGAATTTAATAACTACATAAGTAGATTATAGAGTAGAAAGTTAACTGAAAGAAGATCAAGATCTGTAATTAAAAAAAAAAGAGTAATATACGTATTGTCACCCAATTATCGGAAAGCCTGACCAACGACAGCTGAGAAGGGACCAGAGGCATCTGGACCACACCCACCCATTAATCTCAGTCACTAACTGAAAGGATGATTAGGGAAGTATCACTTGTCGCTGGTCGCCTCTTCCCCCTTCCCCTGCTGTCTGGAACCTTCATGGTGATTCACTGAAACGAGAGGCTTCGAGAAAATGGCGATATTCCTATAAAAAGGGCTGCAGTGAGTGAATTGAGTCAGTTCTTGGCAAGCTGTGAGGAGCGCCCAGTGAGGGGACGGACTGCGTACGTGCGACGGAGGAGTTTACGTAATTGCGAGTGCAAGTGGAACTGTAACGGACGAACTGGTGAATCGTAATTGTGTGCATTACGTAATTCTGTGTAATTGGCAAGTGTTCAACTGTAAGTCGGTGGAAATAAAGAACATTTTTGAGTGGTGCAATTGGACTTTTCATTTCACGAACCCACAAAGTCACAGTATTCTTGTTTTCATTAAGCTTCAGTGTCCATTGGAAATAATTGGTGATACTTTGAAACCTTAGAAAGTAGGTTTGCAACAATCACTTAAAACAGTGGTATAATAGAAACCTTAGACATAATGATGATCACTTCAGCAACTCCTTTCTGTAATTTATTATCTACCTAGTCTGGCCATAAGTTCTGTCTGTGTTAAGAGCATAGAGGAAATAAAGGAATTGCAGTTGGATAGAGAAAATGTATTCTTGATAAATCACACTGAGCATAAAAAAGTCAGATTTCTCAAAATGTCCACACTTCCTCAGTCAGGCCACTTGTCTATTGCACACACACAACTTCCAGGGGTATTGTGGCTGCTGCCTTCACCAAATCTGCTTTCAATGACCCAATATTGTGCTTACAGTAGGCTTTCTTCTCTAGGATGTTCTACAAGTGATAATCCTGCGCATTGGTCTCCAACCGTCATTGTGTAGCCTTTGCTGTGTGAGCTGATGCTGAATCTTATTAGAATATCCAGTACCTGCCTGCAAACAGTGTATTATTTAAGGGTTTCACTACAGTTTGTCCTACATCATGGTGTAGTAGGCTAGAGTGTGTGCTTTGGTTTCCTGTATCTGGAATGCACCCAGGATCGATCCTATCCTGGATTTTAAGTTCTGTGGATTTTAAGTCCCAAGTATAGGACTAGTGCCCACTGAGCATCATGAGAAAATTGAGGAGCTATGCTAGGTAGCAAACTGTGGTCTAGAAAGCCAACTTTCCGGCTGGATCTGCCGAGATGCTGACCACATCTCCTCCCCGTATCGGTTGAATGATTGCCCACTTTTGCCTTGCATATGTGGGTGTGAAGGTGGCAGTCGAATTGGCAGGCTTAGGCTTACTTTGGGCTATTACACCATGGGTTACATTCACTACAGTTTCCAAACTGTTTGATAGTTCACAGCACATGTATTGTCACCCGATCATTGGAACACCCTATAGAACCAGCTGAGAGCGGGCAAGCAGGGGAGTTCGGTGTTAGCCACGCCCCCCCTCGTTTGTCTTATAGTGGTGACAAGGGGCAGCTGGGAGACAAAAAACATCACTGCGCCGTCTCTTTCTGTTCCACCTGTGTTCTCGAACTTACGGGATATCTCATCTAATCTAGAACATTCTCGATCCCCCAGCTGACCCTATATAAGCAACACGCCGGGCAGTAAGTGTGTCACTCAGTTAGTCAGAGTTCTTGGCGAGCAGTGTAAGAGTGCAGTTTACGACGAGAAGACTGTGTACGTGCATCGGAGTATTGTATGTAATTACGAATGCAAGTGAAATTGTAACGGACGAACTGGTGAATCGTAATTGTGTGCATTACGTAATTCTGTGTAATTGGCAAGTGTTTAACTGTAAGTCGAAAGAAATAAAGAACATTTTTGAGTGGTGAAATTGGACTTTTCATTTCACGAGCCCACAAAGTCACAAACTTTCCGGCTGGATCTGCCGAGATGCTGACCACATCTCCTCCCCGTATCGGTTGGATGATTGCCCACTTTTGCCTTGCATATGTGGGTGTGAAGGTGGCAGTCGAATTGGCAGGCTTAGGCTTACTTTGGGCTATTACACCATGGGTTACATTCACTACAGTTTCCAAACTGTTTGTTTGATAGTTCACAGCACATGTATTTATTCCCTATTCACAAAAATGAAGCAAGGTGACACCCTCATATGACACTCCCTACCAAACCATCACTGAAGCCGGGTGATGTATCTGTTAAATTGTTCTTGTACAGAGAATATTTTTTCATCTGTGAATAGGATCTTCTTTACAATTCCTTTCTTGGAAGTTTTGAAAACAGTGTTGTTATAATAAATTAAATTTAAAGGGAATCGATTAATGACACTAAACAACACTTTTAAATTTTTCCGGAACATGTTTCAGAGACTTTGCCTCCCTCCTCAACCGGCCATCGACTGGTTCTCTTTGGTATAGTTGATGATATTTTGTCATAGGTCTCTTCTTCTTTGCTCTAGTGCCTCTTATTTCATGCAAATCAGGTGTCAGTAGCTGTCCAATGCATAAAAAATAGCCTCAAAGTCCGTCATCTGTAATAGTTTGTGACATGATTGGTATACTATGTTTAGCAGTTTCAACAGTGCAAAGATCTCCATTGGTGTCTTACTGTACTTGTGTAAAGTACATTACAGTTCTCTTTGGTGCCCCATTCTGTGTTATCATTCAGTATCAGACTTTCAGCTGTTTTGCTTCTCATACTAATTCTCCACTGTGCTTATTGACACAGAGCCAAATAATGCATTGCACGTGGGATCGCTACACTATTTAAATTCAAAATGGCCTTGGTAACTTAAAAGGGTGGATTTAACATGTTTTATTTATAATCTTCTTGAGTCATAATTTGAACTCTGGAATTTTCTTGCAAATTCAGTCATCGATTCAGAGCTTACAGCAGCAATGATATTCAGAGATACTGACTTTGAAGTGAGGTAAATTATCTTAGTCATAAAGAAATGTTATATTTTTAATTTAAATTGATCAGAAAACTTCTGTCAGATTTAATATTAGAAATCCATGGATATTCTACAGGTATGTTGCCTGAAGATGTTTTATGTAGGTATGTATGTAATACAGTTTTATATCTTTGTCTCGGTTTTCAGCTTGGGGATGGAACAGTGGTCAAAGCAGTCCCACATCTAGCAAGGATTTTAAAAAGTTGGTGGTTATTCGCATGGCTGGAGCAAATGCTTCATCAGCTGGAGTTTCTGGTGCCTCTGTATTCAGTGGAGTCAATGGGGAAGAAAAGGCTGATTCTCCAACAGGTGATAAATCTGTTGTTGGCTTAAGCTGAAAAGGAGAATGTGTTCTATAGACTTTGTAAGATCAATGTATAACAGCTGTAATTATATAATTCATATTATATTTTATTTGATCTAGACAAGCAATTTCTGAGAACTCAAATTATAAACTTTAAACTGTCTTGATTTGTAAAATTAAATAATATTGAAGGTTATTTGAAAATTCTAAAGTTAAATTCTAACATGCAACATGTATTATGTAGAAAATGAAGGTAGCTACAGTGAAGCAATAAATATTACACAAATAAAAATATTTGCTACTAAGGCTTCACTTATCTTAAGAAATTGGTGTTGATACTTCTTTTCAAATGGAAATCGATTTCGCAAACAAATCGCTTGCATCCTCAGTCCACAGTTTATCTGATTTCCATTTGAAAAGAAGTATCAACACCCATTTCTTAAGATAAGTGAAGCCTTAGTAGCAAATATTTTTATTTGTGTAATGCAACATTTAGTTACAAGATGTGCTTTCATTTTACCTTTGTCATTCATTCCTTTTTATGTCTTTTCTTCTCTTTCTATTTTCATTTTTTTTAACTTTATTTTTTCCCTTTTCTTTGCATAAGTTCATTTTAACTGAATTGGACGAGTTAACTTCATGATGAACATTTGAGCTCACATTTGCCGATCGTGGGTTTGATTCATATTAACTGCCTGCTCTGACCTTGGGCTTTTACAATATTTCCTGGTTAGCAGGTGAATGTTGAGTAATTTCTCATTACGAAGATTTCCAATCCCTCATTTCCCTTTTACTTCATTTCCCATATAGGTTTTAAGTCTGCTGCTAGTTTCATGGTGTGTAGAAGTTTCAGCCAGATGGCATGGATGCATTCCAAGGAAAGAACACCTTAACATGTGAACACCCTAGGGCTGCCTGGTTGGACAGATCATTATTGCCCTTCTGGGCAGCTGCAGTAGTTGCTCCTACACTGTATAATGTTTTGAGTTACTAGATAACAAAATGATGCCTAATAGAATTAGTGCTTTCAAAATTCATAAAGACATCCAGTGATAGACATGTTACTGTAATCCTGCAGGATTCAGAATAATCTCCTTGGCATTATCTACGTATTTTAACTTGAATGGCTCCCAGCAATAAAGACTTAGAAAAGTTTGCAGTTTTGACTCCTTTATGAAATTTGTAATTAATGACAAGCAACACATACTCAAAATGAAATATAGTGAATTAACCTTTTAATTCATTTTGCAAATAATCATGGCATTCATTTTGCACAGCCACATACATGTGAAACCTCTGTAGTAAATTACAATTTTTGAGGAAATTAAACAAAAATATTTATCGCAAAAACTATTTATAGTTGGTTTATTGATACTCGTCACTTACTTTTTTTTTTTTAATAATGAGAGACTAGTTTCAAAGGCAATCGCCTCCATTTTCTTATTCCTCAAGACTTGTTAGCCTATTAGTTATATGTGTTTGGAGGAATTTAGTAACAGTGACATCAAAATTAATCGCAAAAACTATTTGTAGTTGGTTTATTGATACTCGCCACTTACTTTTTTTTTTAATATTATTTATGTCATGTGATTTGCTCAATTATTTGCAAGTTCTGCCTATGTTATCAGGACAAGCTCCTACTATATTTCACATCTTTCTTTATACATACATTCATAATGCATTACCATTTACATATTCCTAGTACATAATAACAAATTTTCTTGTTCACATCCAATATACCCTTCCTACCTACTTGCCTTAAGTTATGGTCTCAATATACACAAACCTTGGTTTTCCATGTATTGATGACCCTCTGTTCTCTTTCATCCCTTGTTCCCATTTCTCCAACCTTAATTGTTGATTATTCATAATTATTGGTTATTCTTAATCATTCTTAACCATTTCTCTCTTTCTCCAAATAATCACCTATATTTCTTACATTATTTTCTCCTTTTACAGACAATATTTTCCTGATTAGTAGTACCTCTCCACCCTCCTTAAAACTGTTCCACTTTTGTTGCTAAATTTGGTCCTTCCATACCATTGTTTGTTTGCAATGTATTATATCATGCCAGTCCGTATCATCTTCTGCACCTATTGGGCATTTCTCTTTTTCCTTATCATCCTAATACCTATGAAATTCCTAGCTCCTGTCCTCGCCCAAGTGAATCCTTCTTGTCCTAGCTTATTACATACAACTATATACATTTCCGTACCCCATACTGTTTTTATTTCCCTATATACCCTCAAAGAGCTTTTCTCTCTTGTAATATAAAAAAATAACTTGACTATCAATATCTTCTAATCTAGTCGTAAAAGCTATTTGTAGTTGGTTTATTGACACTTGTCACTTACTTTTTTATATTATCGAGGGACTAGTTTCAAAGGCCATTGCCTCCATTTTCAACCTGTCTCCAACTAGCATCTGTTGTCTGCTCTCATCTCTCTGGTGGTGGAACTATGAACTTCTTTGTCAAATTATCTACTGGTGGGATTTCAAAGTTCATTACGCTGTCCTTATTTTTCCATATGAATATGTTCTCCCATGTTGTTAGTTTATTTTGGTTTATCACTCCTTTTAATAATTTTGGATTTGGATCAATGTCATGATTTTCGTTCCAGAAATGAAATGCTACTGCTGACTTATCTTCTAGTTTCTAAAGTGCTCTTTGACTGGTTTTTAGATTTCTTTTAGTTTGGCCTTTGTTGCATTTTTCACAATTTTTGCAACTTATTTTGTATATTCTGGATCTGTTAACTGATGGGATTTTATCTTTTGTTTTTGAATTTAGCAATTTTAAAATTGAATATACAAAATAAGTTGTAAAAATTGTGAAAAATGTTACAAAGGTCAAACTAAAACAAATCTAAAAACCAGAGTCAAAGAGCACAAGAAGATAAGTTAGCAGTAGCATTTCATTTTTGGAACAAAAATCATGACATTGATCCAAATCCAAAATTATTAAAAGGAGTGATAAACCAAGATAAACTAACAACATGGGAGAAGATATTCATATAGAAAAATAAGGACCGCGTAATGAACATCAGAATCCCACCAGTTGATAATTTGACAAAGTTCATAGTTCCACCACCAGAGAGAGGAAAGCAGACAACAACAGATGCTTGTTGGAGAGAGGTTGACAATGGAGGCAATGGCCTTTGAAACTAGTCCCTCGATAATATAAAAGAAGTAAGTGACGAGTGTCAATAAACCGACTACAAATAGTTTTTACGATTAATTTTGATGTCACTGTTACTAAATTTCTCCAAACACACATAACTTCTAATCTATATTCCATTTCTTTCCAAAAGCCTCTATAACAATACTTCCCATTCCTCCAAATATGCCCTATACCTGTCTGTTCCATCAATTCCCTTGCTTTTTGTGTCTCCTTCCCATTTGCTTCTTATTTGCATAAGAAAACATTCCTTAATGATATTGCTTTCCTCCAAGTTGACAACTCTATATAAATATTTCATTACCCTTGAGACAATTTTAATCATAGTTGAATGTCTTCCTAACTCTAGTTGTGCTGCCCCATTAGGTGATGCTAATGACAGGCCTAGAATATATTTACAGAAGTATCTGTTAATAACGTCCACCTCTGCCCATGCTTCACATACTCTCCATATCTCTGCCTCATGTAGCATTTTGTTTTCTACCATCTCAGTATAGATCCTGTGAAGCCATTTGGTATTAGTGTCAGGCAATTTCCTTAAACATGATCTTACAACACTCATGGCCATATCTTCGTTTTCTTTTCATTTACTTTTAACCCCCATTTTTTGCAGTAGCTGCTTACAGCCTCAGTTACTCTTCTCATCCCTCCACAAGATATGGGACCAACTACTATGTCATCTGCAAATAATAACCCTGGGTATTAAACAAATAAAAATATTTGTAAAAGAATCTTCACTTAACTTAAGAAATTGATGTTATTACTTCCTTCTTCTTTATAAAATCGATTTCAAAAGCATCTTGCTTCCATCATCAGTTAATACCCAACTTCGTTGTTAAGAAAATCTCGGTTACGATGCTATTTTCTTTTGTTATGTTACGCATTACCAACATCTGAAGACGAAACAAACCTAAAAACAGAATCAATTTCCGGTGTGTCAAAGTTCATTACACTGTGTTTATTTTTTAAAATGCATATTTTTTCCCACACTATTAACTCTATGGGACCATTTAATTGTGTTAATAATTTAACTTTGGGATTTATTTCATGGTTAAATGACCAAAAATGATCTGCTAAGACTGATTTATCAATTGTTTATATTTAATGTTACGAAAATGTTCTTTCTGGTTTCCAAACTACGTTTCATCTTTCCAATATAAACCTGATCACAATCCAAACAATTAAATTGATAAATACCACATTTTTTTATTATTAGGAATTTTATCTTTTTTAGAAAATTGTAATAAATTTTTAATACTATTATTTTAAGCAAAAGGTTAGAAACCGTGATGTATTTAACACTTGAAAGTAATGAGTCGGTAATTCAAACACAACATCACTTAAATTATCCTTACTTGGACATGTTTCAGAGAACGTTTTGTCCCCATCCTCAGCAGTTATCCGACTGGTTGGATAACCAGTCCAGTTGGATAATATCCAACCAGTCGGATAACTGCTGAGGATGGGGACAAAACGTTCTCCGAAACATGTCCAAGTAAGGATAATTTAAGTGATGTTGTGTTTGAATTACCGACTCATTACTTTCAAATTTTAATACTATATTTATTTTGAGGAACTAAAGCTATACCAACTTCTTTAAAAAAAAATTTGAAAATGTTTATTAAACCAAGGATGGTAAGTAAATTTTTTAAAATTATAACCATCTTTTATTTTTATAAGAGTAGAAATATCATTAAGAGTTTTTTGATATTTAAATGTTTGAATCTTCTTTTGTATAAAATCTTTATTAAAACCATTAATTAAAGCAGTATTAATAATATGTTTATATTCTTTATTAAATTCTTCTTTATTCAAAGGTATATTTATTAATCTATAAATCAAACTATTAAAAACAGCAAATTTATGTGAAAAAGGATTAAAAGAAGATTCTTTTACAAATATTTTTATTTGTTAATATTTGTTGCTTCACTGTGACTAGCTTCATTTTCTGTGTGATCAATAACCCTGGGATTTCTTTATTATGAATAACTGGTGAGTGAACCCTATCTTTCGAAATCTCCTCTAGGATTTCATCTATATAAAGGTTGAATAGCACAGGGCTCAGTTTACATCCCTGCCTTACTCTCACCTTGCTCTGTATGCAATCAGTTACTTTACTTCCCTGTAGTTTGATGCAAAGCTCATTTTCCTGATACATTTTGTGTAGTATTTCAATATATTTGCAACTTACCCCTTTACTATTTAATTTTATCTCAATGCATCTCTTATCAATTATTTTGAACGCTTGTTCTGAATCAATAAATGCCATGTAAACCCTTCCCCTTTTATTATTTAAATATTTATCTATGACTGTTCTAAGTATAAAAGTATCCATTGTTCTTCTCCCTTATCTAAATTCTTCTTGGAATTCTGATAGCTTCTCTTTCTCTACCCACTTCTGCAGCCTGTTTGCTGAAATATGTGTTAAGATCTTCCCTAAGATAGAAAGTAGGCTTATCCCCCTTTGTTCTCAGGGTTGCTTTTATCTCCCTTTCCTTTGTACAATGGTACTACTATACTTGTTCCACTTCTTGGGAATCTCTCGTTTGCAGTATTTTATTAAATAGCCTTATTACTATTTTTCTTTGAGTTCCCTCAATTGCCCATACATTCCAGAACTCCCCTCCTCATCAAACACTCCCCAGAACACCATCAATCTCACTTGCTTTGTTGGCTTTCAACTTCTTAATTTGTTCACATAATTTGGATAAATTTAGCAACAACAAAAACAAAACTGATTCCTCGTTGAATTTGGAGAAACCGAATAACCTTTTCGTCATGTAAAAGGAACTTTTATAACCATACATAGTATAACAGTAAACTGAACTTGCTCAAAGCATGTAAATAATAATCAGCAAGAAGGTTCAATATGTATTAGCTCCCAAAAAAGACTTTACTTATATGAACAGAATAGGCAGAGGTTGGGGAAACGGCAGATTGGCATCAGGCCTTGTACCTTTGTGGGCTGTTGTGCTACTGATCAGTTTAGCTGTTTACATGAATGGAATGGTATATCAACTGCAAAGCATTGAATGTATTTGAATCTCTCAAAACACTGTCATAGGTAAATAATATCAGAATAAATCTGATCAGTCATCTGTATTCCTGCCATAACTTTGCACCTGACAGCTCTCAGTTAAGCCATTATACCTTCAAAATAACAAATTAAAAACTTTCTACTACACTTCCTTAACTAACTACAACACAGCATTTCATTCATTTTGTCATAAACTGGAAGCAAACGTGAAAGCAGTTGCATTGTCATTTTTGGTTATTACCAACCAGGTGCTTTATTTTGTGAGATACACGATGTCCATTGTGATTTTTCTAGTATATCTTTGCTTTAGTTACTTATTTTTATTGCTTCTTTGTTTTATATTTGTTATATTAAGTGATATAAAGTGAGACAAAAATGGCTAAGGAGGATAGGTAATAAATACTAAGGGAAAGAACAAAGGAAATAATTTTGATTAAGATATAAAGGAAATTTTAACTTTTGGACAAAAGATATAAGATATGATCTTATAGCTAGATAACCTGATGTATACTATGGGGGAACAGAATTAATGCAACTCTTAACATTAAGAAATTTAAAACCACAAAAATAACTGGAACTATAATTATGACAATGCTGTATTTATGAGTTATTTTAGTTATGTTGAAAGCGCTATAGTTAAATGTTATTATGAAGAAATATCTTGCATATTATGTAATCCAATTAAAGCAGAAGCCAAAATAATGCGGTTGTTGTGGGACATCCTTTAACCCTGCATTATAACCCTGCGGTAGATAGGGATGTAATATTACAAGGGACAAAGAAATCAATCCCGCGCAGTTGGAGGAGGGAAATAATAAATTACAGTACAGTAATAAACTCTCATGTATAAGGTAAATATGTTACAGTACTTTTAAAATTACTCACTGGTTATGCTGGGAGATGTAATCCAGCCTGTAATCGATATGATTTATATTCCACTGTACATATTTGCATCAACCTAATTTTTCGTTGTTTTAAAAAAATTAATAAGTTTTACGCGACACACTGATGCACTATGTTTTTTCTCTGCATAGTGTTTGATTGCAGCAAGATGGAGGAGATGAATGTCATTTATTTATTTTGTCTTGCCATCCATAGACTCACATTGTTTAAATGAGTTATCACTTCATTAACATTCAGAATGTTTTCTTCTGCCTCCACACCATTTTCACCACTGTCATCTTGTTTTTCATTGTCATTCTTGTTGTGGATAGCATTAAGCAAATTGTTGCATCAGCTTCATATGCTACTCAGATAGAAAAGCAGTACAGTCCTTGCAGAAAAGTATCCATACATTTACTGGCTGAATTAGCTGTGCAAATTTGTTTGTATGAATGCAATCATAATTGCAGATATTGTAAATAAATTTATTCATGTTTTTCAATACCAGATAGACTATCTTCACAGGGGACGTTTAGAATGAATGTTGTGCTTTTCTATAAGCATGTTCTGTTTGTTTGTGTTTTTCCATTTAAAATCCACCTCTCTCAATGCTCTGTTTAAAGATGACTTACTGCCCTGAGTGCTAATGCTTTCTCTCAAAATAATAAGTAATTTAGCTATTGTAGGAGCACCTTTTTCATGAACATAAACATTTTCAACCTTTTAACGACACATTCGTTTAAATCTATTACTTGTTTTGGAGTGCTGTGCTTTTTCCTTGGAGTTCCAAAGATTTGCTCTGATTTACATTTTGTTTGCGTTCTTTAACAATTCTTTTCACTGTTCTTTCTGATACTCCCATGTCATCTGATATGCACTTTAGCTTTTCGAATCTTTTTGAAAAAGTCTTCTGATGTAACCAGTTCTTTGTTTTAGCTTGTTTCTTCATGTATACTTATACACTGTAAAGAATTTTTTGACTCTGACTGTGTAATGCTTTGGATCCTAATTCACAAAGTACACTGATGGCATAATTAATTTATGCATGATCAGTATGTGAGGAAAAGGAACTTTGAATTTGCAAGGACTGTGTCTCAGATGCAGACAACTGCCTCAGATACAGACTACATCACTACTTTCCCCCTTTCCTCCCCACCTGCAGAGTGTGGTTTCATTCAGGGGTATTGTACATATGAGCTGGTGAAAGAGACAACAAATATGGGCTGGTGTATAGGACTTACAGTCAAGGCCAGGGGCCAAGAATGGCGGTATCATTACTTTACTGGAATGCAGCAGTCAGTGTCAACGAACACGGTGATGGTGAAAATTATACTGCAGAACCTTTGTTTGTGGAATATTTCTAATGCAATTTTCCAATTAAAAATAAAAGTAAAATGATTTAACTACAATATTTTTTAACATGGACATACCTTTTACTAGTGTTAAATCCAAATCTGCTGTATTTTGGACCGCACTCTTTCGGGCTTCTACTATATGTATCTTTTATGTTGAGAAATAAATATTCACCCATTCATTCATACAATCTGGATGGTAGCTGAGTTCATTCCACACTCAGTGAAGAATGTTTTGTGTCACTGAGTTTATCACAGCTGTTATATGGTTACTTAGATCATTGAAATTTCTGGGAAGATGTTCATAAACTGCATCTCTCGTGAAACTCCACAAGAAGAAATCGCAGGATGTGAAATCAGAAAATCTTGTGGTCAGGATTGAACTGTCAAGTTTTCCTTCTCCATGCAGCCTATCCATCGTTGAGGTAGATATTCATTATCAAAAAAAAATCCATAAACCTTTTTCAATAATATGTTGCAAAACACATTAACTTTAGGGCTGCCTTACACATGTTCCAGTGTTGTATTGTAGATTTTGTAGCCCCCATATTTGAACATTGTGTTTGCTGTCTTTCCCATTTAGGTGAAATGTAGCTTCATCGCCAAAAATTATATGAGGCAGAAACATTCATCTTCCATGTTTCAGAGCACAAAGTCACAAAATTCTAGAGCCTTTACCTTATCCTAAAATGTATGCTGCAGTGCAGTTGCAGATTCACTTTTACTGAACTTACAAATGCAGAAAATTTTGTGTTGCATAGCAGCCATTTCGTTTACAACTGATGCAGTACATTTGCAAAACACTGATGCTACAGTTTTTTTTTCTTTGTAATTTACGTCCTCCAACATTAAGTCATATTGGACGATGAATGAAATGGGTGAAATAGTGCTCAAATGAGTCGGGGGTCCATAGAGCTTAGAGTTACCCGACATTTCTACCAGGATAAGGAAAAACCCCGGAAAAACCTTATCCAGGTAACTCACCCTAACTGATATTCGAACTCGGGATCTCTTAACGTGAGGCAGACACGCTACCACCACGCTACCGAGGCAGGCTGATGATGCTACAGTGCAGTGATGTAGCACTCTGGTGGTAATATTTATAACTTTATAACATCCACTTTCAGGTATACTTGACAGCATTCAAATATAATGTATACTGCAGGAAATTTAGGAAATTGAAAGTATGTCCATCTCTGTTAAAGATCTAGGTGTTAATTTTACTGAACATTTTTCCTTTAAGATGCATATTGACACAATAGTGAATCAAGCATTTAAAAATATAGGATTTATAATTAGAAATAGCACACATTTTCAAAACATGGACTCTCTCCTGTGCCTTTCAATAGTTTTATAAGATCTAAATTTGAATATTGTAGTTGAATTTGGTCATTGTACTATAACTCTCATATAGGAGGAAGTGAGAAAGTACAAAATAAATTTTTAAAACATTTTATATTATGTAGGTGGGGGTATAAAAAACTAATAGAGAAGAAAAGAAAAGAGTGGTTAGAAGCTAAGAGTAAGAAAGTGAAAGAGACAGTGTTAGAAAAAGATTCAAAGAGAGTATGGGAAACAATTAAGGAGATCAATAGAAAAAGAAATATTAATGGAAAAATAGCACCCACAGAGTGAGTTGAATACTTTACAAAGTTGATCGGTGAGCAACCTAAAGTTAGCTTTAAAAATGGATTTGGGAGGGGGAGGTCGCACAAGATAATAGATTAGATGTGGAAATCACAGTAGACGAAGTGAATTTACTAGTAAAATGGTTAAAATAGAACAAGGTTGGGGGTTTCAATGGACTACCAGGAGAGTTCTGGAAGGAATATGGTAAAACAAATGAAGGTGTAGGAGTTATGATAAAGTTTCTAGAAAAAATAAGGCAAGTGAATAGATTAAATTTAAACGGAGTCGATTAATGACACTAAACAACACTTACTTTAAAATTTTTCCGGAACATGTTTCAGAGACTTCGCCTCTATCCTCAGCCGGCTCTCGACTGGTTCTCATTGGTGTAGTTGACGATATTTTGTCACAGGTCTCCTCTGGTGGCGGTTCAATGAACTTGCTGAACAAATCTTTCTGGGGGATGTCGAAATTGAATACTTTGTTCCTATTTTTTGAAATGAAGATTTGTTCCCATGTGGATAGTTCTTGTTTTCCTGATGTATGTTTTAGTAGTTTTGGTTCTGGATTTATGTTGTGGTTTTTTTCCCAAAAATGTGTGGCAACTATATTTTATGTTTCTAAAGTGTTCCTTTGCTCTTGTTTCTAAATTTCTTTTGGTTTTTCCAATATAAATTTGACTACAGTCACTGCATTCAATTTGATATATACCAGATTTTTTTGTTAGATGGAATGGCATCTTTGATTGAGCAAATTAGGTTTTTAAGGAGAAATGGTTGACTGGTGCTAGTTGAATGTTTTGTTTTTTGAAGACTTTTTTGAATTTATCATAGGCCCATGGATGGTAAGTGAATTTTTTGAAAATCATATTAGTTTCTGTAGCTGAGAGGGTTGTGGTTTCCTTTAGTAGCTTCTTCTGTTTTGCTAAGTTCACTTTTTTGTCTATTAATGATTTGGGAAAGTTATTTTTTTGTGCTATTTCAATTATTTTGATGTATTCTGTTTTGTATTCTTGTGCTTTGACTGAACTTTTATGTAGTTGTCTGTCTGTGTTGGTTTTCTGTAAATGCCAAAGTTTAGTCTGTTTTTATTCCTCATTATTGTTAGATCCAAAAATGGTAAATATTCGTCTTTTTCTATTTCTACAGTGAACTTGATGCTTTTTTCTTGGATATTTAAAAGTTTTAGTGCATCACTGATGTGTTTTTTTTTTGTACTATTGCAAAGATGTCATCTACATATTGTTGCCAGAGTTTGAACATCCAAGGGAAACCTTTGTTGACCCTTATTTCTAATGCACTCATGTACAAATCAGCCAGGAAGGGTGATAGGGGGTTGCCCATGCAAACCCTGAAATTTGGTGGAAATATTTTGTTTGAAACTGGAAGAAATTTTGTTCTATGCATAATTTGGTTAGTTCGATGTAGTCTGAAATTTCAGGTACTGCCATTCCAAGTGATTTGGGCCATTTTTCTATCAACGGTGGAAGTTGATTAACTGGTATGCTGGGAAACAGTGATTTAACCGCTTCGCCGATGGCCATTTAAACCCTTCAGCGGCCGGAAACGGATACCCAATAAACAGAACAGGACATTTAAATTGTTAAATGCTGTAAAAATGCATCATAAATACAATTCCGTATCTTCCGTATTTATCAAGTTATTTAAACGAAACAAAAACTGGTTTAAAACTCATTAAAGGCAGTATAAATCTACAGTAACAATAAAGTAGAGACTACATTAATAAATTGTTGAAATTTCACTACTTTGTTTCACTGTAGCAAAAGCCATTCTTTGTGCCGAACGCGCCTAATATGTGAATCATTTTGTTTTGTGTGTATACGAGCCATAGTATGTATGTATAGCTACGCAAGCAACTTCTCAGGTTCAAGTTTAGTTTATTTATGCTATGCCAAGCGATAATATGACGAGAATATGTTGCGTCACACGCTCACACACTGGAATGAAAACTCTGTCAGCATCTGTTATTACAGTGTTTCTCAACCAAGGTTTCTAGTAGCCTTATGCAGCAGTTTTCGCTCTGTATTTCAGTTATTTATACTCTCTCTGTGTCCAGAATGATTTCTTGTAGCTATCAAGAGCTAAATGTATGGCACATTTGAAATTGTTAAATTTCAATGTTAACCATGGCTGATCCCGGTAATGTAGCAAATAAATTAGCTTGGGTATGATGTGTACAGGCTTCTGATATTACTGTAGAAAATCTGGAAGCTTTGTTGTACGATTATGAAGGAGATCTTTAGGACATACGTAGCAGTGACGTGTACTGGTCTACAGCTGGCATGTTAGCTACTCCATTGTTTGGGGAAATGGCGGGTCAAATATGGGTCATACGGATCAGCTATTACCAGCTATCCCTCTTTACGGAAAACAGTTAAATGGTTAAAAAAAAGTATTTTTATACCACTGGATGTAACTATGCACAGTTGTTCAGTAATTTTCAGAGCTGTAAAAGACATTCATCTACCTGCACTTGCGCGTATAAAGAGCTCGTAACCTAATTGAGTATTATAATACTCAGAGGCCTCTTTATACTAGGGGGTAGCAAAATTCACACATCATCCCTCATACTTGAGAGAAAACACTTTCCTAAAAGTATACCACCCACACCCAAAAAACTTGTAACCATTTCGAAAATGTGTAGTGTGTTGCGAAAAAGAAGTTCGCAAGGAAACCAATATTATTTGGGGTGAATCTGCAGATGTGCCCTTGGGTGTTTATCCAGGTTTGGAGGTGTACAATTCAAAAAGAAACCTTTAAGAATACGTTTACATTCCTTATAGAACTAATTTAAATTTATTGTAAAACAGCAAGATTAAAATAATTGGCGTTAAATGAGCATTAAATGCATGTATGCGCAGGACGTCTATACACGTCCATATCGGTTTGGGGCACTTTAACTTGGACGTCATATGACGTCCATATCGGTGAAAGGGTTAACATCAAACGAGACTAGTGTGTCCTCTTCTTTTAGTTCAGTATCCTTAATGTGTTCTATAAGTTCATAGGTGTTTTTGATGCTTAGGCTGTCGAATTTTGGAAATGAATTGAATTTGTTTATTAGCCACTTGCAAGTTTGTATGTTGGTGAATTTATACTGCTAACGATAGGTCTCATTGTTATGGATGGTTTGTGTATTTTGGGTAAGCCATAAAGTCTAGGTAAGGTTGGGTTATCCGGTTTAACTGTATATTTTTTTGGTATTATGCTTGATTTTGCTATTGTTTTTTTTCAAATGACTGTATGCAACTTTTAAGAGGATTTTTGTTAATGATTTCATATTCATTGTCAGTTAGCATTTCTTCCATTTTTTCAATATAATATGATTTTTCCATTATGACTATCTTGTTGCCTTTGTCTGCCTTTGTGTAAATAACGTTTTTCTGTTTCAAAGAATGGATGAGTGAAGTGAATAGATTTCCAGAAAATTAGAAAGTGTGTATTATTATTGCACCAATTTACAAAGGCAAAGGAGAAGTTAGTAAACCACAAAATTATAGGGGGATCAGTTTAATAGCAATTTTAGGGAAAATTTACAATGGAATAACGTCAGAAAGATTGCAAAAATGGGCGGAGGCAGAAAAGAAGCTATCGGAATTTCAATCAGGATTCAGGAAAGAAAGAAGGACAATAGATAATGTAGATTCAGATTCAGATTTTTATTCTGCCATTTGCAACATGTTTTACAAAGCATCGTCAAAATTATCGTACTAATTATTAGAACAAAGTAGATAAGTACACAAGTAGAAAAAGAGGGAGAGTGTATATGTTTTTTGTGGATTTTGAAAAAGCTTTTGATACAATAGTGAGAGAAGCACTATGGTGGAAATTACAAAAGAAAGGAGTCAGCAAGAAATTTATTATATGGCTAGAAAAAATTTATGAGGGAATAAAGTTTGGAATGAGAGTAGAGAAGAATGGGATTATTGGAGCAGAAAATGGGATTAAGACAAGGCTTTAAACTTAGCCGTATATTGTTCAACTTGTTCATTGATGATATAGTTCAGAGGGTTGAAAAAAGTAACAACCATTGCCCAATTATTAGGAATAAGGTAATACTAGGGTTACTATTTACAGATGATTTGGTACTAGCATCTATAACAGTGATAGGATTACAGAGAACAATAAATGAAATTATCAGCTACCGTAAAGAATGGGGGATAAGAATCAATATAAGCAAGTCCAAAATAGTAGTGTTTAAGAAGGGTGATAAGTTAAGAAAAGATGAAAAGTGGTATCTAAATGACCAAAAAGTGGAGGTGGTAAAGGAGTTTGACTATTTAGGGATGAGACTGTGCTATAATGGAGGCTGGGGAGAAAGATAAGAGTGAAAGGTAAGATTACGATGTCTGGGGTAAGGAGCTGTAAATATAAATTACCAGATATGTCAGTAAAGTGGCATGAAAGAATCTACGAAGCAATAGTAGAATAAAAAATGACATATGGTGTGGAGTTGTGGGGGGCTAATGAGATAAGAAATTATGTTGAACATGCATATGAACAGTTCTGTAAGGAGATACTAGGTTTGAATAATTCAACGCCAAATGGAGTAGCTAGAGTGGAACTTGGAGGACCTTGCAGAAGTGGGGTAATTATAGAAAGATGTTTAAAATATTGGTATAGCTGTATAAAAATTGATGATGATAATACATTAAAGATCTGTCTAGAACAACAAAAGAATTCAACATGTAAGAACAGCTGGTGGGCAGAGCTAGAGAGAACGCTGGTTAAAATAGGAATGGGGGATATCTGGCGTGAGAGTGAAAGAAATGTAAAAGGTTTTTGGACAATTATTAAGAATAGGATAGAGGACATTGACAGACAAGTGATGTGGGGAAATCTGATAAGTAATAAATCACTAAACGTATACCTAAAAATAAAGACAAAATGGGGAAGGGAAACATATACAGGCATGTATGATAGATATGAGAGGTAGGGTTTAGCTTGGTTAAGGACAGGAGCCATATTGAGAGGGGGTTCACCAAAGGAGTGCATTCTATGTGGAAAGAAAATAAGTTTAGAACAGTATGTAGTGGAGTGTAAAGAAATTGAAAACTGGAGGAAATTAATATGGGATAAGAACTGGGATAATAAAGGGGATTACGTAGTAACAATAAAAATGCTTACGTTGAAAAGAGAGAAAAGATTAAGGGAGGTGGGGAAATTTGCTGACAAAGTCAAAGAAAAATGGTTGAGAAGGGCAAGGAAATAAGTAGAGAAATGGAAGACACAATCAGAACATTAGGTCAAGGTCGTATAAGGGCTAGGATAGAGGTAAACGGCCAGGGAACCAACACCACTATCAGCCTGTAATATAAGCAGCTGACAGATTTGTACCTAGACTAGAATTGTAAAACTTGTAATTGCGATTGTAAGATATGGAAGTACAAATTATTATTATTATTATTATTATTATTATTATTATTATTATTATTATTATTATTATTATTATTATTATTATTATTATTATTATTATTATTATTATTATTATTATTATTATTATTATTATTATTATTATTATTATCATCATCATTATTATCATTATCATTATTATTATTATTATTATTATTATTATTATTATTATTATTATTATTATTATTATTAATCATCGTCATTATTATTATAAATTTGTAAGACTACTATATTATAAACAGTTTAAGATACTCAAAGTATAAAAATTTAAAGAAGCATAGAGACAGTGAAGCACAAAATAAAAGTGAATCAAGAGGATATTGACACATTGCTTCATTCATTGCTTCACTGCTTCATTGTGAATGAAGCAATGTGTTATTATCTTCTCGATTCACTTTTAGTTTAAGATATATACTAATTATACGAAGTATGCTCATTTGCTAAAAATATTTAATGTAATGTCACTTGAAAATTGCAGAAAAATACAGCAACAGTTATTCCTTCATAAATTAATTAATGGCAAAGTAGATAATAGTAGACTTTTTCAAGAAATTAAGTTTAACACCAGAAAGTTAAACCTTAGGTCATGCTCCCTATTTTATTATAGTAAATAAAAAACATTAACTCATAAAAACTCTCCACTCTTGAGGATGGTAGCGCAATATAATGACCTAAGCAATATATACTATCTGGATTTTGTAACTTCTTATTATACATATAAAAAACAACTTCAAGAAATACTATAATATATTAAACGCGTATCATTTGGTAAATCATTAATTTGACAACTTTTTGTAACTGTGTGGCAATTTGTGCCTTGCATTACTCTTAGAGATTATTTTATTAGTAACATATGTCCTTATACTGTTGTGATTAATATTAATATGTATCTATATTATTTTGTGGTTATATGTTATCGTCCTGCGTCGTAGCGTAGTGGGTTAAGACATCATGCTTTGGTTCCCTGCCACAGAATGCAGCCTGGTTCGATCCCACCCCTGGGTTGCGGATTTTAAGTCCCAGGTATAAGACCAGTGCCCACTCAGCATTGTGAGGAAATTGAGGAGCTTGCGATAGGTAAACAGCCCACTTCAAGAAAGCCAACATTCCTGCTGGGGGTGCCGAGATTCTGACCACACCTCCTCCCCATATTGGTTGGATGATTGCCCACCTCTATCTTGCATATGTGGGCTTGAGGCCGGCAGTCAGGTTGGCATGCCCTTGCCCTATATGGGCTGTTGTGCCGTGGGGGTTATATGTTATCAGGCATTTTGGTTTTATATTTATAACTATATTTGTATTTGTATGTTTGTTTCTTTCTGTAATTTTTTCTTTTTTTGTTCTTCAATGTAAACAATTATTGTACATGTAAGTTAATTGATGGAAATTAATTACTTCTTCACACTAGCCAAGTCCAAGTGCACCTGAGAGATTGTTGTTCATGCTTATGATTGTTGGGCAGCTGGCTTGGTATCCATCATTCCCTTACTTTCCTATAGCCAAAGTCATTGTACATATGCAGATCAGTGACCTATGTTGAATTCTGTGGCAGTATTGGGAACATTGACTTATTTATTGACATAGATTCATTGGTCAGTTTGCTGTTCCACTGTTTTAGTTACCACACAAACTGGTGTCCCACTATAGTGTTCATCACTGTCACTTACGCTTCCACTGACACTTCATCTTTGAATCTTTTAATTGATTTATATACTCTATGCTTACTTAAATGTCTCCAAACTAGAACTTCTCTTTACAATAAAAATGGCATTCTAAGACATTAGTGGAGAATGGGATGGCTTTCTATGTCTACTATGCATATAAAAAATACTACTGCTTGATCATCATTCTTATGAAAGAAAGAAAGAGAGAGAGCATTAATAAAACTGTTTAGATAGCCAGTTGCACAGGAAACTATGTATCCCAGCATGACTGCTAAACAAACACAAAAATACACAATGTTTCAGACCTGCATAAAATCTGATTTGATCAACTTAGTTTTGAAAGAACAATAAAGTATAGCTCCGGGAACCTCTTTCTGTATAATTAAATATGTAACAAGATTTCAAAAGTAGTTTCTACAAAATTTTTTATATATGTATGTTACTGATATATCAGTATGAACTAATTTCTTCTGTTGTAGCAACATCTTCATCATCATCATCGTCATCATCATCCTCTTCATCATTACAGCAGACACTGTCCCGGTGGTACAGAAGGAACAAGGTTATTCATCTTCCAAAAATAACAGGTAGGATTTCCTCCCATAATGGTATTAAACAGTCTTTAATTTAGAAAAGGAACAAAAAGCTTAGCACACAAGCTAATTAAAGATAGTTAAAATTATACAGTGAGATGGGAACACCAAGGTTCTAGCCAGTTGACAATTTTTTGATAATGCCTTTAAGTGGAGGCGAAATACACTGAAAGAAAATTTGTGGTATGTGAAGTACAGAGCGTCTCAGTCAACTCATTGTATAATTTTAACTATTGCATTACTTCACAGTGTTAATTCCAATTTAAATTTTTCAAATTATAATTAAAGATATCTTGTTTTTAATCAGATGTAATACGAATATGGTTTAATTATAGTATAATTCCATTTTTATATTTCTGAAGGTGATAGTTCCCTGTGATTTTTATGGCCATTCTATGGTTTTGGAACTTTTGCCCTACACTAATGATAGGTTATTAACCCTCAATTGTTTGCAAAACCTAGAAAAGTAAAGAGTAAAGTAAAAGTAAAGAGAGCAATCTCAATTGACTGTAAAACTATTTGGCAACCTGAATTACTAATGAAATATGCATTAGATATAACATTTGTAATGTTATCCTCTGATCTGTGCAAGGAAGTAAAGGTAAACTAGCTGTCTGTTTTGATATTGTTTCTTCAGAATTGAGCAAATTTCATAAATTACTTCAATGAACATTGTTAAATATATGCTTTGGAAAAATCTTCTATTATGAATTCTACAGTAGGTGAGTCATCCCCAATTAAAATGCTTTGAGTAAAGTTCGTAAATTTTTGAAGGCTTGATTAAACATGCCATTTCTTTGTACCTTCTACATTTATTTAAACCTATGAAAATTTTTCTTGCCATTCATGATTGCCTTAACTATAAATACAGACACTTAAAATATATAATCCATTTATAATATTTTTGACAGGTCGTAATGCAGCTGGCTGCAAACGGACCTATCCTGATGTAGTTAACTCTTCAAAGAAAATTTGTTTGGAACGTGGACAGAGACTTTGGGAGAAAGAGACAGATAAAGTGCAGGAGCAGGTTTCGAATTCTAATACAACTGAAGGAACAGCCAACAACAAAAAGGTTGATGCAAAACTCTGCTCCAAAAACTCTGAATTATTTGAACCCCATACATTTGCACCAAAAGATCTTCTTGCTCTTTTGAAAAATCTGGAAAATGAGATTAGTTTATGTGAGGCAAATTTAAGAGATGAAAATGAAAAAAGAAAAAAGTACAAGGTAAGTAAAATGAAACAATTTTTCCTGTGTTAAAATAAGATTATCATTGGGTAGGGATCCTGTATTTTTAATGCTTTATGTAGATCAAGCCACAAATCCCCAAGACTTGTCTTGGAAACTGTAAATTGTGCCAAAAGCAAGGTCTTGTTGCTTGGGAGTAGTTATGGAAGGGGCATAGCACTTGAATTTGGGATGTGACTTTGATGTAGCATGTGTAGTTAAATCCAGTGCTGTGTTCTCTGGTGTTACAGAAGAGCTTGTGAAAGTAACTGCATGTTTTATCAAGAGGGATGATGTAGTATTAGTGGATGAACCAGGGAATCACATAGATAGAAATAGTAGTTATTGTGTTAAAAATAATCTGTGTGACATCAGTAGCACCAACAGCCATCGAAATGTGTAGTTAGTGGAACTTTTTCATAGGCATGATAAACCTGATCTTCATTGCATGGTGAGGGATATGAATCTGAGACTTGAGCATACCTTATTGGTCTTGCTGCCTCTTACATGTGCATAATAGATGTTGACAGTATAGGAAGGGATGGTGATACTTTTCATGGCCTAAATTTGAATTCTAGAGACAAAGAGAAGCTTTTACTTCTAATTGCTGACAAAATAAAGAGTAAAATTCCTGTTGTCACAAGTAGAGGGTACTTTTTAGGTTAAGTATGCTCCATAATCAATACAACCACTGAAACTATAAACAAATCAAAATAATCAACCCAAATAATTTGGTATCCTCAAATAATTCAATTAAAAATGCTCCCGACAACAGTAGACAATGATGACAATGACGATACAAAATACCATCACATATATAAAATTATTTGTGGTTGGTTTATTGACACTCGTCACTTACTTTTTCATATATTTATGAGAGACTAGTTTCAAAGGCCCTGGCCTCCATTTTCAATCTCTTCCCAACTCAAGAGATTGAAAATGGAGGCCAGGGCCTTTGAAACTAGTCTCTCATAAATATATGAAAAAGTAAGTGACGAGTGTCAATAAACCAACCACAAATAATTTTATATTAATTTTGACGTCACTGTTACTAAATTCCTCCAAACACACACCATCACATATTTTATGCATTTATGAACATCACTCACAACAACAGGAAATTCAGCCGATTTCGTTGCATGGGTACCCTTTATGAGCAGAACTCGCAAGAAAAAAGTTACATAAAATCGGAGTTTTTATGTACATTAGAAATGATTGATTTATAAAGCTTAAGATTTATCCAAAATTTGTTGTGAACAAAAGACCTCAGACTCCATTCAGTTCAGTTAAATGGAAGTCTCATGAATTTAATCACAGTAGCCCATTATCAGTTTCCCTTGGGCAATATTCATAAAGCAATTCTGAAATGCTCTAAACATTTTATTTACACCAAAAAGAGAATTAGTCATATGTGGTAAATAAATGTAGATTTGAAATCTAGTCTTCAAAGAAACAGCTTACCACGTGATATATACAGGAAACGCTCAAACAGAAATCCAAAGCAGTTGTTGTAGTTGTAATTTACGTCCTCCAACATTAAGTCATATCGGTCGATGAATAAAATGGGTGAAATGATGCTCAAATGAGTCCGGGGTCCCTGGAGCTTAGAGTTACCCAGCATTTGCCTTTCAGGATAAGGGAGAACCCCAGAAAAATCCTTATCCAGGAACTCACCCTGACAGAGATTCGAACTCGGGACCTCTTGAACGTGAGGCAGATACGCTACCATCTATGCTACCGAGGCGGGCCCAAAGCATTTCAACAACAGCTATAGATAATATATTTCTAGATATAGATAGAACAAGTTTTGCACTGTTTTATCAAAAACTAATGTACTGTCAGATCATGATGCAAACTTCTATGGATAAGAACAATAAATTTAAAACTCAAACCTATATATATATAGGAAATAAAGAGAAATAAATGAAAATGCTCTAAACAAGCTTAGAAAAGAAACTTGAATCATGGAATCAAACTTATGAAACTAATAGGACCAACAATAAATATAATAGCTTTCTTCAGCGCTTCAAAACTCTGAATTTTATTTCGCAATTAAGTCTAAAAAAGTGAGCAGGATGGCTCAGGCAGTTTTGTGTGTGGCCTGCATTTGGGAGGCCTAGGTTCGATTCCCATGGCCATCCTACTTGACCCAATGAGTTTTCGGGGCGTTTTCCAGGTCACCAGGCGAATCCTGGTTAGGTTAATTACATCCCCCAAATTTCCTGTCCCTCCATTTCATCTCCATTATCATTTCACATAATCTCTCATCCAATGTTCTCTTTCAGGGTAGAAGTGACTCCTTGGATTGGTTGACCTCTATCCTCTCGCCTCATTCTTCCTCCCAGGAATGCCCCATTTGGGGCTTAGGTACAATAAACCACAGGTTTCGGTGCTGAATCCCCTCTGTAGTAATCCTAAGTATAAAAAATATATAACTTCAAAAGAGACAATACCTGGATCACTTTAGGAATTAGGGCTTCAAATAGACATGAAAGAGAACTATATCAGCAACTATGTGTCGGTAACAAATACAGAACACTTATTATAAAAAATATTTTAAACTTTAAAAAGGTAATAAAAGCAGCTAGATATTACATTATAATAAACAGATTCAGCACCCTAACAATAAAATAAAAACTACTTGGAATATAATAAAAACAGAAGCAGATAATTACTCATTACAAAATGACTCAGCAACACTTAATGTTGACGACCAAGAAATTAGCAAACCTCACAAATTTGCGGAGAAATATTTAACAAATTCTTTTTGGATGTAGCAAAAAAAAAACTTAATATTAATTATGTAAGTAAAGAGGCAACATTACAATTTTTGAGATCAAGTTTCACAAATATAGTGGTCTCAGAGTGTCTTTGGAAATAAATAAAATTATTGACTCTTTTAAATCAAGGAATTCTTCAGGTTGCAATGAAAAAACAATAAAAATATTAAAATCATGTTTCTCTCAAATTGGCATTCCTCTTAGTTATTTATGCAATGAGTCTACAGAAACTGGATTTTTCGCTACCAGGATGAAATTTTCAAAAAATGTTTCAAAAATGTTTCAAATTATAGAACAATATCTCTCTTATTACAATAAATGATGATAACTGACAAACTTCACTTGTCTGTATGAAAGATTTCAAATCCTTCAAGACTAATATAACTTTTGAGTCGAACTAGTCCTTCAGGACTAGTTTCATGATGTCTTCATCCCATCCTCAGCTGACTTACTGTTTGTTTTTCTATGGTTAGTGCCACTAGGTAATGAATTCTTTGCTATCATCTTGCCATCTACTGAAAGCAAAACACATTTATGTATCAGATCAGTGGGCAATATTTCAAAATTCATCACACGCTTTCTATTCTTCATGGTATTTTCTCCCAAACCATCAAATCTATTGGTCCTTTTAATTGTTTTAATAATTTAGCTCCTCGATTTATTTCATGGTTAAATAAACAAAAATGATCTGCCACGGCTGACTTTTCAATCTGTTTATATTTAATATTACTAAAATGTTCCTCACTTTGGTTTCCAAATTACGTTTGGTCCTTCCATTGTAAATCTGGTCACAATCTAAACAGTTACATTGATAAATGCCAGATTTTTTACTATCTGAAATGTCTATTTTTTTTTTTTTTTTTTTTTTTTTTTTTTTTAGAAAAAATGTAATGAATTTCTTAGATTATATTTTGAGGAACCAAGATTATACCAAACTCTTCAAAAACTCTTTATTCGTCCAAGGCTGTCATCCATATGCCGGCTTACGGCGCGAGGGGATGGTGGTGATGGCGCTGACGTGCCCCTCGCCACGATGGCCTTTACTCGTTTTCCGGCTGTTCTCCCTGGTGGGGCAGTCTCTCTCCAGGTGTCCTGGCTGGCCACACCCCCAACATACGCCACTTGGTCTTCGCCGGTGTCCCTCGGCTGGTCTTCGGTCTCCACTGTAGCGAATACTCCTTGTTCTCGAAGTCGGGGTAGCCGTCACTTTGGCCGCCTCCATCCTTAATGCGGCCGGTGTGGCGAGGAGCACGTCGGCGCCATCACCACTATTCCCTCGAGTGACACTGCGTGTCGTCAGCCGACGTTTGGATGTCGGCCTCATCGTGAACAGTTGGGTGAGAGGGAAGCCGTGCCGCATGCTTGTGGACACCGAGGCAGCCATGAACATCAGACCCGATGTAGCCAGAGGTTTGCCGTCGACAAAACCGAGCCAACCATACTAACTATACCTTGTTTCACGTAAGCTTGCCCGGTAATCTCTTAACTGTCACATGACCTCATCTCCTCTCATTGGCTGCTGTTTGGTACAGACTGTTTTGCGGTAAAAATTAGTTCGTTATTTAACATGGTGATATATCTTTATATGTTGAAAGAGAATTGTCAAATATTTACTTTCATAACTGTTTCAATTAAATATATTACGCAACAGAGTTAATTTATCTGAAATGCATGTTAATTCTTAAACAAAGTAAAGATGAGGTTCCTTTGCATCTAGGCCTGCCTTTCTGATGACACAATAGCACATGCTTTAGCGGTAGTGAATTATATATTTGTTTATATTTGTTTATATGACTTTTATCACTGACCTTGTTCTGAACTGGATTAGTCATGTATTGTCATTCGAAGGTGTACTGTGCGCGTTCGAGAGATACGTTATTTTATCCATCGTTTATTGCGCATATACTTATTATATGTATAATGGCAGAGTCTACCGCCAGTTTTTCGCTGAAGCATCGTAAGGGTAAAGCATTACAAAGCGGTGAAAAAAGAATTGTGTTGCATGTGTTTAATGCACTCACAGAGAAGAATCCGTCTTTGTCAGTGAGGGAAGTCGAACAGTTGTGCTCCGAACTTACAGGTGTGAGTGTTAGGTCCATAGGAACATCGCGACGTGAAGTTGAGAAAACAGGAAAACTTACCACTCCAGGCAAACGCAGGAATAAAGAAAAGCGCGTGCTCGGAGAATACGATGAGTTCGTTAAAACTGCTGTACGTCGTCATATGCATAGTTTTTTCTTTAGAAACGAACTCCCTAACATAAATAAAATTTTGTCTGCTGTAAATGAGGATGCAGATTTACCAAATTTCAGCAGATCTAGTCTGTATAGATTGCTTATACAGCTGGGGTTTGTGAATGAAAAAAGGGGCAAGAAAAATGTACTGAGAGACAGAGGCGATATTGCTGTGTGGCGAAGACGTTATTTAAGGACAATCAGACAATACCAGGATACAAATCGCAAAATATACTACCTAGACGAGACTTGGGTGAATGAAGGGCTTACAACAAGTAAACTATGGCGTGACTCGACTATTAAGACTGAAAGACAAGCATTTTTGCAAGGTATGTCTTCTGGTTTAAACAATCCCAGTGGAAAAGGCCGAAGACTGATTGTCACTCATATAGGAAGTGATAGTGGTTTTGTGGAAGATGGTCTACTGCTGTTTGAGTCAAAGAAAGCCGGTGATTACCATGAAGATATGAATGGACATGTGTTTCAGCAGTGGTTTGCGTGTGTGTTAGCAAAACTGGAACCAAGAAGCATAATTGTGATGGACAATGCTCCTTACCACAGCGTTCGTGTTGAAAAGAAACCAAATACATCCTGGAAGAAACAAGACATTATTGAGTGGCTGCGTGCAAAAAATGAAGTTGTAAATGAATCCCTTATTAAGGCAGAACTACTGGAACTTGTAGTAAAGCATGCCAGCGATTGTGATAAATACGTAATCGATGAAATGGCAAGGTCAGCTGATCATGAGGTATTCAGGCTTCCACCATATCACTGGATTTTAAATCCAATTGAGCTTATTTGGAGCCAAATTAAAGGATTCGTAGCGAGAAACAATAGAACATTTAAGTTGCATGATATCAGGCCATTGCTTGCCACAGCATTTTCGGAGATCAGCGACGAAACATGGAAAAAGGCTATTCATCATGTGCTCAAAGAAGAAATGAAAATGTGGGAGCTGGATGGCATCGTCGACAACGTAATAGAGAGCATAATCATAAACCCTACGGAGAGTTCCGACAGCGAAACTGTTACTGCAGAATCAGAATCCGAATCCGAGATGGAGGGGATTACTCCATTACCAGATTCTCCATAATGCGTGAGTTCAGTTTCATTATAAACTTGTATTTTTGCATGTCTTCATATCCTTATTTGCATGATTTTAGCTATCTTCCTGGCATTTGACGTTTACTGCAGTTTTAAATGTGACGGGAAGGCACCGCCTATGGCCTATGGCGCGAAAGCATTAGCCAATTAGGATGAGGGGGAAGGTAGATGCATGCAGAGTAATACATGTCAGCGGGGCAAGGTTATAAGAAACAGGGTATAGTGACGGCATCGGGCGACACCTTGCCCTTAGAGAGCAAGGCTCTGCTGCAATTAGGTATTTCAAGATTTGAATCATCATTACTATTGTCAGTGTTGCTAGAAGCTGATCCACTTTCTTGATCACCAACATATTTCAGGCACACACCAGCAATATTCTGCTCATCCTAAGTTCCCTACACACAGCTAAATTCTCATCAAAATGCACAAAGGTATCAAAATTTGCACCTTCCATTAGAGCTAGCTCATTTATAGGCACAACTCATTACTACTGGAATTATCACCATCATCAGAAACAGGTTCTTCCTGTAAGGTACCAGATTTAAGGAAACACTATTTGATGGTGGAGGATGACACCTGCTTTGAAGCAGCCAAAATAAATTCCGTGGCTTATAGTAAGTTAAGGAAGGATTTTATTTTCTTGCATCACTCATTGTTGAACCAGCATTTTTCTATAATGAACTTTGAAATTTGCAATGCTGCCCAAATAAAGTGGCTGTAGATGACTGGCACAGTTACAAAAACATTCCACTCGAACGTTTTCCAAAATTATTTGAGGTGGTTGTGCTGCACATTGATCCATAAAAAGAAAGATCTTCTTCTGTTTCTTTTTCATTCTAATATCCAGTTTCTTTAGTCATTACTCCATTAAAATCATAATCATCCAAGACTTTCCATTGTATTCATATTCCATGATTTTATTTTTATACTCTTAAAACACCTCTGATTCTTGTATTTTCCTATCACAAGTGGGAGAAGTTTATCTGATGCAACTGCATTGATGGCAAGAAGAACTGTTAGGTTCCTAGTAAAACCTCTCCCTTCCAGTGTTGCATTGAAATCCCTGACTCGCCTCAAATTGTTTTCCCTGTGATTCCCTGTGATACTTAAATCCTTGATGATGCCTTGAAATCAACCTCGATGTTCATAATTTTAGCTAAATCTATTGCTTTTACTTTCAGCATGTTCACCACTGATTGTTAGAATTGCAGCAGGTTTCTGCTGAAATCATGTGAAAAGTGCCATTTTCAAATCAGCATATATCTCTCCCCATTGACGGCTGCATTTTGTTGATTTCACAGCCAATTTTAAAAACTCAATCCAAAATAATATTTCTCTTACTGATGACTGTACACAGCATCGTCGTAGTAGTAGTAGTAGGGTTTAAGGGCGCACTACAGCTGAGGTCATTAGCGCCCGTACATAGTGTCATGTTAGCATTTCCTAAGTGTGAAGCAATTTCAGTTTTGGTTTTGTGTGGATTAAGTTCCACTTCTTGTATGAATTTTACTTGGTGATCTAGCTTATAACATTTCATTTTCCTGTTCTCTATAGCTGATTAAAAGCAACTGACAACTGAAAGAAAAACTGCTGTTCAACAGTAAAAACCAGAGGCTGAAAATTTTTATCTTCACTTCTCATGTTGCTACAACATTGTTGCACTGAAAGCCCCCACTCAGTTTGTGTTTTTGTCAACAGCAATAAGGAAAATATGTCTCAAGTTTCTTTAAGGTAGCATATGCTGTATTCTCATTCAATTATATAAAACTCAGTTGTATTTCATTGAAATTTAATACGTGTAACTGCAGTTTATGTATAAATGAATTACATATAAATAAGGTTCTATTAATATAAATCCTTTCATGGAAGTGTTGAAAACAGTGTTGTATAAATTAAATTTATTGGGAGTTGATTAATGACACTAAACAACACTTACTTTTAAATTTTCCCGGAACTAGTTTCAGAGGCCTTCCCTCTTTATATGTCCGGCTGATGATAGAGGGAAGGCCTCTGAAACTAGTTCTGGGAAAATTTAAAAGTAAGTGTTGTTTAGTGTCATTAATCGACTCCCAATAAATTTAATTCTATTAATATATTTCTAAATCACATTTTTTGTTAAATTTAAAGGGAGTCATTAATGACACTAAATAACACTTTTAAATTTTTCCGGTACAAATGGGAACAAATCTTCATTTCAAAAAATAGGAACAAAGTATTCAATTTCAAATCCCCCAGAAAGATTTGTTCAGCAAGTTCCTTGAACCGCCACCAGAGGAGACCTATGACAAAATATTGTCAACTACACCAATGAGAACCAGTCGATGGCCAGATGAGGATGGAGGCAAAGTCTCTGAAACATGTTCCGGAAAAATTTAGAAGTGTTGTTTAATGTCATTAATCGACTCCCTTTAAATTTAACTTATTATAACAACAGTTTTCAACACTTCCAAGAAAGGCACATTTTTTGTTTCCTATAAATATGTACATATAAATGCAAATTATATAGAACTGGTTTACTTATCAAGCAGGTTCAACTGTATACCGTTTGACACCTATCAAAATCATCAACATTCACTCCAGGGCGTATACATCTTGTTTTCAGGTGTTTTCCTAAGTTAGAAACACACTGTTCACCATTTTATCTTAGCTTCTGTTTCCAAATTGTCTTGACTATAGCTTCAGAATCTCTTATGCATCTGGAAGTTCTTGCAGGTGTTTGGCTCAATGGAAGTCTTTAAGAAATTATTCTTGGCTTCCTCAGCACATATTTTAAGTACTTTCCTTGGAATGTATGACATCTTGTTTTTTCTTTACTTCAGACATTGCAAATACAGAGTTTCAATGAACTACTCAGAAATCAGTTACCTATGAGCACGTACCCATAATATAAACCAAATCAGATACCACAAATCTTGTCCAAGAAGAAAAACCATTGATATTTAAGAAATTTACATATAATCCAAAAACATTTTACAAATTTAAGATTATTTTCATAAAGCACGTCAGCCTAGCCCTACAGAACAAATTTGTATAGAGAATTAAATTCTAGATTAGTTGTATCTTAACACATAAGCTTCACTTTACATACCTATATTGAGGACATGTTTTGCAAACTATTGCTAACATCTTCAGCTCTGTTGTGACTGATGCTAGATCCAGTGGTGTGGGTAGTTTTGGAGTTGTTGCTGCTATCTGTTGAGTTCGTGATGAATGTAAATATGGGGTTGTCTTATGTTTCACTTCACTGTGGTGTTTCAAAAAAGTAAACATTCTTTGTATAGAGAAATTACTTTGTAATAGATTAATAGACTGTATATCATAAAACAAGAAGCTGGAATTAAATCAATTGTTCCAATTGTAATAAAGTATGTATAGGAAAAACAAAAAGTAATCTGGAAACCAGACTAACGGAACATATGAGATACTTAAAATATGAACAAGAGGACAAATCTGCAGTTTCATACCATTTCTGGATGACCAACTACAACATCAAACTGACCAGTCATGCAGCAGAATTGGACACATGGAAGATCTTCATTTTAAAACACAAAAAACAATTAACGATAGATAGAGTCAAACTGAAAAATTCAATGCCATGGCTGGGATTTGAACTACGGATGTCCTGGAATTATTAATTTCCATCAATTAAATAACAGTTCATAAATTTTGATTTACTGCTACCAAGTATCCTCTGGAAGTACATTTCAGCATCATATAATACCTCCATGATAGACCACAACAGAAACGTGATGATGATTATTATTATTATTATTATTATTATTATTATTATTATTATTATTATTATTATTATTATTATTATTATTATTATTATTATTATTATTATTATTATTATTATTATTATTATTATTATTATTATTATTATTATTATTATTATTATTATTATTATTATTATTATTATGATTATTATGATTATTATTATTATTATTATTATTATTATTATTATTATTATTATTATTATTATTATTATTATTATTATTATTATTATTATTATTATTATTATTATTATTATTATTATTATTATTATTATTATTAAAATTTAGGGGCACTCAACTCGATGGTCATTAGCGCCCTTTCAAAAACTGTATTTCACTTTACAATTCTTCCTTTCACTTAACTTATCTTTAACTTTCCTTTGACTCTGCTGTGGCTTTGCCTTCAATTTGCTCTAGCTCCACTTTGGCTTTGCTTTGGCTTTACATTAGCTTTGCCCTAGTTTTCCTCCAGCTCCACTTTGGCTTTGCTGTGGCTTCATTCTGACTTTACCATTTCTCTGCTCTAGTTCTGCTCTGGTTATACTCTGGTTCCATTCTGGCTTCTCTTCCGCTTCACCATAACCTCACTCAGACTTCATTCTAAAATCCCTCTAACTTTGCCCTGGCTTGGCTCTGGCTTTGCTCTGGCTAGGTTCCGGCCAGCCTCCGGTCCCGCTCTGGCCTCACACTTCATTCTGTACCTTTAACACTTGCTTCGCTCTGCCTTCATTCTGGCTAGGCCCTGGTCACCACTCTGGTCCTGCTCTGGCTTGGCTCTGGCTCCGCTCAAGTTCCGCTCTGGCTACGCTCTGGCTCCATTCTGGCTTTGCTCTGGCTAGGCTCCGGTCCCCGCTACGGTCCCGCACTGGTTTGGCTCTGGTTTCGCTCTGGCTTCACTCTAACATTCCTCTTGCTTGGATTTGTCTTCGTTCTGGCTTGGCTCTTGCTAGGTTCTGGCCCCGCTCCTGACCCACTCCGGCCTCACACTTACTTCGTTCTACACCTTAACTTTGGCTTGGTTCTGGCTTGGCTCCGGCTTCGCTCTGGCTTTGCTCTGGCTAGGATTCAGCCACACCCCCCCCCCCCCCCCGACCCCGCTCTGGCTTGGCTTTGGCTCCGCTCTGGCTTCACTCAAACTTCACTCTGTATTCACTCTAACTTGGCTCTGGCTAGGCTCCGGCCTAACTTCGGTCCCGCTATGGCTTCGCTCTGGCCTCACCCCCCCCCCCCCAGGGGCCTACTTCGGTAGGTACGGGTTTGGTGCACCCGGGGTCCCGAGCCAACAGTCTCTCTCGTGTGGGCTCCTCTTCGTGGTTGAGGGAGACGGTCAACAGGCCCACCCACGTGTAGGCCGTGCGTGGAGACCCGTGGAGAAGGTTTTTAGATTCTTGTCTAGTTTAGAGTTTAGGATTTAGTGAACGAAATTTTTAGTAGGTTTTGATTGATGTTTTTATGTATGTGTATTTTTAATAGGTTTTGTTACACTTGTATAGTTTTTAGAAAGTTTCATATCTGGCTTTTGCCATGACTAGTTTTTTAAAGGGCGCTGATGACCGCCGTAGTTGAGCGCCCTTATATATCATCATCATCATCATCATCATCATCTGGCCTCACTACCTTCATTCTTAAACCTAACCCTGGCTTGGCTCTAGCTTGGCTCTGACTAGGTTCCGGCCCGTCTCCGGTCCTGCTCTGGCTGCGCTCTGGCTTTGCTCTGGCCTCACACTAACTTCATTCTGTACCTTAACACTGGCTTGGCTCTGGCTCCGCTCAAGTTCAGCTCTGGCTATGCTCTGGCTCCACTTTGGCTCCACTCTGGCTTAGCTCTGGCTAAGCTCCGGTCCCCGCTATGGTCGTGCACTGGCTTGGCTCTGGTTTCGCTCTGGCTTTGCTCTGGCTTCACTCTAACATTCCTTAACTATACTCTTGCTTGGATCTGTCTTCGTTCTGGCTTGGCTCTTGCTAGGTTCTGGCCCCATTCCTGTCCGCTCCGGCCTCACACTAACTTCGTTCTGCCCCTTAACTTTGGCTTGGTTCTGGCTTGGCTCCAGTTGCGGTCTGGCTTCGCTCTGGCTTTGCTATCGCTTTGCTCTGGCTCCACTCAGGCTTCTCTCTGACTTTGCCTTGACTTTACTCTGAATTTGGTTTAATGTACTATTTTGAACTTAGAATAGGGTCAAACACAGATGTGGACCTTGTTTGGGCGTTTGGCATTAGCTCTCTCACCACTCAGAGGCACCCAATCGAGAGATTTGGTTCGGGATCCCGGGATCGCCAATTCCCGTACCTACCACAGTAGGCCCCTGGGGGACAACAGAAACACCAACATGGGTCAGTCGGACACGTTATGTTAACAGAGAGTAAAAAAAGAGTGATGTTAGTGTTACTAGTGTCGACCAATGCAAAGTAAGTCCCTGAGAGGAATGTACCGCCCTTACACTGTGGGACAAGGACAGCGAATGTGTGTGACAGAGAATGCATGCTACACAAGGAGCAGAACCGTTAAAAAAAAACATGTGCCCTATTCACTCTTTACACTAAAACCGAGAAGATGTATTCACAAAAGTAGAAGCTGTCAGAATGTTTTTGAATGGTCTGTAACTGAACTGATATGGGGTGTCATAAACCTATCGAGGGAGTGTGTAGAAACCTTCTCCAAATCCCCTGCGTCTCATTTCTCAGAGACTTTGCTTTGCTGTGCCAGACAGTAGTGCCGACTCATCTGAAGTAAATTACATCTTAACTCATCACAGTTTCTAGCTTCTTCCATATATAAACATATCTATAATTTTGAAATATATATTTTTAATGTTCATGAATTGCAAAATGTCAGTGTCACTGCCTATATCACAAATATTATAATGCTGTTAAAATAAATTATAATTTGAAATAGTGGAGGTTAATCATATTAATCAACAGATTTCAGATGCTGAGGATATTGCTAATTTGATTAATATCTATTAGATGGTATCAGTTTCTTAAAAGAATGGTGAAATTTCATATGATTTATAATATAGCATTTACCTGCCTGTGTGAGAAATGAAATGTGTAGTGTTGAATGCCCGCATTTACTACATGCGGCACCACAGGCGGTGACACTGATGATGCATAAGATGAAGATGGAGCACCGGTGGAATGAGATGGCGGGGGAAACCGGAGATCCCGGAGAAACCTGACCCGGTGCTGTGTTGTCCACAACAAATCTCACTTTGCGGTCACATGGGATCGAACCCTTGGTGAGATTTACCTACCAGGAATTTTGTTTAAAGTTATGAAAGAATTCATTAAATTTCTGCAATTATCAATTTTTTAAAATTGTATTAATGTCTTTTCTGATTTAGTTATTAAGTTATATTAATTACCTTCACAAGAAAATGAGATAATTTGCTGTTGAAAATGGCTAATGTTAAAACAAGATTGCAGATTTTAATATATTTACATTATTTGGAAGGATAAGACAGAGAACAACTTCTAGCTGAATTACAAACTGTCAGTGATCTTATTAGATATGGGTTGTACATATTTAAGAAACACCAGTGATAAAAACAGTAAGAAGTGAACTTTAATGATTAGCTACTTAATGACCTAACAACTGGTGCTCAGTGGTATAAAGCAAACTCAAGTTTCAATGATCCTGTCACAAAATAGCCCTATTAGAATTAAAGCAAAGTTAAAATCAATATGGGAACACGCCAGTAAGGTACCTGTAGGGAAAGTGAAACTGTGGGATAAACTCAGTCTGTTCAGTACCTGTACGATTAAAATATAGAGTTGTAGCAAAGGAGAATGTACTTTTCATGTGTCATTGAAATTCACATACTTTCAAATGCAGCATAAGGAAGAAGATTTCTATGATTGAATTGGTATATCTAAAAGGCTAAAAGAAAAAGCTGGACCCTCCTGAAATAAAATACCAAAACATGAAAAGGAAAGGCAGAAGAAAAGATGAGTAGTACTGAATGAAGAATAACAATAGAATTACAAGAGAATTAAGAGGAATATGTGTTTGATGTGAATAAAGGTTTGGATGATGTGGTAGAAGGTGCAAAAGAACAATATCCTCTTGCTAGAAAACAGTACCAATATAATACTGAGGATATAACCGACATACTCCTGTCCTGTTTAAGACACCATACTGTACTTAAAAGACACTGCAGAGATTGCTACAGCAGTCTGGGTTGATGCAGAGTTTATTGCTTATTTGGACACTACTAAAATGATTGAATCACAAGGTGAAGAGGACTCAGAGAAGAATTATGAAGAACATTGTTCTGAAGAGGACTTTCAAAGGAATGGTATCAATTGTATATTATCTGATAGGCATTGTGATATAAGGTTGATTTTAAAGCCAGAAGAAAATGGCAAAAATGATGCAGGCATGGTGAAAAAAGGACATTATATACAGTATGTATTGAGCCAAGAGGAAAATATTTGTAGCATTTTGTTCCAGAAAACTAGCTAAAGAGAAGTCGTGCATAGTTATCTTAGTAATTAATGTTGCTGAGAGAAAGGAAAGACAAAGTTTGTTAAGCTATTGAAGGCAGTTCGTGTGATGTAAATATTTGTTTGAAGAGAAGTGTAATGCATTATGTTGAGAAAATGTTGCAAAGGAAGTTTGTATGCATTAGATGGCTGGACAATAATCAACAACAAATGGTCAGGTCTCAGGAAGGATGCTGGATTGTGCTACAGAACTGCACATAAATCTTGATTTTACTATGAATGCTATGGCCCTGATGTTCCTCAGCTAAGCACTGAAGTGGCCAATGACCTAAGCACAGATCAAAGTTATGGCTATAGAATTGCAACAGCAATTAGAACAGTTTCTTGCCGTAGGAAATAGAACCTGTGTTGCATGTTTCACATCATAGAGGCTCATAAATTCTATAAGTTCTTAAGAATATAGGTTTAAGAGCATAATTTGAGGGGAAAAAATTTGAAAAACTTAAGAGAATGACTGCAAAATTCTGTTTTGGTGTATACATCCATCTGGCTATTTTGGTTGGTCATTGGTTCATTTGTTTGTTCGTTTGTTGTGTGTATAGTCCCTTCAGGCTTAAAGTGGGAATGCACATAAACATTGCCGATGAACTCGTGGTTGAAGCTCTCTGCCTTCAGCTGTTTACATTTTAACTCTTATATCTTCCTCTGAAGCAGTGCAGGGTTTAAAAAAAAAAATGCACTCGGCTCATATTTACTAAATAAACTAAATCAAGCAATGAAAGAAGCTGCTAAAGAAAGGTTGTGGAATATAATTTTGTGAGTAAAAACTTAAGTAAATCTGAGTTAATATCCTCCATTAAGAAACCTATTATCACTGCCACCATGCAAAATGATGGGGCACTTACCTTTGCCAGTTGGATTATTTAAACCTGTGTAAAGGCCAGGAAAAAAATGCATCTTTCTTTGACTATGCGGTTGTGTCTGTCCAAGCCTTTGAATTGACATGTCCCTCATTTACCCAGATTTTGTTTAAGTAATAAATTGTGTACCCTTCTACACAAAATTTTCTCACAGATCTCAGGTAACATCTTCTCCACACCACAATTTCTTCCCAGTCACTTATCATGCCAATTTTGTTTCTTTATGAAAACCGAAACCCAGTATATTTTAGGAAAGTGTGGAACATAGTTTTATTAAAATCTGGAAGATCTGGGTCACTGTTCACTACCTTTAGTGTAGGAGGCTCATAGTTTCAAAAGAAGCTGTGCACTTTAAAGTGAGTATCGCTCTTAACAAAATAATTTACTTGCTCTAAAACACTACAGGGTCTTTCACCTTTCTTTTTAGATGTTTTTACACCTCTTGTTTGTTTAATATCGGTTCTTTAATTTTAAACAGTGTTCACAATGCATCAGTTGTTTCGGCCATCAGTTTAGTTACATCTTTCACAACCAGGGTGTCATAATGTTGAAAGGAAAAGTTAAACACGTTTAATACAATAGCCTTTTCACCACCTTTTAGAGGTTTTCTACTTTTATACTTCTTTACACTACTCTGAGGACTGAACACTCTACCATTGTCCCTCAAGGCACGCTCACACAGTACTAACAGGACAAGTAGAAAAGTAATGCTTCACTGTAATATATGCAATGCACGAAGTATAAACTTGGAAGAAGCGTAGGGACAGTGAAGCACAAATTGCAGTTGAGGAAGTACCGGATACCAGGTGACAATAAATGGAAGTAAAATATTTAAGCTTATGTTTAAATTAACTTTAAAGAGAGTCAATTAATGACACTAAACAACACTTACTTCAACACTTCCAAGAAAGGAATTGTTATGTTTAAATGTTTTAGAACTTGAATTACGGTAGTTATTCACTCCATTCATTACTCGAATGTATAAAATAAGTGATAATATATGCAATGTAGTAATAAACTATTTCCTCTCACGCTTCACTGTTTTGCTCATTTTAAAAGTTGTGCTGCAGCGCAATTTTTACATCTGTACACACTTTAAGGCCTAATAGAGTATAGGTGTATGCTGGTTCCAGATTCACCATCACAGACCTAATCCATAAAAACATGTGTAAAAATGACAACTGAAACTGCAGGGCATGTTTACAGGTCAGGAGAAGAGGGAGTATTATATTAGGGATTAGATGGTTAATTGGCAGCTCATAAAATGAAATCTATGTATGAATTTTTTCAAACCACCAGACTAAATTCTTAATACAGCACCTTCAACAAATATAAAAAGCAATACAGGAAAGCATTACTAAACGTAAAGGCAGATAAAGTAGAGAAAAAATTAGCGAGCTCTAACAGTACTACAAAGACAGCGTGGAGTATTATAAATAAGCAAAGAAAACCCCAAGTGAATGAGCACATAAACATAAACCTAACCCAAGATGGACAAACACTAAATGACCCTTTGGAAATTTGCAAATTATTCAACCATTTCTTTGTAAACACTAATGTCACCCCTACAATTAAGGACACACAAAACAAGAAAACAATTACGAATAGCATGTACTTGCACGAAACGAATCCCGAAGAAATAGATAGAGTAATAAGCAGCCTAAAAAATCAGCAATCCTCTGGATGGGATAACATATCACCTATAGTATTAAAACACTGCAAACAAGAACTACTTAACATACTGGTATATTTAATAAATTACTCAATAAATGATGGAATATTCCCAGAAATACTAAAGATCTGCACAGTACGGCCAGCCTATAAAAAAGGTTCAAACACAGATGTTAGCAATTATACGCCAATCACTCTAACATCTGTATCTAGCAAATTGTTTGAGAAGATACTTATGGCTAGAATAAATAACTTTCTAAAATCTAATAATATACTAAATGATTTTCAACACGGTTTTAGGAATAAACTATCTACCATTATGGCCATAGTGGAATACATTCATGATTTACTGGAATTGAAAGACATTCTAAAAATACAGCAGGAATATACCAGACCTTTCTAAAGCTTACGACTCTGTGTCTCATGACCACCTAATTGCTAAACTAGAACACTATGGGTTCAGAGGACACGAGAATAAACTAATAGCAGCATATCTCAAAACCCGGATGCAATGTACAGAGGTAAACTGGAAAAAAGAGAACACCATATACACCATCAAATTGGAATTTAGCTTAGTAAACTCAGGGGTCCTGCAAGGATCGGTGCTGGGCCCCATGCTCTTCTTGCTATGCATAAATAACCTGCCTGAGCCGGAAAACAGCAAGGTGATCTCCTATGCCGACGATACATGATATGTTGGAGTCAAGATAGTGAAAGCCTAGAACAAAAAGCAGCAAGGGCAATTCGGGAAATATCGGAATGCTTCACAAACAATGGGTTGAAGTTAAACTTAGCAAAAACAAAATTCATGACATTTCAGAGCACTAATAGTAACATTTGGTAGATAATGATTATCCGGGCTTGTAGGCCGTGGACTATTGGAATTATCTACCAAATGACTCCCAGCATGAAAGTTTACACACTACAATATTAATATTGACAGTACATCCTTAGAACAAGTTAGAAATTTTAATTTCTTGGAAGTACATATAGACGAGACATTATCTTATAACACACACATAGAAACAATCTGTCAAAATATAAGCTCAGGACTATACGCGTTAAGACAGCAAAATATGGGAACACCTATATCCTTAACACAGCATATTATGGTATTATCTCCCCACATTTATTGTATGGCATAGAAATATGCGGTGGGACAAGCAATACCAATATGAATAGACTATTAAAAATGCAGAAAAAATGCATAAGAAGTATGTACGGCCTTCGACCTAGACAATCTTGCCGAGAAACTTTTATAACACATAACATCCTAACTGTAGTCTCATTATACATACTAAAACTGTTATACTAGTTAAAGAAAAAACACAATTTAATACACTTAATAAATATTGCCACACATATAACACTAGGAGTGCAAGTGATTACCATAGATTGAGTACAAATAAAGCTCAAACCAATAAGGACCCATAAAAAGTAGGAGCAACATTGTACAATAAACTATCATTGACAATTAAGCAAACTAATGCATCAAAATTTAAACATGTTTTTAAGGCATTTTTAATAGAGAAGTGTTTGTATGATATAAGTGAACTGTAAAGAATGGATATATAAATTCATCCTATAATTATAAAAGACAGACCTTGTTATAATAGGTAAAACATGTTAATGGAAAACTTTAATTGTACATAATCTATATGCTATTCTTTGATTGTAAATGATAAAACTTACTGTTAGACAAAATGATGTCAGATGCTCTTGTAGAGTCTCTTGACAGCAATAAAGCTACTATCATCATCATCATCATCATCATCATCATCATCATCATCATCATCAAACTGATACAGAAACAAATGAAGTAGTGCTTCTTTGGTGGAATTTGCTAAAAGCAGTCAATTTTCTACACAGATACATGGATGAGCAACCTAGTTAATTTCACAGTATCCAAACAGACTTTCTCTTCAAAGCAACTTAAATTTTATATTTTCCTACCTTTAACTATTACATTTTTAGGTCTATATTCACCAAAGCCTAGACTCCTTCAAAGTAAATTCTGATATTGTGCACTATAAGAAAACTAGAGATCAACGGCACTGTCATGAAAATTCAGACAGTATCATGTTTAAATAAGTCAGCAATATAGCAGTTCTTCTTAAGTGGAAACACTCTGCAGTCAAGCTACCAAAAGAAAAAAAAGTACATGCTTAAGTAAGTAGTTCTGTTTGTTTCTTTTATTTTCCAGACTTGTAATAAGAATATTGAATTAAATTTAATATAGCGAATCTTGAACAATATAGAGACTTATCAGTTTATACGATTTATTTTCTTGAAAAATGAATAAAATCAATTTTTTTTTCTTATTAGTATATTAAAATCTGTGTAACTTTAAAACATTTAAATTGATAGGGAAAATGTAGGAATATTACTGCTGCGTTTAATATCTTAAAACTAAAATCATTTCAAAGAACTCTACTTTAGAAACACAAATGTTGAGTATTAAGGCTAGAAAAAAGAAAGAAAGAAAAAGAGAAAAGAAAGAAACCCTATTTACTAGTTTACTTGACTGTTACAATACACATTAAGTAGGTTGAAGAACAGTTATCTTCCAGGCTTGTAGGCTATGGTCCAGTAGGTTTGGAATATTCCATTGTTTTGCCAATGACTGTGCTTGATATCTTCTAGAGGAGGGATCTGTGCTAGTCAGAACTTGAAGAACCAGCTGGCGTGCTCTTATACACAACAGGTGGGCAGCGTTTGCCACCCAGCTTGGGCGCTCATTGGACTTGGTCTTCGGAGGGCTGTATTCTTCTCTCCAGCACTGTTATCCAAGTCTTGTGTATGCAGAGGGCTTCTCCCTTTCAATTGAAATTGTTCTGATGTTTGAAAATTTCTATTGCTTCCCGCCTACAGCAGGAAGCAATAGATAGCATGATAGTTGATGGATGATGATAGGAGCTGCATGTCTTTGTATCTAATATCATGGCCAAATAATAAGGAGTGTTCTGCCACGGCAGATTTAACTGTTTGCCCTAGTCTACTGTGCCGCTCATGTTCTTTTAACCTAGTAGTAATGCTGCACATGTTCGTGCCACTGTAAATTTGTCCACAGCTACAAGGAATTTTGTATACTGCTGCCAGTGAGTGGGGTTCCCATTTGTCTTTTGCTGGTGTTAATAACTGTTTTAATGAAGCACAAAATTAATACAATTTTGAGTCGAACTAATACTCAATGCTCCATTTTGTTTAAGGACTATGATACAATGAAGCACAAAATTAATACAATTTTGAGTCGAACTAATACTCAATGCTCCATTTTGTTTAAGGACTATGATACAATGAAGCACAAAATTGTATTAACTGTTTTAATTTTAATGTTGGTCTAAAAATGGTATCAGTATTGTAGGATCGTAAGAGTTTACCTCTAGGTCAGATACATCTTTGATATATCTAAGGACCACCTTAGTTAATGGGCAGCGTTCTATTTTTTGTATCGAGTGGCTGAGGTGTAGTGCTGGCAGTATCTCCTTAGGGCTGTACCCCTTGACTCTGGCTAGCATGGATCACTCCTTTTGAAGATGCCAAGCACAGTCCTAAGTTATGGGGTCATTTTATGGGGGGCAGCAGGTAAGAAAAATATGTTAAAACATTTAGGCAACAAAAGAGATCAATAAGAATAATGGAAAAAATCCCTAGGAGACAATCATGTAAAAGTAGCTTTAAAAAACTTAAAATACTCACATTACCCTCTTTATACATATTTGAATGTCTCAAACATGTAATAAGAAACCACATAGAAGGAAAAAATAGAAACATTCATGAATATAATACAAGAACAAAACAGAACTACTTTAGAAATAGGTTCAGGGGAACACTAGCTGCCAAATGTATTGAAACTACTGCAAAAAATTTATATAATCATTTACCTCACTCTATCAAGGCAATAAATGAAGAAGTGAAGAAAATTTATGCAATAAAGACTTACCTAGTGAAAAATGCTTTCTACTCAATTGAGGAATACAAAAAGGGAAGAGAGACTTAGACTTAGTTTATTAAATTTTGTTATCAATCTATTGTGTATATCTAGAACTGCTAATATTCTGTAAATAGATTTATTTGTTTTATTATTGAACTGTAAAAATGTAATTGTAGTGTTACTTTTGACGATGCTTTGTAAAACATGTTGCAAATGGCAGAATAAAATCTGAATCTGAATCCTTGTCGAAACATCGGGATACTCCAATCCTACTGGATCATGGCCTACAAGCCCAAAAGATAAACTGTTCTTCATGATGCCGGCTGTGAAAGCCTCTGAAAATATATTCAATAGGTTTATCTTAATTATGTTATTCGTTTTTGATAAATCCACTCAACAAGAGTAAGGCACAATAGCATTCATCTTTAGTAAACAACTTATTTTGCTGAGAGTGAAAATTGTTATATTTGTCTAAATCTCCCTGGATATGAGAAGTGACCTGTATTTTAATGTTATATAATCTTGTGATTAATATAATGCAATATTAACTGATGGATGTTCCACAGATTGACGATTGTCGCCGAACACATAACTATGATGAATTCATCTGCACGTTTTTATCAATGTTGGCCCAACAAGGAAAGTTGGCAGACCTTGTCCAGCAACATTTGGTGCATCAGAAAAAGCCTGGACTTCCAGTTACAAGAGTTCAAAGGTTTGTAAAGTAATCAGCTTCTCAATTTATGTTTATATATCTCTACTTACGCATGTAATTGAACTAGGAAAAGCAGAAAGAAGTACTATCATCTGCTTTGCGAAATTCTAATGAGAATAGGTATATAGAACATGAAGGGCATTTCTAAAAATAGTAGCTATTAGTTTCAGCTGTGGGGTCATGAAATCAAAAGCAGAATCCTGCAATTATAGTGTGATATAAACTATGTTTTCCAGTCAAGTCTACATCGTGAATCTAGTTGTTACCAAAAACATATCATATCATAGAATTTTTACTTTTCTGGAACACTACAGTGAAGCGAAACATAATTAAATTCAAGATGAGTCATATTTTTGTAAGTGAAGTTTATGTGTTAAAATACTACTCATCTTGAATTTAAATTTCATACCATATTTATTATCAAACTTAAGTAATTACATCGAATCACAACAGTCTTCTCTTATATACTAAAAGTTTACATGACAGATGGAAACACATGTTTCAGGATCACAATAGTCCTGTGTCCTATATACTAAAATTATTCATACCACATATGTGTCAGAAACAGAAAAGTACCTTGTCCTTGATACTACGGCCCCTGGATCTCCGGCCCTGACGTTTTGCGGTTGCAGGAGGCGGAGGGAAAGGTTAATAGTACCAACATATAGTAATGAGTAATTGAAAACATATCCTCAAAGTTATCTTTAAAATGAAAATATAGGACTATATTAACTTTAAAACATTGAAATCTAATTTGCAATTTCATTATCATGCAAGGTATTCATTACAGCACCATTCTATTTGAATATTTCTTCCACACCTTTTATGCACACTAAACTGCTTCTGTTGGTAGTACTGAGAGTCTATACATCTGGTGTCGTGGTCAGGAAGTTAAAACTGTCTGCTAACGCCAATCAGCATTATCGCTGCTAGGTAGGGCTTCTGAATCCAACACCATGTTGCCAGTTTAATTTTGTTTGGACTACCTGGCTTCAGTTGCTTTTGGTGCTTGCGCTGATTAAGTTTCTTTGCTATTTTTTGCATGCATGAATTCCGATTTTAGTGTCTGTAAGTCCTATTATTATCGCTATTATAATAATATGGCTACTGGTTCCTGAAATATGCAAATGTGTGAAATATTTAAAGCACGCATGTTCCTGTGCTTGAAATCCCTGCTAAAGAACTGGTAACAACCCGCTTCTCCCTCTCAAGAAATGTCACAGCCGGAGAACGGCCGGCCAAACTGTAAACTTATTCTATATACCAGATAAGTCTCGTGTTTCCAAATCACAATAATGCCTTGTCCTATACAGTAAAATTTTACATATCAGATAAATCCCTTGTCTCGTCTAGAAATTCCTGTCAACTGTAAAGAGGGTATTCCAAGAGCCATTTGTATAACAGACAACAGCCAAGATGTTGCTTTGACTAGACCTTAATGGTGTGCATACTAACTGGGAAGCCTTCAGAAGCATTTGATAATGCAGTACATGAAGCAGATAGACATCCCTTCTTTAAATGAAACTGAGCTTTACAGACACAAATGGATATGTTTGAGTCGTCCATAGTGCATCACTTATTTATAGGTGGTAAATTAAAAAATCTACTATGTGATGTTAATAACATTTTAGGAAAAATGAGAACAACTGTTATACTATTGTAATTACAGAGTTAAATGTGGAGAGATAATTGCATTTGTACTCTGCATTCACCCAGAATACTGCAATATTTGAGGCCATTATTCCAAAGAATTTTGATTATTTTATTTCCACATTGTCACTTACGAAACTCAAATTGTAGAAAATGCTGAAAATATTTTACAATTTTTTAAAGTAAGTAGAACTTTCTAGGTACCTGATATAATGCTTTATTTATATGTGAATTAGCAGTGTGAAAAAGCTAGGGAGTTATGTATGATTAAGCATAAGTATTACTGTATTTATTAATTTGCTTCACTGTGGTGTTCCAATACAGTTAAATCTCGATTACTGTACTTGTTTATCTTCTTTCTTTTTACACACAATCAATGTCTTGTCTCCTTTTTGTAGATCTTTGTTGTCATTCATATTCACATTTCACATTATGCTGTTTTCAATTACAGGTTTGTAATACTGTGGAAGGGTACAATTTCTTCATTGCATGCCATCATATTTTACCAACTGTTTTTGGACATCAGTCATTTTTTCCTTTGTAACAGGAATGTCAGTTAACATTTCTTTGGGCTATTTAGAAGTTAGTGTCTTTGGAATGCTTCTCCTCACACCAATGTTGTTTAAAAAGATACTCAGCTGTGACCAAATTCTACCCATCATGTCTCATTTGAAAATAATGCACCTGCTTTAAAGGATGTAGAATGTAATGATTAGGCATTTCTCAACTTCAGTCTTCTAATTAATTATAAAGCCTTTAGTCATGCTCAGTCAAATAAAATCACCAGACTTTCTCATTAGGTTGACATAATGTTCCAGTTATAGAGTTTCTTTATGGTGCCTGATTTCATCTAAATATTTCCAAAAACACATTCATGTCACGTGTAAGAGTGTCCAGATATTGAGAATACAAGGTTATATCAAAAGGTTTTAGTAAAAATTTAGAAAAATGTTTTATTTAGAATATAACTGTTACAACTTTCCAATATTCTCCCTGAGCACTTACACACTTTTTCATCATTTGAGATTACTTAGAAAGCTCTCAGTCCAAGCGTCTATAGGGATGTCAAACAGAACACTGTTGTATGCTGCAATTGCCTCTTTTTTGGATTAAAAATGCTACCCACTTATTTTTCCCTTTATCATTTGGAAACAGGAAGAAGTCACACGGGAAGATCGGTTAACTAGGGTGAATATGATAAGACTCACACTTTTTCCTTCTCCAAGAAGTGCATTATTTGGGAGTCCTATGTGCTGAGGCATTGTGATGCAGAAGGTGGTGCCCACTCTTCAACTTGGGTACTGTGACCTCCATGTGGCAATGACTTTCAACTGTCATTCATCACATACCACTCAGCAATTGACTGTGCAATGTATGTCTATGGTCACAGAGGTGAGATGACCCATCTTGGTGCAGAAAGTGGCCACAGTCTTCCTTCCAAGCTCCCACTTCTTCAAACTTTTGTGGTTGGTTCCTCACCTATATTTCAAAGTACATCCTTGTTTTGTCGTCTGTAATGATACTATAAGTGTCTTTGGACCATCCTTTATAGAATTTGTCAAGCATAAAATGACATTAATCCATTCTCGTGTCATTTTAAGCTTCTGTCAGATAATGTGGCATCCAGTAAGCACATCTCTTGGTTAGGACTAAATAATTTTGAGCATTTTAGTTAATTGATAGAAATTAATCATTTCTTCACACTACCCGTATATAGGCTAAGGTTTTGGTAGATAGAGTCAACATGAAAAATTCAATGCCACGGCTGGGATTTGAACCACGGATTTCCTGGTTTCCATCCAGTTGCTCTAACCCATTGAGCTACCATGGCCAACTTGCCGTCATGACATTAAATTCTCCATTTGACTCGTATATTTCCACGGTAAACCACTAGGGGCTCTCACATCCGAGATACACCATTTGTGCCTTACTATCGTAAGTACTTGAGTCCCAGGCTTAATCATGTAACTCTTATTATTTCATGACGGCAAGTTGGCCATGGTAGCTCAATGGGTTAGAGCGACTGGATGGAAACCAGGAGATCCGTGGCTCAAATCCCGGCCGTGGCATTGAATTTTTCATGTTGACTCTATCTATCAAAAGCCTTAGCCTATATATGGCTAGTGTGAATAAATGATTTAATTTCCATCAATTATCTAAAATAAGAGTTAAATGATGAAGCCTGTGACTCAAGTACTTACAATAGTAAGTCCTCACAAATGGTGTATCTCGAATACGAGAGCCCCTAGTGGTTTACCAGGGAAATATACGAGTCAAATGGAGAATTTAATGTCATGACGGCAAGTTGGCCATGGTAGCTCAATGGGTTAGAGCAACTGGACAGAAACCAGGAGATCCGTGGTTCAAATCCCGGCCATGGCATTGAATTTTTCATGTTGACTCTATCAAATAATTTTGAACAGTTACCTGTGCCACAGTCTGTCCTTTATTTAGGGTACCTTTGAACTGTACCCGGAGGCTAAGGTACAATTATACAACTTACTTTGATAATTTAAAAGCTTTAATAAATCTCTTGTTCACACTGACAGCTTACTTGCACAATTACACTACAGTGCCTTAACTTAAACTTCCTCGAAAGTTAAACTTTGTACACATTATAATTTCACTCTAACATCTGTTATTACATGCTTTTGAACTGCACCCGGGAGCTAAGACAATTATAAATCACCATGCGTGCGCTATGAAAGGAGAACCCTAACAACCTTGACTCGTCACCTCGGAGAGTTTTCCGAGAGAGGAACCAAAGCAACCTTCACGCGCTCACACGGGGGAAAAGGGAAACACGAAACAACTGAGGCACACGACTCGTAAAGGAAAGGTGCAATCAGCACACTTTTAATATCACAAAATGTGAAATGCAATAATCATCAATCATTTTCCTCACACCATTTATGTTTTCTGCTTGCCATTGCTGGGAGACTGGACAAGGTTTATTTTCAAGAGACACTGATCCCTTGAAAATGCACAAAACCAATTTCCAGTATTGGCCCTAGCAGGGGCAGAATCTACATTTAACTTCTGTTCATAGTCATAATATCCATTACATGATAGATCCATCTTATACTGTGTCTAACTCAGCAATACCTGCATCTGTGAAATCCTATGGGTGGAGGGACTGACCTGTGCACCGTCCAAGGTCAAAAAATATTGCTCTTTCAAATTAAAATAACCCCATTGTCATTAGACTTCTGATTTAAGACCTGCTAAAATGTTTCAACAAAGCTCTTATGTCATCTCAACCTCTTGAACTTCATATCTTGTACTTATCTTGAACAGCATTTACGGTGCTGCTATTCCTAGCATTGTTGAATTTCAGTCCATACTGCAACCATGTGATAAGTAGATCATCTTGATACCAGACAAATAAATCTTCCTTTGCACAGTCATGAACAGTTGAAGCTACTTGGTTGAATACTTTGCTGGTTTTATTCTCTGTTCATCATATTTCTCCTGATTAGAAACTTGGGCAAGAGGAGATTTTTCTGGCAATCATAATTTTATGTATTTGTCCAGTTGTTTGCCTCCTCCCTAAATAAGCAATTCTTTTTTCTTCCCCCTCCCCCTTCCTCCTCACTCCCCCTCCATCGTCCATCCCTTCCTCCCATCTTTTTTGTAATAAGCTGTAGCACAGGACTGCTTAACCTTCAGGTTTATTTCTTGCTTTTTGTACAACCATGGACACAAAAATTGACTCTAAAAGTTGATTGAAGAGCTTTGTGTATCTTTGCAAAAGCTTTGTTCACAATACACATGAAAGAACTGTACAATGGCCTGTGACTGATAGTGGAATGGTTGACTTATTCGTACTAAAAACAGAACACAGAATGATGTTATGGTGACCAAGAGGCAAAGAAGGCATTGCGTTCACTTTCAAGTTCCCAGGTTCAAATGTCATGCTGCTTGTCTTTTTTATAATGTATTAATTTTATGACTGGATATGTAGAACATAATATTGTCTTAATATAGCATTAATATAACTTTCGCATTTGAAGTTATAGACCCATCTATGCACACAAAAATGAAGTTCTATGACACTCGTGTTAAACAACTAAAAAATATGTGTAAATAAAATATTATCTTCTAAAACTAAAACACAAAAAATAAACATAATTAATAAAGGGTGTATGAACTTCCGGCACATATAATTGCCCTCATTCTTTGGGGCATAGATAAAATTAAATACCTCATAATGTGAACGAGAAGCTACAAGATCCTAGGCTTCTTGAATTTGTGCCCAGAAGCCATCTTTTATCCTTTTTCCATCTACAGGGAAATTGGAGTGCAGCTCCCCTTTTGCCTCAGTCCACACATTCTCAGTAGGGTTCAAGTCTGATGAATGGAGGTGCCAGTCCACCAGTCTGATATATTGGTTTGTCTCATAAATTCGTTCGATTCTTGTTATGTGTTTACGACAAAGAACGCCTGCACTGTATGCCCGTATCACAACTACGGCAACGAAGTTGCCTAATTATCTAGGGGTAATCTGTTCACATATGCAAG
>CM060950.1:43545867-43688367 GCA_030765055.1 Mantis religiosa
ATGTCATGTCTAGTATTCAAAAAATGAAAAGCCACTGCTGATTTTTCTGTTTCACCATTTTTAATGTTTCTCATATGTTCTTTAGTTCTGATGTTAATATTTCTTTTTGTTTTTCCTATATAAATTTTAGGGCAAGTTTCACATATGATCTCATAGATTCCTGGTTTTTCTTTGGTAGTGATTGAATTTTTGGGAGGGCCTTTTAACAAATTTCTGATATTAAACCTATTTTGAGGTGCAAGAGTTATGTTGTGTTTTGAGAAGATTTTTTGGAATTTGTTATAGGTTGATGGGTGGAAGGTGAATTTTTTAAAAAGTTTTTTCTCTTTTTCTCCTGTAGGTTCTAGGGTGGTGGTTTCTTTTATTTTCTTAGCTTTGTTGAGTCTGTTAACAGTTTTGTCTACTAAATTTGGGTTGAAACCGTTGGATATAGCTACTTTTTTTATGTGTAGGTATTCTTCTTGATAATCTTCTCTGTTTTGTGGAAAGTTGATCAATCTTTCGGATGATCAACTTTCCACTAAACAGAGAAGATTACCAAGAAGAATACCTACACATAAAAAAAGTAGCTATATCCAACGGTTTCAACCCAAATTTAGTAGACAAAACAGTTAAGACTCAACAAAGCTAAGAAAATAAAAGAAACCACCACCCTAGAACCTACAGGATAAAAGAGAAAAAACTTTTTAAAAAATTCACCTTCCACCCATCAGCCTATAACAAATTCCAAAAAATCTTCTCAAAACACAACATAACTCTTGCACCTCAAAATAGGTTTAATATCAGAAATTTGTTAAAAGGCCCTCCCAAAAATTCAATCACTACCAAAGAAAAACCAGGAATCTATGAGATCAAATGTGAAACTTGCCCTAAAATTTATATAGGAAAAACAAAAAGAAATATGAACATCAGAACTAAAGAACATATGAGAAACATTAAAAATGGTGAAACAGAAAAATCAGCAGTGGCTTTTCATTTTTTGAATACTAGAAATGACATCAACTTGGAAACATCTCTAATAAAATACGTTAATCACCCCATAGATCTTTCCGTATGGGAAAAAATCTTCATTAACAAAAATCGTCATAGAGTCATGAATTTTGAAACTCCACCACCAGACACCTTTGACAAGTACATCACGCCATCTATTGACAATACGGAGAAAGAAGAAACCACTAAAACTTACACTAATCGAGTATCAGTTGATGATAGGAGCAAGAGCTCTTGAAACATGTCCTGTGAATAAACAGTGTGAGTGAAGCAATGTGTCAATATCTTCTCGATTCACTTTTGTACTAATTTGTGCTTCACTGTCCCTACGCTTCTTTCAAGTTTACACAAATGTTACTGTTTTGCATGTGAAATTAGGTTTTTATGTATGTATGCCCTTTAATTGCTGTGGTTCTCACCATCCCATTGTATATTGAGCAAGAAAGACTTCTTAATTTTGCTCACAGGTCTCTTTATCAGTCTTGAGGTTCTTTTGTATGCCATAAATCTGTGGCAGGGGACCACAGGCTTTAGTTCGTTTCAGAAGAAAGCCATGCTAAGGTTTTTTACACCAGAAAAATTGATTCCATCGCTATATTAGGCCAGCTATTCCTTCATTGTTCTTTTATGCGTGTGTTGACACAGTCACATTCTACAGTGAATGTGTTCTAGGGATAACATGCTAGCTTCTGGTTCCCGAAGTTATGGGTTCAAACCCACTGGAGGGTGATGGATATATTCTGGAGTAAAAGTCCTTACCATGGCCTTCTTCACTAGAGAAATAAAGCAAGTGGTACTGTGTAATGGATTTAGGGCATGTAAAAGAACCTCGAGCTGATAAAGAGGCCTCTCTGCAACATTTAGCAGTCTTTCACAACCAGTACAGAATGGGACGGTGGAAATCACAACAATTAAAGAGCATCCATAAATAAAAACTAAATTCCAATTTCACATTTTACTGTGCAAGTGTAAAGGATTGTTTGTTATTATGTTACTTCAGCATAGTCAAGCTGCTATATAAAGTTCCCCTACATGCCTGCCAACATAAGTTGTTTCGTTTTACTGACTTTCTTTCACAAATTACATACGTATGTGCATTCATGTGAGTAGCATGCTCAGGTGTGTGTGGTGTGGGATGGTGGTGAGGGTATGGATATTATATTGTAATTCCCATATGTGTATTCTAATTAGTAAATAACTCCAGAGAAAATGGAAATAATTATTTCTTCCACACTAGCTGTGTGTAGGCTGAGGTTTGAATGAATAGAGCCAGACTGAAAAATTCAATGCCATGGCCAGGATTTGAACCACGGTTGTCCCGCTCAATTTCCGTGTGGTTGCTCTAACCAACTGAGGTACTATGGCCAACATGCCGACATGAACTAAATTGTCCAACTGACTCATATGTTTCCCGGTAGACCACTAAGGGTTCTCATATGCTATGAGACACACACTTTTTGTGGCGACTTACTATGCTGTAAGTACTGAAGTCCCTGACTTCATAGTTAAACCACTATGTTATTCAGGTAAATTGATGGAAATAATCATTTCTTCCTCACTAGCCATGTGTAGGCTAAGGTTTGAATGAATTGAGTCAGACTGAAAAATTCAGTGCCATAGCCGGTATTTGAAACACGGATCTCCTACTCTCCTTGTGATTGGACTAACCAACTGAGCTACTATGGCCAACATGCCGACATGACATTAAATTCTCCAGCTGACTCATATGTTTCCCCATAGACCACTAGGGATTCTCATATGCTATGAGACACACATAGCGCCTTTAGTCCATGGTTTCATAGTTAAACCACTATGTTGTTCAGGTCTAAGGTTTGAGCTTGACTCACATGTTTCCTGGTAGACCATAGGTCTATGAGATGCACACCTTTTGTGGCAATTTACTATGCCGTAAGTACCTAAGTCCCAGGCTTCACAGTTAAACCACTATGTTATTCAGGTAAATTGATGGAAATAATCATTTCTTCCACACTAGCCGTATGAAGGCTAAAGTTTGAATGAATAGAGACAAACTGAAAAATTCAATGCCATAGCCGGGATTTGAACCACGGATCTCCCGCTCTCCGTGCGGTTACTCTAACCAACGGAGCTACTATGGCCAACATGACACTAACTTCTGCAACTGACTCAAATGTTTCCCGGTAGACCATAGGTCTATTAGACATACACCTTTTGTGGAAATTTACTATGCTGTAAGTACTTAAGTCCCAGGCTTCATAGTTAAACCACTATGTTATTCATGTAAATTGATGGAAATAATAATTTCTTCCACACTAGCCGTATGAAGGCTAAAATTTGAATGAATAGAGTCAGACTGAAAAATTCAATGCCACAGCCGGGATTGGCACCATGGATCTCCCGCTCAATTTCTGTGTGGTTGCTCGAACCTTCTGAGCTACTGGCCAATATGCCGACATGACACTACATTCTCCAACTGACTCGTATGTTTACGGGTAGACCACTAGGGGTTCCCATATTGTATGAGACATGTACCTTTTGTGGCAACTCACTATCCTGTAATTACTTAACTCCCAGGCTTCATAGTTAAAACACTATGTTATTCAGGTAAATTGATGGACATAATCATTTCCTCCACACTAGCCGTGTGTAGGCTAAGGTTTGAATGAATAGAGCCAGACTGAAAAATTCAATGCCACAGCCGGGATTGGAACCACGGATCTCCCGCTCAATTTACGCGAGGTTGCTTTAACCAACTGAGCTACTATGGCCAACATGCCAGCATGACACTAAATTCTCCAACTGACTCATATGTTTCCCAGTAGACCACTAGGGGTTCTCACATGCTATGAGACATGCACCTTTTGTGGCGACTTACTTTGCTGTAAGTACTTAAGTCCCAGGCTTCATAGTTAAACCACTTTGTTATTCAGGTAAATTGATGGAAATAATCTTTTGTTCCACACTAGCCGTGTGTAGGCTAAGGTTTGAATGAATAGAGCCAGACTGACGAATTCAATGCCATAGCCAGGATTTGAACCACGGATCTCTTGCTCAATTTCCGTGCAGTTGCTCAAACCAACTGAGCTACTATGGCCAACATGCCAACATGACACTAACTTCTCCAACTGACTCATATGTTTCCCAGTAGACCACTAGGGGTACTCATATGCTGTGATACACACACCTTTTGTGGCGACTTTAGTCCCTGGCTTCATAGTTAAACCACTATGTTGTTCAGGTAAATTGATGGAAATAATTATTTAAGATAAGATACTTTTTTTTAGTTGAGTGTTGGAAATTAATCATTTCTTCCAACTAGCCATACACAAGCTAAGGTTCTTGATAGATAGAGTCAGCATGAAAAATTCAATGCCATGGCCGGGATTTGATCCATGGGATTGTGGTCCCATGTACGAGACATTTACTTTCTTTGTACAGACTGCATGCTGGTACAATAGAGGTTACAGTGCTCAAGGACTTGTCTAATACTCCCATCCACACAATGCTAATCTAGCTCTCAAGACCAAGATGTCCTCTCCTTTCTCGAGGACAGCTGTTGTATCCTCCAACAGTTGCTTCTTTACATTCTTTAACCCTATTTCCTCTTGTTTCTTTGCTGGGGTAAGAGGAAGGACATTTATGCTCCCTGTGTGTATAGATATTCCCGTACTGCAGGCCTTCTATACAATACCAAACAGCAAACTTTGTAGGAATAGCTTGTTTGGATCTAAAATAGTCGTAATTATTTCTTAGAGTGTAATTATGTGTACCATGATTTTTTGGTTCTTCTTTTCCTTGTAAAATAATTTTTACTGTTTCATATATATATATATATATATATACATGGAACAGTTAAAATACCAAACTCTTTCAACTTTAATTTGCATGTCTGTATATACATGGAACAGTTAAAATACCAAACTCTTTCAACTTTAATTTGCATGTCTGTCTGTCTGCTATTTGTTTTTGCCATTATTCGAATTGCTTTTGTGTGTGTGTGTGTGTGTGTGTGTGTGTGTGTGTGTGTGTGTGTGTGTGTGTGTGTGCGTGTGCGTGTGCGTGTGTGCGTGCGTGCATGCGTGTGCGTGCGTGTGCGTGCGTGCGTGTGTGCGTGTACTTTTCTTACTCCTGTTGCTGTGATATTTCCCCATAAAGTTATCCCATATTTTATGTGTGAGTATATAAATGCATAGCGTTCTTGTTTTATAGTTTCATAATCCATATTTTTCCTACTTGTTTTATTACAAATATACCTTTATTTAACTTTTTAGTTATATATATATATGGCTTCCAGTTTAATTGTTTGTCTATTATTATGCCTAAAATTTTAGTGTGCTGAACTTCCGGTATTGTTTCACCATCTAATGTAATGTTTATATCATTTTTACTATAATTTCCTAATTCAAAATTTATCCATGCTGTTTTGTGTGCATTTAGAATCATATTTAGGGTTAAATAGTGCTGTTTTAATATATTAATTAATTTCATTGCTTTCTTTTCCACCTCCATTGCTGACTTGCCTCTAATTATTATTGTCATGTCCTCTGCCTATCCAATTCCCAAACCTCCATTTCTTAGTATTATTTCAAAAATATTATTCACATAGGCTAAAAATAAAAATGGTCCTAGTTTAGAACCCTGTGGTACTCCTTGTTAACTCTTTGAAAATGTGATCTTTCTTTATTATACCCAAGCCATTTCTATGGTTTTCTCTTTCATTCTTTCATTTATTGCTTGCCTTACCTCCCAGAAGATGTTGACTAATGGCACTGGGGATTAGTTGATTTGCATCATTTTCCCCCTAGCTTCCCAATATAAAGCCTGTAGGTTCCCACTTTTGAGACCATTACATTTGTCCAAATGGTGTTTGTTCATGATGACATCCTCTTTACAGATAGTACATTTGGGTGTAGGTATGCAGTGTATTTTATAAAGGTGTTCTGCAAGACAATCATGGCCAGTTTCCATTCTAAATAGGGCCACTGCAGTTTTTCTTGGTAGTTTTTGTATGTCAGTTTTGTCTCCAATGTTCTTATAATCCTTGTCTTTTAGTTTATCTTCTTCATCAAGTCTCTACTGTCTTTTAAAATGTAGCTTAATGTTGTTTAATTGTTTATTAATTTCAGTTTGTCTCACGGGTTTTATATTTTGAATTGCACCTTTTTTTGCTAGTTGGTCAGCATGTTCACTACCCAAAAGTCCAACATGGGCTGGAATTCATTGCAGGGTGACATGGTTTCTTGATTCGACAGCTTTAATTAAACTTCTTATTTCTTTGATGTTTCTTGTTGTTTTGTTTTTATAGTTTACAATCCCATCTATGGCTGATTTTGAATCTGTTAAGATAACTATGTTTTGCTTTATATACGGTCTGTACAGGACATTCTGCAGTGCTGCTTTTATGGCTGTTAGTTCTCCATCATAATGGTTTGAAGTTTCGTCTAGTGTTAGATACTGTGCAAAATGTTTGCGGTATACTCCTGCACCAGCATCTTGTTTGTTTATAAAGGATCCATCTGTATATATTCGGAGCCATTCTTTTTCTGGATATCTTTCATTTTCTGTGGCTATTGCTATTGCTCTTATTTCATCTGGTAAATTGTTTTGCTTATGTATTGTATATAACAGGTCATTCTTATAATGTATGTCAATATATTCTGTTGGGCCTGTTTCCTCTATTGTTGTTATAATGCTCTTGTGTTTTGAGTTATTGATGTATGTTCTGAAGCTTGTTTGGGCTTTTAGATTGCTTATATTATCTGCTGTGTGATACCACTTGTGTCTATTTTTGTTAACTAGCAGTTTTTGTGCTAGGGTAATTGCCTTTAGTTCATGTTCCAGTTCTATGGCCATATTTTTTGTGAAGCTCTGTAGTATGGCAGTTGGTGTTGTTTTCACAGCTCCTGTTATTATTCTTAGTGAATTGTTTTGTGAGGTTTCTCTTTTCCTTTTGAGTTTCTTGCTTACTGTTGCCAGCAGTTCTCCTCCAAATAGTAAGTTGGGTTTTATGTATGTTTTATATGTGTTATTAAGGAGGTCCATATTTCTACCCCATTTTTTTCCTGCTGGGCGTTTTAAGATGTTGTTCTTTTTGTTGATCTTATTTGTTACATTGTTTACATGTTCTTTCATTGATAGTTTCCGGTCTAGTTCTATTCCTAGATATGTTGTTGTGGATGCTTCTTGTAAATTTTTGTTATTGATTTGCAGATTTATTTTTCTGTTTTGTGTTGCATTGTGAACAGTTGATATTGGGTTTTTTCTGTGTTTATCTCCATATTGTTATGGTTAGTCCATTGTTCCAGTATTATAATTGCATTCTCCATTGTTTTCTGTAACTTTTTATAATGTTTCCCAGAACTTACATTCTTTTCTGAGGTCCATATTACTAGGTCGTCGACATACATTCCCACTTGTATGTTATCTAGTTTTTTTAATGCATCTGCATGGTATAAATAGTAAAATGGTCCTATAGCATTGGTCAACAATGAATTTTTCTAGAAAAATGGATTGGTGTAAGATGTCAGTTCATTGCGCTGGTTTGAGAACTGCTTTATTATCTCTTTATTTCTCTCTCTCTCTCTCTCTCTCTCTCTCTCTCTCTCTCTCTCTCTCTCTCTCTCTCTCTCTCTCTCTCTCTCTCTCTCTCTCTCTCTCTCTCTCTCTCTCTCTCATTTTATACCTGTACAGTTTTCTGTTTATCCATAATTTAAAATTTACGCTTTACTCTGCTTAAAGATTGTATAATCTTATGTGTTGTAGAACACCACAAAGGAAAGCAGAAGGGAAGTTATATAAGAAATTTCTTCCTATGTAATTTGTCCCAAATAGCCAGCGTCCATTTTCCTTAAGATTCAGTTAAACAATCTGACAGGAGTCTTTTTAGTTGTGTAATAATACTAGTGTATAATAGTATTATGCATGAAAAATTGAAATATAGCTGGTTTAAATACATAAAATATGAACCTATTAACAGTGAAGCAAACAAATATATACAAATATTCCAATGTGCAAGGACTGTGATACAATGAAGCACAAAATTAATATAATTTTGAGTCGAACTAATACTCAATGCTCCATTTATTGCTAGTATTTACCTAGAATGCGTTTCGTTAGATCTTCCTAACATCATCAGCTGTTGTCGACTAATGGACGTTGGTTTGGTGAACTCATTGGAGGCGGTAGGTGCGTCTCTGTTGGAATCTTGATGAACTTGAAGTTTGGGTTTTCTTCAAAGGTAGTGTCGAAATTAAACAATTTTCTTTCATATTTCTTTATGAAGACTTTTTCCCATGTGGTTAATGCAGCTGGACCTTGGACACTTTTTAATAAGTGGATTTCTCGCTCTATATCATGATTCTCCTTCCAAAAGTGGTATGCTACCGCTGATTTATCTATTTCTTTGTTCCTGATGTTCCTAAAATGCTCTTTAAGCCTAATGTTCAAGTTCCTTTTTGTTTTTCCAATGTAAAAGTTGTCACAGTCTTTGCAGTTTATCCGGTACACACCTGATTTTTTGTCTGTGGTTATCTCCTTTGTATTATGATTTCAAAAGGTGTTGTACACTAAATTTGTTCTGTGGGGCCAAAGTAATATTGTGCCCTTTGAAGACTTTTTGGAAAAGATATGTAGCTCTGGGATGATATGTAAATTTTCTGTATGAAGTTTTATTGCTGATTGGGGAAAGAGTAGTTACTGCTTTGCATCTTTGTTGTCTTTTGAATTTATCAATTTTCTTTTTTACCAATTCAGCACTGAATCCATTGTATTCTGCATTGTGAATGATATTATTGTACTCTTTGATATATTCCATCTTGTTTAAAGGTACATTAACCAGCCTGTTAGTTAAACTGTTGATAGCAGCATGCTTGTGTTGTCTTGGGTTATATCCATCTGCTTGTATGAAATTTTCTGTGTGTGTTTCCTTCCTATGTATGCCAAATTCAGGTTTATTATGTTTTTTAGTAAGTGTCAAATCTAAGAAAGAGATTTCATTGTTTGTCTCTTTTTCTATGGAAAATTTTATTGCAGGATTTTGTAAATTAAGTAGTTTTATGTTATGCCATAATTTAAAATGGAGTGAGTACACGCAAAATACACGCTTCTGAGAGTTCTTATGTTAACTATGTCTACCAATTTTCTGAAATTATAATACTTTGTACTCAGTTTTCTAATTAGATGATCAACATGTGTCTCCCATTTTAGGTTATTCTGTATCCAAAGATCAAGAAATTTAGTAGTATTTACATACTTAATTACTTTATTATTACATATTAATTGTGATTGTACAGGAGACTTATTCTGAGAAAACTGAAAATGAATTACATGTGTCTTATCCAAGTTTACAATTAAATTATAAATTATTACATGACAAAAAGCAGGAGGAACTTAATTGTGAGACAAAAGGAATACTTCAACAATATCAGAGACAAACCATTAGATAACCCCATTATCTTAACCCCACACCAGAGCTGCTGCTGCTGCTGCTGCTGCTGCTGCTGCTGCAGATATCTAGGTAACAAGAAGATCAGGGAATCACCTATTAGATGACCTGGCAGCTTAGAATGGGAGTAATAGGCCCTAAAAACATGTCCTGTCAATAAATTTGTCAGTCAGACAATATGGGTGTCTAAGGTTAATTGATTGTTAATAATGTAACTGTTTGCTTCACTCTGTGCAAGTTCCAATGATTTTAAATTATGATTACATTCAGTGTTAATTTTTCTAGGCCAGCAAAGAAGGCAGAGCCAAGGCATAATACATCTCGGCGCCGTAGAGGACGAACCAAACATAGGAAACGTAAATAGCAAATTTATTTTGGTTATTAGCTGTAAAAGGACACTGCTTAATAAAATGCCTAAAACATTTAGCATAAAGAAATATATAAAATGAGCATAATATTTATTTGTTTTAAATAGTCACTTATAATGGAAATTAATTGTTCTTTCATACTGAACATGTGTAAGACAAGATTAAGAAAGGTAGAGTCAGACTGAAAAGCTGATACAAGGAAAATGCTAACACCGAAAACTTTGTGATTCAAATCCTGGCTATGGCATTGAATTTTTCAGTCTGACTCTAGATAGATAATTGTCATCTGCGCCCTAGTCTGACTCTACCTTTGCATGTGTCTATAATGTTAAAAGCTTTGTTGTGTGACAGTGGCATAGTCAAAAAATATTAGTGCAGGGGAGGATTATGTATAGGGATCAATTTTTAAAACAATTTATATCAATTCAAGTGATAATTTCTTGAATTAAAATAATAAATAAATTTTATACATAACTGGATATTATTTCTGGGCTATTATGACGTGGTCTGCTGGAGTTTGAATTTCCAGTTGTTTTATCCACAATTGTGGCGGACATCTTTAGTACTTCGGTTGTAGTCTCCTTGAAGAAGTTCGCATAGCATCTGAAGTTCTGGCTGTCCGAGCTGCTATATTTAAACCCCAGGCAGCCTCCGTAGATCGGTCTGAGGGGCAAATGGAAGGAGGGAGGGGGCGGGCTTCATTCCAGATGTTGCTCCCTTCTAATTGGTTCACTTTGATTTCTACTGCTTTGTGCTTCAATAATGAATTATCTCGGTTGTGCCAACCTAATAAAATGCTATTATTTTCACATTTTTGCTATTTTCATATGTTTCTCGCAAGGGGGCTTCCAATCCCCTAAACCTCTCCCTGCTACGCCTCTGTTCTCTGATAATGAGTACTGTGTATTTAAGACATAAATATCATATACACATATATTTAAGAAATAAATAAAGCTATTTCAGGTAAATATTATTTAAAATTAATAGAGGAAGTGCAAAACTTAATGGCATATGAATGCTCACCAATGCTCTTGCAGGGTGCTGTTAAACACGTTAGGCATTTACAGATGTTAACTCTCTAAATTTGAGCATATTTTACATGTCAGTCACGGTGCCACCCATTGTTTCAATAATTAAACAACACATTAAATATCCTTCAAACATTAGCACCTTACCTTGATGTAGTTTTTAAAATTTTCCATAACAGTACCTTGTTTTCCAGCTTTGTGGGTTTTTCCTGGTAGCTGAAATACAAATTTTTGTTCAGATGAAGCTGCTTCAATACAAATTTGTGACACTGCATGTAGGCAATCTACACTGCAAGCTCCCTTAGTCAATTCCAGAATTTTGAAAAATGTACAGTTGCCCTATATTCTGGTTCGGAAGGATTTTTCAAGAAGTTTTATACACTAAATACAATTATCCTGCATTTTGAAGGACATTTTCACATACTCCTATCTCAAACACAGGGAAAAAAGAAAGAAATATTGTTAATATATATATATATTATTTCAGCTCGAGTTTTAAATACAATGCATATCCATTCACTTAAATATCAACATAATATACCACTACTCTGAAAACAAACTAAACATTAACTCATTTCTTTTTTGAAGTGCATAGTTTTTATTTTCATAGTATACTGTATGTTTATATCTGAGATAAGTACTGTGTGCAAGAAATGGTAGTGTTTTTTAGGCTCAACTGTGTTAATGAGTATTGAGTGGTGATAAACATGTGAAATTAAAAAATCCATAGCTCGCAATCTAAGTATCATAGACACCAGGTTTTTGTACCACCATGATTAGATAGTTAATTTCTGTCTAATTATAAGATTGGCATCTTATCATTTTCAAGTATTTATTATAGCATAATTGATGAAGATATATTTTCAAATCGGACACAAAAGATGTGTGTTCCCACGCATGGCAGCATTATAGAGGGGCAAGTATATGATTCACTGGAGTCTTCAGTGAGGTCTGCATTCATATGCCTCTTTTGCACTTCCTTTAGTGTAGTATGTTTCAAACAGAGCAGCATTAAAATACAACAACAATAATAATGATAATGCTAATAATAATAATAATAATAATAATAATAATAATAATAATAATAATAATAATAATAATAATAATAATGATAATGATAATGATAATGATAATGATAATGATAATGATAATGATAATGATAATGATAATGATAATGATAATGATAATGATAATGATAATGATAATGATAATGATAATGATAATGATAATGATAATGATAATGATAATGATAATGATAATGATAATGATAATGATAATGATAATGATAATGATAATAATAATAATAATAATAATAATAATAATAATAATAATAATAATAATAATAATAATAATAATAATAATAGGTTTTATTAAAAATGGATTCTTAAACTTCACTTTGTATAGGGCAATTCCACAGAAACTTCATATCAAGAGGTAAAAATGTAATTTAATTTTTCAATATATTAAGTAATGGTATGTGATTCTTCACACCCTGAAGTACATTATTCAGTAGTAAATATTCATAATTACCAAGAATAAAGTATGGTAATGCTAAACATCTTTGCAAATACAGAACAAAACGAAAATAATATAAAAGTTAGTATTTTCTAGCTATAATCTGTAGAGGGTAGATGCTAGAATTTACAACATTACATTTTTTTTTATCTCAGAATTTAGCTCATCCTTGATTCACAGCAATAAGCACTACCAAATGTAAATTTTTTAAATAGATTTATAGATTATTAAAACAAGTAAATGGTCTGATAGATTTAATGGTTTGGGAAAAAATATTTATTTTAGAAAATAATCATCGCGTAATGAATTTTGAAATACCGACAGTCTATTCTGTTTTTAAGCTTATTTCATTTTCAGATTTTGGTAATACTGGCAAAAACGTAGTAACCTCTAGTGATGGTGGCATTGATAATGCAGTTGTTTGTGACTGAAGATGTAAACAAGAGTTTACGAAATTGATAAATAATCAGCAATTAATATGAAAAATTTACATCATTTTATTTTAAGATAAGTGAAGTTACTGTTACAAATTGTTATATTTGTGTAGATTTATAGCTGGAAATTAATTGTTCTTTCACACTAGCTGTGTGTAGGACGCACTATGAAAGGGTAGAGCCAGAATGAAAAATTCAATGCCATAGCCGGGATTTACATAGATCCGTGGTTCAAATCCTGGCTATGGCATTAATTTTTCATTCTGGCTCTACCCTTTCATAGATTTATAGCTTCTTTTATAATCTTTGCATATCAGCGTCAGTCTGTAATGCTGAACATGGATAAAATGTCATAGATGGTAAAATGAATTAGCAATAAAATTTCCTTTGAGATCCTGTGCTAGCATCACATGACCAACAAACAAGTATTCTGAGCATTTTATTCTAAAATGAGTGTTAAAAATGTTGTGCTTTCAGTTCTTCCAAGCTCCATTGTCTTCCTCAGGAACTGAATGAAACAGCTGGCCAACCATCCCACATGATTAAGCGTACATATTGGGATGGTCGGCCAGCTTTTACATTCAGTTCCTGAGTAAGGCCATGGAGCTTGAATGGCTGAAAGCTCAATATTTTTGACATTGACATGGCTGATCACCCGTGAAGTTATGATTAATAATAATTATCTGTTATTATTATTATTATTATTATTATTATTATTATTATTATTATTATTATTATTATTATTATTATTATTATTATTATTATTATTATTATTATTATTATTATTATTATTATTATTATTATTATTAGTATTATTATTGTTGTTGTTGTTATTATTATATCTGCTGCTACTGCTACTGGACAAATTTCCGTGAAGATGCATTAATGTACATTTATTTTATATTGTTTACGTAAAATTTGAAATATGTTTACTTGCAAATTAAGTTGAAATTGTATTATATAATTTATTTTTATTATTAAAATATGATGCATATTAAAGGTAATTTACATGAAATTGTTGTACATAAGCTTGAAAATACTTCTTCAATAAATGAACATGAACTTAGAACAAATTAAATCGATAGTGAAATATGTTTACTTGCAAATTAAGTTGAAATTGTGGTTAAATTGTATTATATAATTTATTTTTATTATTAAAATATGATGCATATTAAAGGTAATTTACATGAAATTGTTGTACATAAGCTTGAAAATACTTCTTCAATAAATGAACTTAGAACAAATTAAATCGATAGTGATTTTGTGTTCAATTTAATATCACTGTAAAAATATCCACAGCTTACAGTATTTAGTACTGCAACCAGAAACAACCAAACAAGAGTAAAAATATGTGATTAAATGAGCTGAATGATCAATAATAAGAAGTACTGAGATGTGATTCATATGTTGTGTAATCATCACATAATTTTTGTAGGTAAGCAGGTAAGTACACAAGCTATTTTGTCTTTCTGAATATTCTTTGGACTTTATGCATTACACACTAGTCAGAAACTTAAAAATATTTGTGTTATCCAGGTTATATGTTCTATCATATGAATAGCATCACAGTAAATAATAATAATAATAATAATAATAATAATAATAATAATAATAATAATAATAATAATAATAATAATAATAATAATAATAATAATAATAATAAAACACAGAACTGAAGTGGAAGACAAATGTAATTGCTAACAGTGCCTCCTTTAATATGCTGTGAGTGTTGTCAAAATGTGAGTATTACTCTCAAAGTTTAATAGTATATGTTATCAACTGTATTGGCCAGGTCTCAGCCAAATGTACCTCATATTTCCATTCAAATCGCACACCAGTCATTTTAGTTTTCTGGAAACTATTTCACTATTTTGCTTACTGTTTCATTAAGTTTCATTGCCACTGGCTATAAAAAAGTAATCCATTGTATAACAGCCAGATTTGGGCTTGGGAGTGCCAGTCTCACACCCACATATGCAAGCCAGAGGAGTCAGTTAGCAGTCAGTGATTATGAAACCATTCACAAAAATCTTCTAACAACTTGCATACAATCATTTGAAAAAACCATAGCAATATCAAGCATAATACCAAACAAATATACAGTTAAACCGGATAACCCAACCTTACCTAGACTTAATGGCTTACCCAAAATACACAAACCATCTGCAACAATGGGACCTATCGTTAGCAGTATAAATTCACCAACATACAAACGTGCAAAGTGGCTAATAAATAAATTCAACTCATTTCCAAAATTTGATAGCCTAAGCATCAAAAATACCTATGAACTTATAGAACACATTAAGGATTCTAAACTAAAAGAAGAGGACACACTAGTCTTATTTGTTGTTAAATCACTGTTTCCCAGCATACCAGTAAAACAACTCCCACCGTTGATAGAAAAATGACTCAAATCACTTGGAATGTCATCACCTGAAATTTCAGATTACATCAAACTAACCAAATTATGTATAGAAAAAAATTTCTTCCAGTTCCAAACAAAATATTTCCACGAACTTCAGGTTTAGCAATGGGCAACCCCCAATCACCCTTCCTGGTCGATCTGTACATGAGTGCATTAGAAATAAAGATCACCAAAGGTTTCCCTTGGAAGTTCAAACTCTGGCAGTGATATGTAGACAACATCTTTGCAATAGTACCGAAAAAACACATTAGTGATACAGTAAAACTTTTAATACCCAAGAAAAATGCATTAAGTTCACTGTAGAAATAGAAAAAGACGAATATTTACCATTTTTGGATCTAAAAATAATCAGAAATAAAAACAGAATGAACTTTGTCATTTACAGAAAACTAACACAGACAACTACATAAAAGCTAATGGCTACAACCCAAGTTCCCACAAACAGGCAATCTCCAATAGTTTAACACATTAACACAGACTGGTCAACATCCCCCTCACAGCAGAAGAATACAAAATGGAATACAACAAAATAATTGAAATAGCACAAAAAATGACTTTCCCAAATCATTAGTAGGCAAAAGAGTGAACTTAGCAAAAAAGAAGAAGCTAATAAAGGAAACCACAACCCTCTCAGCTAGAGAAACTAAAATGATCTTCTAAATATTCACTTACTATCCATGGACCTTTGATAAATTCAAGAAAGTATTCAAAAAACAAAACATTCAACTAGCACCATTCAACCATTACTCCTTAAAATACCTAATATGCTCAAACATCAAAGATGCCAATCCACATAACAAAAATTCTGGTATGTATGAAATTGAATGCTGTGACTGTAGTCAAATTTATATTGGAAAAAACCAAAAGAAATTTAGAAACAAGAGCAAAGGAACACTTTAGGCATTTTTGGAAAAAAAACACACACAACATAAATCCAGAACCAAACTACAAAAGCATACATCAGGAAAACAAGAGCTGTCTACATGGGAACAAAGTATTGTCGCAAGCCATTATTGTGATAGCACGGCCGGCGCGCACAAAGGGACAGATAGTGCAGCGTGGAGATAAAAGGCTTGCCGAAAAAGATAAAGTTAGATGACTGGAAGATTCGTGTTTCGTCTGGTGCTGTCTTGTTTGTTACAGAACATTCAATTAATTTCTAGAAATATGAGTAGAGGTATATAAAGAAGCCATGACCCACCAGTCGAGACAGTCATAATCGGTACTTTAGAATTGTCCGCGTGCAGCTGTGTTTTGAAAGTGAACTCTTTTGTTTGTGGTCGATGACCTTGAAGGTTGTATTTGTGAATGTTATGTAATTCTGCTACTGTAAGGGTTGACCAAAACGTGTTTCTACGGAAATAAAGAGCAATTTTTAATTGCTGCAACCTTGACTTCTAATTCTACGAGCCCACAAAGTCACAGTATTCAATTTCGACATTCGCCAGAAAGATTTGTTCAGCAAGTTCCTCGAACCACCACCAGAGGACACCCATGACAAAATATCGCCAGCTACACCACTTAGAACCAGTTGATGTCTGTTTGACAATGGAGTTAAATAGTCTCTGAAACATGTTCTGGGAAATTTAAAAGTAAATGTGGTTTAGTGTCATTAATCGACTCCCTTTAAGTTTAATGAAAAATAAGGTTCATATTGATAACTAATACCATTTTATGGTATTCTTAATTGACGATTGGTATTTAAAGGTGCAAGAATAACAATAAATATTAAAAGCAGAAGCATTATTAACAGTGAAGTATTCTTCATTTTTGAGTCTGATTTATGAGTCACTATGTTTACACTCAAACTTCACTTACTTGTTGTATAATTGAAACGTTTTCAAGATCATTCGATCTCATCCTCAGCTGTTTAGTGACTCATAAATCAAACTAAAAAAAAAAAAAAAAAAAGAATAACAATGTTTCCACTTTTAGCTTCGGCCTCATGTGGAGACCATTGGATAGCAAAGAAATTGACCATCATTTTAAAGAGATTAACTAAAGTAATGCACCAACTCTTGGAGCTGCTTGCAGAGCAATCTATGCACATAAACATTTTTTACCTGTGTATTTTGATTCAGATTGATATCTCAAGATAGTGCAGTATTCTGCTTGTCTTAAAAAACCTCTTAGTAACTAAATGGTTAATCCCTTTGTCTGTCATTGGTAAGGTACCTGGTTAAAACCCTATATCTTCAAGTACTTTGTTCTTAAGCATATTTGGGGAATTTAGTAACAATGTCCAAATTAATTGAAAAACCTATTTGTAGTTCATACTTCCACCACCAGAGAGAAAATGGAGACAATAGCAACAACAATAGGCTGTCCAGGTTGAGAATGAAAGCAAAAGCTTCCTGAAACAAGTCCCTCAAAGAATAAAAATGTAAGTGACGGAGTCTTAAAACTTGACTACAAATAGTTCTTTCAATTTTATTCTTCCTTGATAACCATTATTAAGCTGATGCACTAGGACTGAAGAAACGTATCTAACCATGGCATTAAGCATAGAATAAAAGACCACTTATCTCAGTCAGTTTACAAATGTCTAGGTGTATTTTCGGCACATTTAGGGTAAATAAAAGTTATACCTCTCTAGTAGTGAACTATCTCCAGTTACCCAATCTGTTATCCTAATCATTATACCACTGAAGAATCGAATATCTTCTACTAACATTCTATATCAAATCACAGTTCAGTGTAGTAGCCCAATATTCATCATGGTTGTGTTTAGGTTCTAATAGTAATAAAAAGAGTGTACTTAATTCCATGTATTAGGATGCGTCCTATTTCTTTTTAATATATGATCGAGACGTTTGTAATATGGAAAATTGTGCTATCAAAGTGAGCATTATAGTTACTGGAGGACATGACTTATTACTATGTGTAATATGTAATTACTAGGTAACTAGTAAATTTCAAATGGACCATTTCTTTCTTCTTAAAGTGTAGATATGCAGACATTTATATCAGATAGATATTATAGTGCTTAGAATTTGTAAGTAAAGTTGGTAAATATCTGAAATATTAATCTGTATTTTCTCAGAATGAGGGCCTTGACAAGATCTGTTAGTTTTTAGTTAATTTTAAAAATATTAAAATGATGTAAAAAAACTACACTGATAAGATTTCCTTGTTAGCTGTTAGCTACCCCACTATTTGAGTGTTTATAACAAAATGGCTTTAAAAGCCTCATAAGTATCACAATGTAAAATGAGCACTCAGATTGGGCTGCAAAAAACATGTTCATAATAGAGCTCCATACATATTGAGTGATATGTATAAATTTAAAATAAATAGATAGATATTTCACTTTACCATTTTGTCTTGAGTGATTAGGTGTATATTAGTTGTGTAAATTGTGTTGCATAGATGTAAATAATGAAACTATTAAAATGTGATAGGCCTTTAACAAATCCTAATTTAAACATACTTGCTGTCTATACCATATTTATTAAAAGCATCCTTTAGGATTACACTGTGATGGCTGGATGCTAATTTTCTAAATATGAATTAAATGCAGTTTAAACATATCTCATTAACAGCTCCTTTCATCTATTGGTTTAATTCTATGTTATGTTGCACCGTTCATGTAGGGTGATGAAATGATCTGCCATACTGAAGCAAAAAAATGATATCAAGCCTCTCTTACGTGCTGTGAGTATCTCTTCTTGTTAGATAGAGTCAACATGAAAAATTCAAAACCATGGCCGGGATTTGAACCACAGATCTCCTGATTTCCATCCAGTCTCTCTAACCCATTGAGCTACCATGGCCAACCGTCGTCCTAACATTAAATTCTCCATTTGACTCGTATATTTTTCTCGGTAAACCACTAGGGGCTCTCGCATCCAAGATACACCGTTTGTGGCAACTTACTATCGTAAGTACATGAGTCCCAGGCTTCATCATTAAACTCTTGTTATTTTAGTTAGTTGATGGAAATTAATTTCTTCACACTAGCCGTATATAGGCTAAGGTTTTTGATAGAGTCAAAACGAAAAATTCAACGCCATGGCTGGGATTTGAATCACGGATCTCCTGATTTCCGTCCAGTCGCTCTAACCCATTGAGCTACCATTGCCAACGTCCCGTCTTGACATTAAATTCTCCATTTGACTCACATATTTCCCCGGAAGAACACTAGGAGCTCTCGCATCCGAGATACACTGTTTGTGGCGACTTACTATCTTAAGTACTTGAGTCCCAGGCTTCATCATTTAAATCTTATTATTTTAGTTAGTTGATGGAAATTAATCATTTCTTCACACTAGCCGTATATAGACTAAGGGTTTTGATAGAGTCAACAAGAAAAATTCAATGCCATGGCCGGGATTTGAACCACAGATCTCCCTGGTTTCCGTCCAGTCGCTCAACGTGCCATCCTGACATTAAATTATCCATTTGACTTGTATATTTCCCCAGCACGTTGACCATGGTAGCCAATGGATTAGAGCAATGCATTGCATTGCATTGAGGAGAATTAAACTTGGTCGGGGATTTCTGTAGGGTATCTCTGCATCGGTTCTCTTAGATGGATTCAGGGTGTGGGTGCATCATAACTGGTGATGTAGTTCTGACAGAAATACCTTGACTGCTTAGCGTATCAGTTTATTGTGTTCCTTAGTCACACGTTGCGCTCATCACCTATGATGTCGCTACTAATGTAGAAGTGTGATACATGCTGCTGTGTCCTGTGTCTGTAGTGTGATATATCGTAGTTTATTCCATCCATGCAAATAAATTTAAGTGTTCGAAGATACACTAATGTCTCGCGTGTGAATCAATTTAATTGTCTGAAATACGTATATTTTCATGCTCCTGGATGGGAGCTCTTGTACTACGTGTTCCTCGGTATGAACAGTGCAGAGTGTAATGCATGTTATTTCCTACATGCGAATAAAGGTAACTGAAGATTTACTGATGTCTGACGCGCGATCAGATACGTCAAGTTCCTTGCTATGTTGATTGCAGAATGATGTATCGTCTGCTATTTTTTGAAATTCTAAAACTCACGTGATGTGTTATTAGTTTAATATTGGTTGATTTTTATCCCCTCTTCTGGTAAACGTTCATATTTCTCAGTTTGGACATTTTTTCGCCTAGCTTTCTCTTTTCCCACTAGAGAGAGAAATTATGCGTGCACATGTCTTCCCAACTTCTGGTATAATCGTAAGGTCTGTTGTGTGAAGGATGAACCAGATTCTATGAAAGAACTTTTCACCGCTAAACTGGCGTCGTAAACTGCCTCAAGCTAAATCATACAATAGCTAATAGTTTCCGGTGGGTTTCAAGTATGTGTATCTGTCTGAGAAGGTTCAATAACATTTTGTAGGAAACATTTCTGTATTATTCGTATATGTCGAATATGATCTTCAATTATAACTTAACTGTCCTTGTGGGTGATTATTATTATTATTATTATTATTATTATTATTATTATTATTATTATTATTATTATTATTATTATTATTATTATTATTATTATTATTATTATTACTGTTATTATTACTGTTATTATTACTATTATTATTAATTATTGGTCTCCTGACCAATATGGATCGCGTCAATTATTAAAAACAATATTTTAGGATAAGGGTTAAAATTTATGTTGAAACAAATATATATTTATATTTTTTAAACCAAAGCTTTTTACCAATTATATTTTATATTCTAGAACAAACATACTACAATGCTACTTTTTAAATTCCGTGGTGTCCTGAAGATCTTCGCTTGGGTGTATAGTGCGTTCAAGATAGTCTGCAAATACATATCCTTGGTTTGGAGATAATAGGCCAGTCCTGGAATGCTAAGGTGTACCGCCCCTTTGGTTTCGGAGGTCTGTAGTCCTCCACATTATGCCACTCTCAATACACAACCTGGTCGTCATATCCTCCCATGCTTGCTGGTGGTGCTCGCCTAATCGGATTCTGATGTGCAAAGTAGTCATCAAAGAATCGTTGATTGTGTGGCGTGTACTGTCGCCCAGAGCAGAGTATGAGGAGAGCCAGAGTTTTCTTTCTTTTTTAATTAACGTCCTCCAACATTAAGACATATCGGACGATGAAGTAAAACTCAAATGAGCCGGGGGATCACAGAGCTTACAGTTACCCGATATTCATCTTTCAGGATAAGGGAAAACACTGGAAAAACCTTATCCACATAACTCACCCTGACAGAGATTCGAACATGAGGCAAATGCACTACCACCTACGCCACAGAGGTGGACTTAGGAGAGCCAGGTCCAGGGGTATCACGTCTGTGTTTAGGAGTGCTGGGACATGGACTGAAATGGTGAAAGCTTCAACAGCTGCCTGTATAGTGCGAATGCTGTGATTTTAGGGTTATGTAGGAAGTGCGGAGGTAATTCCTTCGCCTTCCCAGTTGACCTCTCCCCTATAAAACAATGTGTTTGGCAACCCAAATGTTGATCTCAGTCTACACGGGTTTATGGTCAGAACAAAGAGCGTTGGGTTAGGGTTGCGAGGGTGAGATGCTATGGAAAATACTGGATCATGGAAGCGATGGCAATAGGCCAGTCCTCCACCTCTCGGATAGTGAAGTAATATATTACTTTGCCTATTTAAATTTATAGTTACAAAACGTAATTCAAATGCTAAGCTCTTTTTGCCTGCACTGAAGAACCCCGCGTTCCATATCTGTGGATCGACCAGTTAACTCGCCGAGTTAAATATTGTCAAAGCCCCAACTTAGGTTAAAAATTATAGTAAACGCGAAAATTGATGACATTAGGAAATTTTATGTAATCTACTGTCAGAATGAAAGCTCCATAAGCTACAACGTGTAGAAGCAGAGTTGGTACCATTGAATGTCGTTTTTGTTTTAATTATGGGCGTTTCTGTTAGGAACCTGGATATGTGCTTCCGACGCCAGTGTACAGAGCTGTATATAAAAAGGTAGCTCTTTGGTTGTGAGGTCTACTTTTACTTCCACAGCTTTATTTTGCGTTTGCGGAGAAATCTCAAAGAGAAGGGGTACGGTGTATTGTACTCGTATTCCATTATGTGGCAAGAAGACTATATTCCCCGAACCAGTTCTAAATTTGGGACAGATACATGCATAATAAGAAACCGCTTTTAGTTGTTACGGAGGCAATGGAAAAAGAAATGTTCGGCGTCGCCAAATTGATCACTCACAGGATGCAGTGTGCCGTTTACCAATATATAAAATATATGTCAAAGTGTTTCCGAGCCCTAACTTGTGTTTATCCGAGACTGATATAGGCGTCTTATGTACATTAGCCGATAGAAACCAAGGAGGAGGCTTTGATCTATGAGTTTGGAAGTGAGTTTTCATGTTGTAAAGAGTTTTGTTAGACGTCACACATACATCTTATCGGGAAGTGTCCGAATTAAGGCTGAGAGCGGCAGATTTTTAGGGTGTCCTGTTCGTTTGTGAGTATATTGCAATGTCCGTGAATCCAGAGGAGGTGAAGATTACTGTGACTTAAATAGAGGCTGTATATTTCGTGAAAACACGTTTTCCAACAGTATAGCTTGGGATAGATATGAACATTTGTGTAGGTTTGTATCGCATTATTGGAGTCAATGCTACGGAGAATGTCAGAATTGGATTTGTGGCGTAATAAGTGCAAAGTTTGATTAATTGCATTATTTTTTGGGCTAGTTGGACAAATTAGAGGGCAATGCATATGAAGAACTGTTTCCCGTAGTTTGGTTAAAGTAAGCTGCGACTGCGACATATGGGGTTAGATATTCACCGGGGCATAAAGAATCGAGAGAATTGAGGTGGAAATTGTAAAACTGGTCTAAGAGGGAGAGAAACATGTTCGGATTGGAGAAGTCGTGGTTTCTCAAAGTAGAAGGAAAGATATAACCAAAAGGAGAAGCTGAAGATAATCAAGACAGTATATTGGTGGTCGATTACGAGGCATCCCTCCCTGCACTTGAGGCCACGCCGTGGCCGAGTGGTTAGACCCCTTGACTCTTGCCAAGGCATCCTGGGTTCGATCAGGCCACCGCATGTGAGAGTTGTCGACAACACGGCGACGGGGCGGGTTTCCTCTGGGATCTCCGATTTCCCCCGTCATCTCCCAATGGTTCTCCATCTTCATGTATCAGTGCATCGCCTGCGGTGCCGCATGTAGTAAAAGCAGGCGTTAAACACTACACATTCATTCCCTGCTATTCATTAAATACTTTTAAAATGCTAAACACGCCAATGTTTCATCTAAGGTCCTATTCCGCTACTTAAGTTGGTTTCCATGCCCAATTGCAATTTAGAATAAGGTGGGGTCGTCCTTGAAAGGAAATAATTTGCCAATGAAGGTGATGGTAAGAACGAATTGAGATTTTAAAAAAGTGGTATAGCGAGTTAATCAAGAATTTTGCGGTTAGCTTGTTTGCTCCGATTCCTAGGAATATTTTGCCAATTGATATAGGACAGAGTTGACTTAAATTTGCCAGTTGGCTAGGTAATTCGTGACAGCAATAATAGCACAGCCCAGTTTCGACTGAGAGAGGGCTTTCAAGATTGTGTGTAGTCACCACGAATGAGCTCCCCAATGCTAGACCTGAATGTATTTGAAGATTGCACTAGCCGCCCTAAAGACAGAATGGCGATAAATAGCGTGGCTCTGACAGGGTGCGCTGTAGTTTTAAGTATATGCCTAGAAACTTTGTCGTCGATATGAAAGCTAAAGGGTTATGGTCGAGATTCGTGGGGTTATGTAAAGGAAATAGCATGACATTTAGTTACAATGAGAGTCGGCGATCCTAGTCGGGATCGCCACTAATTTATGTAGGTCATGTTGAAGGCTGTATGTCGAGATGTTCAAGAGAAGTCTACGGCCACGTCACTGAAAATCTTGCAGCTTTGGACAAAACGTCTGGAAGAAGAGCTTCTACAGGTCCGCTGCTCACAAGCCCCGATATTCATTTCCTTTGTTCAAACAGCTTGGCAATAGTATTTCACAGGGTCGAGAAGAGGAGGAAGATTAGACACTGAATCGGTAATATGCTGCTCGATAAACTGTTGTTTTGCCTGTAGGCCCATCGAAATTTGAGCGGTAAGTTGTCCAATGCGTATTGTAAACCAATAATTAGCAATATAGCTACAGAACTAGTAGATGAATACAAAGTAATAATAAAGGCTGGACAGAGCGCATGACTAAGTAATATGATGAGCGTAAGAGCAACATACAGCAAACAATAAAGAGGTTTCAAATAAAAGAACGAGGGCAGGAATAAACGCCTTGCTAGGAAAAGAGATATACGAGAAAGAATTTTTAGAGGCTATTGAACAAGATTGGTCAATATACACATACAAGAATTCCAGTAGGTACAATTTAGGAAGTGTAAGATCAAATAAATTATAATAAACTTAATGAACAGAAATGATAAAAATATTCAAAATGTTTTAAACACGAATCCTCGTTAAAAATGCTAGATAAAGAGAATGTCAAGCCAGGTAAAATTATATTTAGTATAACAAATAATAGCTATATATGCGAGGATGATAACATTCCGAAGAGCAGTGTGGGAAAGCACGTTTTCCTAATCGTAACGGATGTCAGTACAGAAACTTGTATGCTGCTCTTTGTCAAGAGAAAAAGAAGTAAAAATGAAGATGCTATAATTATAGAGCCACTGGCAAGGGTATCTTATGCTGACATCCTCAAAAATAAAGAATGAAATAAGCACAGAAGGGGTAATAATGAAACGAATAAATACAATAAATAATGGAAACATAAAATTGATGATCAAAGGAAAAGAGCAACGAAATAGGCAGGTATTTCGAGAAATATTAAAAAATCATCTAGAATAATAAGGCTAAAGTTAACCTGGAGACAGAAACGCAAACACAGATATATGCTCTTAGACATAGATGGAACTAGAAGAGGAGATAAGGGAAGTAATAAAAAAGTAACCAACAAAGAGATAGATACTTTGCCAGTAAAACTGGCGAAAGAGGCGAATAAAAACGGAGTAAATTATGCCTTTGTAACAATAGATCTGAAATCAGCAAAGCTATTTATTGATAACAAAGAGGAGGTAAGGGACGGGAAAGATGGTGAGTGAAGGAAGTTACCACCCTACGAAGATGTTACAACTGTAATAGAACACGGTATATTAACAGAGAATGCACAGTATCGTAAATTACAGGAAATTGCTATAACTGGAAAAAATAGCCATCAGAAGAAGGAATGCACTAATACACAGTTTGGTTACTTGTGTAAAATAGAAGGCCACAAATCTGAGTAAGCGGTCTCCCCCATATAGGGAGCTAATTGAGCAGATAGAAATATGAGGAGGATAAACAACGAATGAAGTTGATTCACATAAACATTGACATGTAAACAAGCAATGGACTTTTAAGGCATAAATGTGATTCATAATTCATAGGAATCGCTCTGGTTGTTAAACCTAACCAAAAAGACAGATTAGCACAAAATGGGTTCTTGACAGAAGAAGGGATGCAGTCACCTATATATCGAATGGTTATCTAAAACTATGGAGAGACGGAGGTGGTGATGGATTTGTATGGATAGAAGATGATAATCTAATAATTTACTCCTGCTACACATTCCCCAGCACGAAATCTAGAGGATTTTCTAAAATACCTGTTTGCAATACGTATGGCTATGGAGGAATACACTAAAAAGGGAATAACAGTCGGTGGCGATTTTAATTCCAAAGCAATCTTTTGGGGATCACCACTCGAAGACAAAAAAGGTAGCTTATTGGGAGAAGCGAAAAATGAATATATAAAACTAAATGAAATGGAAGCACGTACATTCCAGAGGAAAGGAGGATCATCGTACATAGACATAACCATGTGTACACAAAATATGGAAAAATAAGTAAATCAACTGGTACATTAGTGATGAAGAGAAAAGTTTATATATAGTTCTGGAAGAGGTTCCAGCAGATAAACAAGATATGAGCCGTGAAAATAAATGGATTACAAAGAAGAGAAGAAAGAGGAAGTAACTTTAAAAGTTGCACAATATATAAAGATATAAACCATCAGAATTATGAGGTGAAGTATTCAGATTTGGTTATAAAAAAGGCATGTAACTCAACTTTGGGAAGGAAGCAGACATACTAACACCATAACAGAACTTAATGGTGGAATCAAGAAATTGCAAGACTAAGAGCAGCATTCACCAAAGCAATAAAGGATAACAACTAGGCTAAATAGAAAAATAATATAATCGACCGAAACGAGGATGCGCGAAATAATTATACGCAGTATCGAAAAGAACTTGAAAGGGAAATAAGTCAAAAGTGATAAATGGAAACTTCTATATGCAGAAATAGATCATGATATATGTGTAAAGGCTATAAAATAGTGACTGATAAATTGGGCCAGAAGTCCCCATTAACTGTTGCCGACGAAGATAAGATAGATAGCTAAGGAAGTGTTTCCTAAACAGGAAAGAGTAAGATAGCAAAAATGTCTCTGAGACAGAAAGTCCCCTATTATGTACAAAAGAGGAAATTATAAATGCTGGACAAAGTATAAAATCTAAGAAAGCAGCTGGACCCGATGGAACGTCGTCATAGGTGGCAAAGGCTATAGTGACACAAAAACTAGAGATACTGGAAGGTACAATAAATAAGCTCATCAAATCTGGAGTTTTCCCAAAAGAATGGAAAACAAGAAAATTGGTTCTGGTGGAAATGCCTTGCATATATGAAGGGAAAAGGTCATACAGAGCAATATGTTGGTTAAATGCTATAGGAAAGCTCTTCGAACAAGTTATAAATAAAACATTAATATAAGAGACAAAACAAAGGGAAGGATTATCGCCTGAACAATATGGCTTCAGATATGGAAGGTCTATGATAGATGAAATTGGAGCAGTGCAATTTATAGCAGAAGAAGCTAAAATAAACGCAGATAAATGTGTAGTTCGATGTAAAATATGCTGTCAACTCTGCACCACTGAAAGGAATTGTACACAAACTAGAGAGATGAGAGATATTCCTATATCTAACTTAATCCGTAGTTATTTAGAAAATAGGAAAATTCAGTTAGGAGAAAAAAGTAAAAGGAATATGACTTGTGGTGTCCCCCAAGTATCGGTGCTGGGACCAACTTTATGGAACATATACTATAATGGAGTGTTGAAACAAGAAACAGGTAAAGGGATAACAATTGTGGGCTACGCAGACATGCTGAAAGACCGAATAGGGTTGACTTTAAAGAGAGTGTGGTCCTGGATGATAGGGAAACGGCTAAAACCAGCGCCATAAAAACAGGCTGTAATTCTAGTAGGCAAATGATCCATCAGAGGAGCTACAGTTAACATTGATGGTATTTGTATAACATCCAAGAGAAATGTCAAGTACCTTGGTATTCAGATGGGTAATAACTTGAATATGTCAGCGCATATTTAAAGCATGAAGGGGGAAGCAGAAACGATCGTAGCAACTTTAAATCGATTGATGCCAAATATAGGAGGGCCTGGATCTGATAAAAGACGTATACTAGGTAATGTAACGAACTCCATCATTCTATATCGAGCGTCAATCTCTGGAGATAGGGTAGATAAAACAACATATACAAAGTTTGTAGAAAAAAAGACAAGGATATATTTCAATCTGTACAGCCAGTGGATATAGAACAATTTCAACAACGGCAATACAGGGTATAGAGGAAATGTTTCCAATACACATCCTAGTTAAAGAAAGAAAGTACTTAAATTATATAAAACAGAATAGTAAAAGGAAATATATTAAAAAGATGGCAGCTTCAACGGGATAGCGAAGAAAAAGTTGCCCAATAGTGAAAAAAAACCTCATACTTGAAATAAAAAGAATGGATAGGTAGAAAACGTGAAGAGACAAAGTAGTATTTAACTCAATTCTTATCTGGACACGGATGCGTTAGAAGTTGCCTGTTTCCGCATGGCTTGCCTTCAAGTGAAACTTGCCTCCATTATTGAGGAAAGAATGCGCCTGAGCACAATATATCCAGTTGTATAAGTTTGAAAGTAAAAGTGGGAGTCTTTGGAAAATAAAATAGGAATATTAACAGTGGAAAACATAGCTGGATAAATTTTGGAGAAGGCAAGCAATTTAGAACGCCATTGCATTATTGATCCAAGAAGTTTTACGGGAGAAACGTTGGTATTTCAAAATTATAATATCAAATCAAAATGATTATAACTGAAACTGCAGTAAGTAAACAGGAACAGTGTATATCATGGTGTCATCGTCTTTTGAAGTAATGCCTCCAGCAGTTCCAAGAGACGCTCTTCTTATATGAAAGAGAGTATTGGTTTTTAGTTTGTGAAAATCCAGCTCCCACATAGATATCCACATAGAGATCTCCGGATTTGACATCGCCGTACTTCTCTCTATGGGGTTACTTAAAGACAAGGTTTACGCCACACCTTCCCAGACATTGGGCGATCTAAAGCATCACATCACACAGGAAATTCAAGCCATAGACAACAGAGTCCTCCAACGAGTGGCCAGTAACATAAAACGACGTGTTGAGTTGTACCTTATGCAGGATGGAGGACATTTTCAACATTTGCTATAGATGTAGATTATCTCCCAAAATTTCTCTACATTTTAGGTATAAGTTATCGCCATCACAATTTGTTTTGAAACAATTAATGAAAGAAATGTGTGAGTTCTATATAAATCACTGTACAATTCTCATTTAAATATATTAAAATTGCGTTTTAAGTACACTTGTTAGAGCTCTTTGAACGTTTTTCCTTTACTATAAAAAAATCACTACTTCTATTGCTGCCGCCGCCGTTGCTATCAGTAGAACTCCCGTCTATATGCAAACCATTTCTTCACTGCGTGTTGTAGAGCTATTACTTCTATTCATTCAGTCACTCACCCACTCATTCATTAATTCCCTGCTTCGTTGGTTCATTCATTTATTCGTTCATTAATTCGTTCACTCATTCATTCGTTCGTTCGCTCATTCACACTTTCGTTCGTTCGTCCTCTGATCACTGAAAAAAATACTGAATACGTCAGTAACATAAAAGTATACAGCAGTTGAGAAAGAAAAGAACAAGTCAATAATGCAATACGTAGTAGTACAATAAGTCAATTATGCCTAATTAAAGGATACACTATAACGAATAAAAGAATACAGTTCTTGCAAAAATTGTGAAAACTACAAAAGAACTACAGCATACATTAGGAATAATTAAACGCTATAATTACCCCTCACTATTACTTATCTTGTATTTACAATTTTTTGGGACCGGTTTCGAAACAAATCTATTTCATTTTCTACTGGTCAATTGAACTGACATTGACATTGACACTGACTGACGTTGGCCACTTCGTAAGTTGTCTTACTGCCATCTACCGATGACAGCACAAACTTATTGATGACATCTACTGGCCACACGGGATATCAAAATTCATCACGCCATCTTTGTTTTTTATAATAAATATTTTCTCCCAAAGCATCGAATCTATCCGTTCGTTCAATTATTTAAATAATTTAATTTATGGGTTTATTTCATGTTTAGATGACCAAAAATAATCAGCCACTGCCGATTTATCTCTCTGTTTATATTTAATATTTCTGAAATGTACCTTTGTTCTGGTTTCTAAATTAAGTTTGGCCCTATGAAAGTAAATCTTACCGCATTCTAAACAGTTGACTTGATAAATACCATAATTTTGTTATCTCAAATATTGTCTTTTTAGAAAACGTAGTAAATTTTTATGGTGTACTTATTTTGAGGTGCCAATATTATACCAACTTCTTTGATTTTTTGGGGGGGATTTTTTATCTGCCCATGAATGATACGTAATCATTGTTTACCTTTTTTAAGAGTAGAAACATACCTTTTATGTGTAAAAGTTAGAAAAATTGAAGTATAAAACAATGAAATGATGTTTCCACTCTTAAAAGTAAAAAATGAGTCTTAAATAATTTCGCTTCCAGATGTCATTTGTGTTAATTTGTGAGCGATCTGCCGAGACCGGTCGTCTAGCACTCTCCAGTTCTAAATAGTTGGTTACTTTACCAGTGGTGCTCACTGGCAAACTCGGAGCTTAGACTCGTATGAGACGTCAGTAACCCTGCAAGGCTTCAGTTAAATGGTATAGTACGATTATTGCCAATGCAGTGAAAGGGAAAACCTGGACTTTGTGTTGATTCTTCGCGTATAACAGTGATACGATTAAGGATTGAATATTAAATTACAATAATACGAATAGCATCACAATTTTAGGGTAAAAGTGACTGTGATTTTGTAATCTAAGACCTTTTAAAACGGACCATGAGTTCACGTTCTTTTGGCGAAAAGCGTCACGTGATTTCAACATAAAAACCAACTCCGGACATATATCTTAAAATAAAATCACACGGGGGTTTCGAAATGCATTTTAGTGGTTATTAGTACCATTAGTTTCTTTGGCGGTGTGGTTGTGACTGCTTATTGAAAATATTTTGGTTGTGCCTTTTTTTTTAATAAACAAGAATGCGTGAACAAGAGGTGGCATCAGTAACGGATAGTTTTCGCACCTTGAGGGTTGGTGCTGATAATTCCAAAACACTTATTGCATCAGTTGTAATGTTATAAAGGTTTTGGAGATTCAAGAATGGGTACTTCTTTGAGCGATGCATTTAAGATTTCATCTGAATGGCATAATGAAGTCGTGAAAAGAAGTATTATGTAATGGGTCGATTCCCAATGTTGTTTGCTATTTAACTTAGCAACCAAACAAGCAGCCAACCAATAACTAAGGGGTGGAGCCACCAGAGAATCGTAAAGATATAAACCTGAACAACAACGCAAAGATCGGACAAGGGTCCAGAAGAAGCTCACGACATGATAAGTGAAATGTCAGCAAAAATAACCAAGAAGACGCGGTCTTCACCGGAAGCTAAGGATACTCATCAAGACCCAGACCGTGGAAGCCTACGCATCCATAGTTCAGAAAATATATTTAAATAATGTCAGGACTGGAAATTAATTGTTCTTTCACTCTAGCCGTGTGTAGGACGCACTATGAAAGGGTAGAGCCAGACTGAAAAATTCATTGCCATAGCCGGGATTTGAACCACGGATCTTCTGGTTTCCGTCCAGCCGCTCTAACCATTTGAGCTACTATGGGCAACTAGTAGCTCAAATGGTTAGAGGGGCTGGACGGAAACCAGAAGATCGGTGGTTCAAATCCCGGCTATGGCATTGAATTTTTCAGTCTGGCTCTACCCTTTCAATGTCAGGACTGTCTAATTTTTTTTTTTTTTCAAAATTGACCCAGGGAACAGAAGCTTTTAGACACTGATGTGAAAAAAGAAACGCATTCCCTCTGTTCCTGCCACGAGATAGAAGTATAAAGACAGAATAATTTGTGTCATTTTCAGTTTGAAACTGAAATTGCCGCCCCACTAAAATGAATGGCAGAAGATGTACCTGAATTGGTTGCTGAAACAAGAGCCTACATCGGGCTACTGCCAGATTCTCCTGAGCTTCGATTTCAAGTTCTTATTTTTTGTATTTTTGTTCCATTTCCTAAGTCTGATTCTTTGTTTAACATCCTTCCGAAAAAAAATTTGATATTGCTTTTTTACAAACAAAACATCAATGACATAAAAACAGTATAAACGACTTGTGTGATAATTTTGACGAATTAATTTGGTCCAGGATATAATCTGAAAAAGATTGCCACGAAACATCAATACTGCCAGAGATCGATAACGGATATAAGAGAAATGACACACAATCATCCTATCGATGAATATTTTTAGATTATATATAAGATAATTGGCTTAATAATTAACAGATTCTCGGATGTAGATGAATTACAGTTCTTAACATTGTTGAGCGGTGCGTCATACGTCGAATATGGCAAGATTTTCCTAAAGAGCTCGTTTAAGGCGTTTCTTACGTGTTATGGGCATTACTTCAACACTGTGCGATTAAGAAACGAACTCTGTTATTTTTATCTTCCCCTGAATTTCGAAACAAAGCAGTCTACGAAGTTCACAGAGAGCTGTGTGCCATGGAACTTAAAGAAGTGTTGCCACAGGTGTATACTGTTGAATTAATTTTTACTATTCATATTACCAGTACATCAGCAGAACGACCTTTTTCAGTGTTTCGCAGGATATCCACTTATCTAGGCAATACTCAAACTCAAAATTGACGCTTATGTCTCTCTCTGTTAGCTGTGAAATAGGGATTGCTTAATAAACTTTAAAAGCAACAGCAAGCAACATTTGAGAATCCATCATTGGTGGCCTTTTTTTAAATAAATCGGCGGATTAAACTGAAGTACAAATAGACACTGTAAATTAGTGTGCTTGTAAACACATTTTAAATAAGATATTCCACTATAATTTTATGCAATTGCATACAGCTATATAATATTAACTTAGAGACCTTCAGAATTTACGACTGGCACTCCCAAGATTAATTCCTGAAACAACTGTCAGTACTTATGAATCACCCACTCTACACCACTGCATTGTAGTTCCTTATAAGGAGTAATTGGAAATTGACTACCATAACCTGAAAGTCCTCAGTAACCATGTGAGCCAAAAGTTAGCAGGCGTATATAAGAGCATATGTAACGACGCCAGTGTCAGTAGTCTTTTTTCTTTTAAATCAGTACATATTTTGGATGGGAAGGCCTTCTAGTGTGTGCCCATTTTTTTGTATTTCTGCTTCCGTGATTTCAATGTCAACATTATGTATAATCCCTTTATTATGTATACAATTAAGAGGGATAGCGGCGCTTAAATCATTAGTGGCTGTATTAGTGCTTGCGAAAGCTGGATCCGAAAAGTGTTTTGGCGATACGGAAGTAGAAAAATATAAATCAAGATGATTCCTTCCCATTTTAATAATCTTTCCGATCTTTAAATCTTTATACTTCTGAATAACATCTTGCCGAATTTAAGGAGGAGACGGTACGAGGATGTGCTGATTTAGCTGCGCAGTACTACAATTCATAGTACCGCATCTTGTTGGGAATATTATAATGTTGGTTTAACGGCAACTAAAGGAGCTTCAACGATGGAATTATTATCCATATTCAGTGATACCTAATTGTCTTAGTCTAGCATGTCTGAAAGCAACGCGGATCTGCCCTTGCCATGATTAAGAAATACGTTTCATACCGCTGTAATGTGTCAAAGTAATAACTGTTATTCAAAATAAGTACATGGATCGATTCACCAAAATACGAGTAGCTCCGACCCTAAGTACGACTCTTGTCATTGAACACTAAGCACAGGTTGATAGTATTTACGCAGTATACAGAAAATTGAATGTGCTACTCAAGAGAGCGTTGAGTCGTATTGACCCTCAGTGACTAACTTTGCAATCGTTTCTTATCTGGCCTATTAGAAGAGTGAAACATTAGTGAGTTGACATTCAGTACCTATGTGACGAAACACAAATGGAGCACTTGGAAGCTGCGTATATCTGAAATGTAAGTTTAGCAAATTATTATACGTAACACTAGCATAATAATAAAACATAACCTTAATAATTATAAATGCATTAAATATGTATCCAGGTAATTATTTATTGTAATATATTTCAAAGAATAAAAATAAGGCAAAACCGCCCTATCTTCTGCAATTTCCATAAAGGAAAAATAGAAAGAGAAAACCAACTAAATTAGTTACTAACTTTTGTTATTAAATTACTATTGCAATTACAGGAAGTGCACAATAATATAACTACTTTTACAGCGTTATCAATCTGTACAACGCGAATAATTTCTGAAAAGGTGATTTACTCAACTGACAAAGACGAAATGCCAAATATATCAACAGCAATGTTACTTCACTGAAAGATGTCTCACTGTCATTGTCGGTATTATCGTATACAAATCATGAACCTAGACCTTTTTTTCAACCCTTTTGCCAACAATTGGCAAGTCTTTTAGTCTCCTAGTTACCAAAAAAGAATCCCTCTTGCATTAACGGAAAACCTTTCTTATTAAACAACTCCTGTAATTATAGGAAGTACATGGTAAAACAACCCATTTTTTGAAGCGTAATAAATCTGTATAACTAGACCATAGGCGTAATATAAGCACATGATTTATGTGCATCACAATGTTAAGCTATACAAAAGTGTGTGTATAGTTTTAGATACCATTACTGCAATTACTAATTAAACACAATCTCATGTCAGTTTAACAATGATGAATCTGAATGAAAATATAAGTAAAAAATACGACATATACATAGTTTTGGTTTATATTACATTACAAAATAAACCAAACCGTCCTCTGAATAGTTACTGAACACAAAACATGCCACGGAAATGAAAGACAAACAACAGTTCTACTGACTTTGATTCAACGTACCTGGAGGATTAAAGTGCTACAGGTCTAATCGCATACAATTCATCGCAGTATCTACTGAGAGATCACAAAAAGATTTTGATTCCCCCTTCTCTCTCCTTGTCACAATATTCAATTACGTTACACGCGCGTGCGATACGCGATGACTCGCGCTTACCGACGTATGATACCTTGGTGTGATTGCACCTGAACCACAGTTAATACCAGATTCAAAACCCCAGGGGGGGGGGGTGGAGGGGGTGGTGAAGCTATCTAGGGCGCTTTTCCTGTCCTTTCGGGTGCGACATATTGGAACTGACGATTGCGCCGGTAATGTAGTGAGCTTCTATTTTGACCGAGGTATGATACATCCGCTCCCCCCCCCCCCCCCCTCACGTGTTCAGCGACTGAGGGAATCCATCTTCTTTCGAAGTCACATCTAACACACTCATGAATATTTTACGGCACACTCCAGTTATTGAATTTTAGCACAATACGCGTTAATTACGCCTAGGAAATGTGCAGTAAACTATTCATCAATGTGCGAGATGTGACTTTGAAAGAAGTTGGCCAATTAATTATTGAAAGTATATCTCAAGAAGCCATTTATATAATTGATATTTTATCTCTTATATATGAATCATTGTATCTTCCACAAAGCTTTATAGCTTTAATAACATTGTTGCAAATGAATAATTCTGTCTTTAAAAACAATTACAACTTTAATAAATGAGAGGGTGAGATCACTCAAGATGCTCTTGAGGTTATACATACAACACATCTGTACTTCCTTTTCCCTCAAGTGGGAATTCCAAAGCTTCTTACTGTAATAATTACAAGAAAGGTAACTGAACAGTAAATTAATGATTCTGTAGCTACATTAAAATGGAAAGGATACTATAAAGCTATGTGTAGGTAAAGCAATTTCTTTGTACACAGAATGTTGACAAATTCCCTGGAAGAAACGCGTAGAAACAAAGGAACAAAAAACGCCACTAAAGAAATGCATATATAAATTTTAAATGATGACACCAACAACTATGTACAATAAAGTAGCACTATCTCATTAAGATGAGAACAAAGTAGCTCTGTTAATGCTATATTCACTAAGAACGGACTGTGTGTACGTACTGTCGCGACTGGACTCTATGCGCACAAAAGGTTCGTTGCGGAAGGATAAGGGACAGATAGTGCACTGCGGAGATAAAAGCTTTCCGAAAAAGATAAAGAGACAGATAGCTGACTTGAGATTTCGATTGCTTGTTATAGAATATTCCAGAAATGTCTAGTAATATGAGTAGAGCTATTTAAGGAAGCCACGACTCGCGAAGTGTCAGTCATAAACGGAGTCGAAATGAGAGTGTAATTGGAAATGAGTATCGTGTGCCTGCAATTGTGTTTTGAATCGTGCAGCTGTATTATTTGTGGTCAACGATCTTGGAAGATTATATTGTGTATGTTACGTAATTCTGCTACTGTAAGTTTTCACCAAAGTGTGTTTCTACGGAAATAAAGAGCACTTTAATATTTACGCAAATTGACTTTTAATTTTACTAACCCACAAAGTCATAATACAGAGGTATGTTTTAGAAATGGCGTATGGCGTGATGTTACACAGTAGTTTATGGGCAAGTCTGCTTGTTTTTGTTTTGAAGAAAAAGGGATGTCAGGTTAGTGATCTAACTTTATCAGCAATCTGCTGGTGAAATAGAGATCTTACCCCCGTCATTGATTTGCATGACGTTACTCACGCTCATCTGAAAAAGATCATGTGCCGCCTCTGAAAATACCTCTGTACACTGGACTTGCAGTGTGATGAGGGCACATAAACATCTCTGTCGTTTGGATTTTTTTACCGGCACGTCTCCTCGCTTTACCATGTAGTAAATAGACATACGTATGGCATAATCGTGAGCTGTAGTTTTGCCATCTTTGCAACTTAAAGTTGTGTAGCGAAAATATTTGAAAAAATACGGACTAATGACTTTTCTAATTAACTTCGGTGACATTTAGATAGTATTCTAAAGTATTCAAAATTTGAGTTGATATATTTGCTGGCTAAGGTATAATTGCATTTTAAATGTCAACTAAAATACACTGAAAAAGGTATTTAAGAAGGATTGCAGTTGAAATCCTTCTTAGATAAGTGAAAGAAAGAATAATGGGCATAATTGCCAAATGCTTTTCCAGCACAGAGGACATTTGGATACAAATATGTGGATGATTACAAAGATGCTACAGCATCAAACCCATTTAAAGAACAGCTAGATTTTGCAGTCGCAATTCCCCCTCTTCCGCATTCCATTAGGAAGTAGAACGCATTTTTGGTCAGTTGAACATATATTAGGATTTTACAAAATAATGTTTTACTCGGTCGAAATTGCGCAGAAGATGAAGATTTGTCTTGTCTCACGAGATTTTGTGTAATTAAGGAAGTGAACTTTCGTTTTAACTTTATTAAATATTATATAAGTACTTTTCATCAACTATTTTGATTTAGCAACTATCTAGCTACTTTTATTTTATAATACGGAAAGTTTTAGCTGACACTAGTTGGTGAAGCTGCTGAGCAGGCGCAATAGTGTTAACATGCTTATTTTCTGTGTCAGATGGGAAGAGTTCTAGATGCCGTATCACACTCAGCGTTGCCAGCTGTTACCCCACTCCTTTTATATTTCCCTCTCTCTCGCACACTCATACAACATGCAGGTCTCCTTGGCGGAGACGTAAGGGTAAGCAAATTATATTTTACAAACTTTTACAATGATGCAGTTGCCAAAATTAAAATTGGAAAAAGCATTTTCGAAAATTATGCATATTTTTAAATACTATAACTATAATTATAGTTTATGAATTACCTGTTTTTGTAACTCAATGGAACTGCCAGAGGTTCATCTATATCGCTGTCAATATCACTTCCGTTAAGAGATAATTTGTCATTGTCATTGTCTTCATTGTCTGAGTCTTGCAAATTTATGATTACAGGTTCCAAAATCTGGCGCTATTTCTTTCTTAAAATCGTCTCCTTGAAGATTTTCTGCATGCCTTACGCAGTTTTCCCAGTCCTGTTGTCTTACCTTGTCAATTTCTTCGTGAACAAGTCGTTTAACGTCCGTCAGTTTAAAAGTGTTATTTCTGTTTGGAGCACCCCCTTTTTATTTGAGCCCACACCAACTCAATTGGATTATATTGGCAGTGGTAAGGTGGGAGGCGTATTACCTCGTGTCCCGTTTTAATTGCAAGTTCATCCAGCCGATACATTGTTTCCGTGTTTTTAAACGGAAGTACTCTTTGCAATAACTCATTTTAGTTTCTGTTTCCGAAATTTTTTTAAAGAACGTGTACAGTTTAAAAATAATACTTCGAGCCAGACTTCGCAATACCTGCCTTTTTGACTCGCCACTAAATTCACCGCAAGAAGCCATTGCACTATTTAGCTCTTACTCTACTGTTGTGTAAAGAACAACTGAATGATATGATCTGAACTCTCCAGAGTAAATAAACCCTTTTTATCCAGCATTCATTCATAAACATAAGCTTACGGCATTCCACAGGCTAACAGGAATTGAAGTGTTTGCTCTTTCTCGAATTTAACACCTTGACTTATTCACAATAATTCTTTTATCACGTCATGTCAGTAGTTCAAATTTCAGTTCTGAGTAATTAAAAGTATATGTACATACATACACACCAACCACTTCGAACTTTCTAGAGTAAATAGAGATTACGAACCATTCATAAACAAAGATATAATGTAACCAGACACGTTCTGCCAGGGCAGCAGGAAATTTGTTTCCTCTCGCTGGAATTGGCTTATTCAAAGTAATTCTTTTATCACGTCATGTCAAACATATAGGTTTCAGTTCTGAGTAATTACAAATATACGTACACGTATATATACCAACAAATAATGATATTCATACAGTGCTTACGTCGCGGTGTATTACAATACAGATAATAGTGGTTTATTTATTTGTATTAGAAAAACTATTTGAGCTAAAGATATGGGGTTTTCGTGGTTATGTTAGATACATTAACCTCTACCTTCCACAGGGATCAATTTTGGCAAAATCTGAATTTTTGTCAAACGCGAATAGTATTTCATACAGATCGATTAGGTTGGCGCTTCTCACACACCACTTAGCGGGAATGCAATACGATAACACCGCAGGACTCCGATTGGTTGCTCACCTAGTACCGCTCAAGGACAAACCAAGGCAACTAGAATACTCAGGTAGGCCATTCCGGAGAGTCGCGCTGCCATTGGCTAACGCGCATGACGTCACTGAGAATACAGTTCAACCGCGAGAGTTAAACACTAGCCCCTGAGTATGTGTTATTTAAGCTCTGCTACGTGTAAAATCGGAAGGAATAAACATCCACTTGTGTGTTATAATGAAGGTTCTTTCTAGCAGTTAGTATTAAGAGTTTAAAACATGTTACTATTCATATGTACTTAATCAGTGTAGCTCAAGAAAATGACGAAGCAACCCATTGAAGATTTTTCTTTGCTGCAAGTTTCCTGATCATTTCTGCCTTCGCTCTTTTGTTTAAGTGCCTAATTCTAATGAAGGTTCTTGTCCTCACATTAAGAGAGATCACTTTGTGATCAATTTCGGGAAACTTGGAACTTATTATAGAAATTAAGTTTTGCATCACTCCATTACACTTCGCAGCACTTTGTCCATGGAAGCTACAAAATATTACTTCTGTACCTTGTTCTGCCATTTCAGAACACTGTTTTCTTTCTTCAGGGCTTGCATCCGAGTCTTTAGTCTAATTATTTCCTCTTCAGCAACAACAGAGTGGTCAGGAGCTACCTCCGTGCTGGTCGACGGGTCCAATTTTTTTTTTGGGGGGGGGGGGGGAGATAAACATACTATAGTAGACAGTGCCCTCTTTCTCACACTCCTAACTTCGCACCGGCGATCTCTTGCTGATATTGCCTATTAATAAAAACAGTTTTGTTATTATTATTATTATTATTATTATTATTATTATTATTATTATTATTATTATTATTATTATTATTATTATTATTATTATTATTATTATTATTATTATTATTATTATTATTATTATTATTATTATTATTATTATTATTATTATTATTATTATTATTATTATTATTATTATTATTATTATTATTATTATTATTATTATTATTATTATTATTATTATTATTATTATTATTATTATTATTATTATTATTATTATTATTATTATTATTATTATTATTATTATTATTATTATTATTATTATTATTATTCCACGCATCAAAGTTTTCTTATAAAAAAGGAGCGAATAAACTCAGTGTACACATAGAAACAAATACATAAATGGAATGTGTATGTGATAATTACCTGCAAATTGGTTTTGCTGGTACTTGCTACTACCGGCTCAAATACATCCCCATTGCAACTAGGAATTTTCTATGACGGTACAGCGTCGCCCTTTAATTTTCTTTTCAGCGGCAAACCTAACAGCTCGTTTTTTAAATCCCGTTCATAGTTTTCGGGCAGGAAGTGATCGGAACAAGTCCTTGCATTATTCACATTAACCGGATCAGTCTCGGACTCGCGCCGTAGACTCCGAGGAGGAAGGATCTCGCAGCACCACGCCGAAGACTCCGGGGAGAAACACACCATGGGAAAGAAGAAGGCATCGTCATCCAGGAAACAGAGCCAGGCACCGAAGCCTACTCCGCAGCTCTCGCCAGCCTGCTCTCCGCCGTCTCCCGCCTCGCTGCCGCTGCCGGCAGTTGAGAGGGAGCCCCTCGCCGCACCGCAGGGGAAGTTCTGGGCAGCCAGTCCCGCTTCCCCCGCCTCGCCGGATGCCAGCCAGCCGACCGGCCTTTCGCCGCATCACCCTAATGCAGGCAGCAACAGCCTGCAGCTGCCTTCATCGCAGCTCTCGCCAGCCAGCAGTCGAGCGTCGTCTCCCGCCTCGCTGTCGGTGACGGCAGTCGAGAGGGAGCCTCCCGCGGAACGCACGGGAAAGGGCCGCGCCACTCGGCCTGCATCTCCCACCTCGCCGTACGCCCGCCACGAGCCCAGTCAACCGCCGCCGAACAGGGCAGCTGGGCCCCCCAGCGCAACACGGTCTACCACCACCTCAGCATCGCCGGAAGCTGCACAGCTTTACTTAGCAGACACGCAAGCAGCTTCACCTTCACCACAGACCAGCTGATCTCCAGCCGCTGCGACCTCCTCTCAGCCGCCGACAGGAACCAAAGCTACATACTGCGCAGTAGTCGTCGGAGTACCCCTGGACCTCCCAGCGAGGTATCTCCTCACCGCAGCGACGCTGAAGTGGCCCACGGCCACCAGCGCCTCTCGGATCTCGTCGAGACGAGGCCCAACCACCTGCGTGCGCCTGCAGTTTACAGATTCTCAGGACCGCGACGCCGCCTTGGCCTCAGGTCTGCCCATCTTGGGACAGCTCCTGAAGGTGGAGGCCAGTAAACTGCAGCGACACATCCCGTGCCGGAACTGCTGTGCCTACGGGCATAGCGCCGACACATGCACCGCGCCGCCACGGTGCCATTACTGTGGCTCACCCACTCAGACTGCAAACTGCAGGGCTCACGATCTCCGCCGACGCCGCAGGTACTGCGCCACTTGTGACGGCCTCGGCCATTTCACAGGGCAGGCGCAGTGCCCTGCTTATCCTCGCGGAAACCAAGTACGACCGACACCCCGGAGCACTGCCTCCAGCGGATCTATGGAATGGCAGCAAGCACTTGGCTGCTTCCGGGAGGACCTCCAACTTATCACCACCAGACTCCACGCCCTTGAGGAACTCATCACTTCACTCGCCACCAGCAATCACCGGACTCCAGCGGACGAGGCTCAGGACCTCCGCTCAGAGGTCCTTAGCCTCAGCCAGCGACTGGGCAAACTGGAGGAATCCGCCACCGCCTCTGCCCAACTGCAGGAGACACACCACGCCGCCCTCATGGACACCCTGACCGCTACACACAGACAACTGACAGACCGACTAACTCCCCTAGACCAATTCTCCGGCTCACTTGACAAATTACACGACACGACACTGGCCATCAGCTCCCAGCTCCAACTCACAGAACAACTAGCCACCGATCAAAAAGAGATCCTCGCATCAATTCAACGAAAGATTCACCGGGTGGAGGCACACCTCACAGACACATCCTCTAACACCTCCAACAGACTGGACCAACTCCTCTTCAAACTAGCAGACATGGACACCAGCCTCCACTCCAGACTACAGGACCTCAAGACCGCAGAACAAATAGTAGCAGAGCACGATGAACAGAGCGTCCAGAGAATGAAAGCTTACCGCCCCACCATCTGTTGACCACCACAGCACACCTGATGGCCACATCAACTACCCTCCCGGATTTAACTACCGGAGATTATGCCCTCCCACAAATGTATACTATTTAAACTTAATAAAGACTACCACTTTCCCCCTTAACTACCTTCCTTCATTTTCGCCTCTACTCCCCACGCGCCTCGTTCAGGGCCTTTTGGCCATGTTCGACGCCTGGACACCACTCCTTACCCGCTCGCCGTCATAGACGGCCAGCACTTCATGTTCACCTCAACTAACGGGAGTGCTTTTAGCGGTATCCCAACACACCACTCCACTGCCCTACCTACTCTCACCTTCAAAAAAAAAAAAAAAAAAAAAAAAAAAAAAAAAAAAAAAAAAAAAAAAAAAAAAACCGGATCAGCCCTTTTACAGCGTAAAACCCACTTGCGCTGTAGTTCTCGATTTTTAGGCAAACAATGGAAAATCACATTCGTAGTTTTATACGAAGCATGTTTGCTTTCAGCAACAGCGCAGTGGTTTCCATAATGTTACGAAGGATTGTGGAATTTGCATGCATCAGCGCCGTATCTTATCTTTTAATGTGCAATCACAATATTGCATTACGCACATTCACGCGTAAGCGCTCTTGCGTTGTATTCTCAGTGACGTCACGCCCCTCAGTCAGCAGTGACAGTGTTTTGCGCGGGAAGGCGGGAATGGCCTGCCCTTGAGGACAAACAACTTCCCATTTGAAACACACAATAGTTATAAATTTAAAAGTTCACAATAATCCTGAAAAGGGCAGGTAGGGTAGGTTCCTGGCTTTACAAGTGCTAACATATACTCTTCATGCAATTTAGTGGAGCTGAACACAATTGAATACTGTTATTTCAAGGTAGTCACGTTAATATTACATTTATTACACTTCCTTTGCCAGGGTTCAGTATGAAAATTTACTGTCATTGTGATTGGCTAATGTCACTCACTTGGGTAATATACAGTTGAAAACAATACGCACATATAATTATTAACTCGTGTATTAGCCGTTACACATTGCATTTTTTCCTTGTGAAATTCTTTGTAATGTTTGCAGCAATGGAAGAGGTTAGGTTAGACTAGACTGAATTTCATTATGCTTTCTTCATTTGTGTGGGGGTGGTTAAATTTTATTCGCCGTGTAATGGTAACCCATACTCTGACGTCATAGATGCAATCTTGTGCTCGTGACCAACAAACACCGCTATAATGAAGTTTTTAAGGGTAATATTGCAGATAGGCGGCGTAGAGTCATGTTGGTGCGGAATGACGTCACTAAAGCAGTTTGGTGCCAACTGTGACGCTCCGATATACGTGAAAACAGCAGAGCGTTGCCAACACATTTTTTTTTTTTTTTTTTGTTATAAACTAGCCATACCTTATATACGTGAATACAGCGGAACGTTGCCAAATACATTTTTACGTAATGTTGGCAATTCCAAAACTTTGTACCAAATTCCTTTAAGTTTTTAAATAATTAAGATAATAATAGTAAGAATATAATAATATATAACCATGATAATAATAACTGGCAATGTTCCACTGATCTTTACCAGTTTATTTGGTTTTTAAATAATTACGACAATAATAAAATGTAAGAATATAATAATAATGATAATGATAATAACAACTCTGGCAATGATCCACTGATCTTTACGTTGCATATTACAGTATTGTTTGCTAGCGTAATATTGGTATTTTCCATGTTAGCTTGCGGTGGAAGTTGGCAACGCTTGAGCTATGATGTTAGAGCCACGATGTCGCTACGCCGCCCATCTGCATGATTACCCTAAAGTATCAATGCATAGCTGAGGGATGTTTTTTATAAGAGGAGTGAAGCAATTACTGCAAAGCGTTCCAGCATGTGCTGCATCCTGAACATGTCACTTTCTTTATTGCTCACACAATAATTTTGTTAGAAAAGCCAAATAGTGAGGGTGTGTAGGTTACACTGCTGATCAGTAGCTGTCTTCTGTTAGGAGAATGACTGGCGTTACATCGGGTGGCTGAAGCAATAGTGAAAGTATACATTCGCTGAAGTTACCAACACTGGGTAACTGAACTAGCGATACTGTAATGCCTAAGGAAATTGGCTAGTCTACCTTGGGTAAAAGTGCCCCAGTGGGCTCCAAATGGAATGAGGGGAGAGAACTTCAAAACTTTAAATGTTGCATGGTATAAACTTGGAATATTCTGATAATCCTTAATACATTAAGTATTGTTGAAACAATGTTTTCTAAATTTAAAACTTGATAATTTACAGGCAGTTGAGCTTCGGTAATACATTTAATAAAAAATTGGCACTACTTAATTGATCCATTTAAAAGTTACAGTACAAATTCCATAGATTTTCTTAATATTCTTCCTGTATAATAACAGTAATGGTAAATGAAGCAAGAATAAAAGAAAAAGAATATGACTTGGCAACATTTTGCTGTCTTGGTATATTTCAGAACTGCAGTGGGGAACAAGTTGCTGTCGTTACATCATTGCTTACCATAGCAAATGAAGCCATTGATGTGCAGGATACCAGGTATGTAATATAAAGATTCCCAGCTAGCCCGCCTCGATAGCGGAGATTGGTAGCATGTTTGCCTCACGTTCAAGAGGTATGGAGTTTGAATCTCGGTCAGGGTGAGTTACCTGGATAAGGTTTTTCTGGAGTTTTCCCTTATCCTAAGAGACGAATGTTGGGTAACTCTGAGCTCCATCGTCCCTGGGCCCATATGAACATCATTTCACCGATTCCTTTCATCGTCCAATATGACAAAAAAAAAAGTTAAAGGACGTAAATTACAAAAGAATTAATAATAATAATAATAATAATAATAATAATAATAATAATAATAATAATAATAATAATAATAATAATAATAATAATAATAATAGTAATAGTAATAGTAATAGTAATAGTAATAGTAATAGTAATAGTAATAGTAATAGTAATAGTAATAGTAATAGTAATAATAATAATAATAATAATAATAATAATAATAATAATAATAATAATAATAATAATAATAATAATAATAATAATAATAATAATAATAAAAAATAAAAAAGATTCCCAAGTATTGACAGCTGCAGTCCACACCGAAATTGTAAAGTGTAATGAGTTAGATTAACAATTTGTTTCTCCATTACTATTTTTCCCCAGTAGTAAATAATGTCCACCTCACAGAAAAACAAAAAAGCTTATACAATAAGTGTGTCAGAGGACACAAAATGTTTGTGTTAATACCCTATATATTTTCTGAAGGCCCAAATGACCTCGCAGTCAATGGGCCCTAAAACACCACACACTCGCTCACTACTTTCTGAAGATCTAAGGCTTAGCATTGCTGCCACAGGAATAAATCAGAAGCAAAGAAAAAAAAGAAATAGATTAGGTGTTTAAGATAATACCCGCCCTCGTAGCCATGGTTGCTAAAGCGTATGTCTCTAGCGTTCCGTCGCGTAGAGGGTCGGAGGTTCGAGTCCCGCCTTGGGCATGGGAGTTTATGTGTATAGTGAATATTTGTGAAATTAGGAAAATAGATAAGAAAATAAATGGAAATAATGAAAAATCGGTTAAAAGAGAAAAATATATATCTATATACATAGGTATATACTTTTTAGTTATAAAAAAAAATACCCTTGCCCTTTGGTGAAGGATATTGCCTTTCTTCAAAAATACTTTCAGAGGTATATTTTCTTAACTTTTATTTCAGCACATACCCATATTGTTTCACTCCAGTTGCTAATTATGCTTGTTTCTGTTAACGTATTGTCATATTTTATCACATTTCTTTTCAGAAATGACTGATGATAAAAACAGAATGAGGTAGCAGTGCATTATTGTAGCAGGAGAAAGGCTAACATAACATGAAAGTATGCAAGAGGAAGAAAATTTTACACCAGAGGTGAAAAGAAAGTGGATTCCACCTAAGTCTCCTCATAATTTAATTCAGGAAACCCTTTGGCATGATCCCTGGCAGCTTTTAGTAGCAACGATCTTCCTTAATCGCACAAATAGTAAGTGTAAACACAGAAGACAATTTGCTATGCTTTGTCGAAGTTGTATTATAACAGAAACTGGGAAAGAAACTTTCTATGTTTAAAATGATATATTTGCTTCCCTCCTAGGCAAATCTTCTGTATTTCTTGGTTTAATTAGCTCTCTAAATAGTTACTCTAGGTGGCATTTACTGTAAGTGTATGTGCATTGACAATGTTGCTAACATGTACATGAAAAAGCCACAATATTTGGGGTTTAGCTTCACAGATCTTACTGTTATGCCTTGTTATTTTTCATATTTCCTGTAACCACCTCAATTATCATCGTATAAAAACATCTCTTGGCTATGCTTTCTGTTATAGGGCCCCAAATCAGTGGCAACATGTTTTAGCAGATTTCAGTTCGTATGTGTGTGTTAGTAGTCAACTACACATATATGATATGACAGGAAAATGACATAATTGGTTGACATTGCAATATGATTTTTGTATGAAAGAAATGATGATTGAAAAGGCGAATTGGGTGTATTACCAGTTTTGGAAGTGCTCAAATATTATCCAAAATATACTCTAAAGGTACTGTAATAATTTTTTTATGTAATTACCGTGGGGTTTTTCTTTGAGATACAGAAGATTGTGTGCCTATTCTTGTACTTTTATAAAGTATTCATGCCGTAAAACGTTCTTAATGTTATCATAATCGATAATCAGTTTCAATCTTGTGAACTGTTCATGTAAAGCCATCATCATATTGCATTTGTTTGTATACACTTTTACTCTCAAATAATTTTCAGAAAAAAAGGCTATTCCATTGCTCTGGAAATTCCTTGACCGTTGGCAATCACCAGAACTAGCAAGAAATGCAGATATATCTGAAATGGCAGAGGTTCTTCAACCTTTAGGTTTGCATGAGAAGCGTGCACGGATAATACAGCGTATGTCAGGTAAGATCAAATACTGTGTCATATATTGCTAAGTGTGTTGTGTGGTTAGGTGAATCTAGTTATGACAGCCAGTGAGTGAATACTTTTCGTCATTGATTCCATAATCATTTGCCATTGTTATGCTTATGGTTGTACTTATGAAGAAAAACTGACAAGGAAACTATATGCTCATGCCTGTATTTCCTTGAGAGTTTGATGGCATCATCTCTGCTCTATGTGGGGTCTGTGTGCCAAAAATCAGTTATGGAGTATAGCTGGAAGTACCCGAAAATTAGTCCAGAGTACATAGGATCATATAGGCATAATAACACGGCATTGTATGGGAAGGATTGTTTACCCCTGACAGGTAGCAGTCTACACATGACACATGTAAGGAGCACTCTTCCCCACATTCAAAATAGAGCTGGTGAGGGATGTCAAGCAGCTACTTGCAAATGGTTGCATGCAGCACTTTTCAGGCTTCAGTTTTGGTCTTCGTGGTTCTACTCCACAGCAGATTTTTGTTGCATGTGGTTTATATACAGCAGGCATTATACCATCAGATTTTCAGGTGCATAGCAGTGTGAGTACAGTGATAATTTCCTACTGAGATTCTTTCCTAAATGTGTTCTCATTTTGATTAAATAAGTAATTAAAAGAATACAAAAAACTTTTATGGTAAAATCTCTCATGTCAACTATTCCTTAGCCTATTCTTAGGCAGTGAAAAAAAATAGTACAGTGAAACCTGCCTAAGATGGATCCTTTATATACCAGAAACCTGGAAAAATGGAAAATAAAATTTGGAATAGAACTATTTCCCATGTAAAATTATACATTAAATTATAAACCAGAAAACTGCCTAATGCAGACACTGAAATACTTTTTTGGGAACTGTTTGCGTAAATAACCTTATTAAAATGGATTACTTTATTTGTAATGAGTTACACGGTATGTATTTTAAAAAGTGCAATAGTTTTGAGGGCAACTGCATTTGCACCAAAGTTCCATGAACCATGAAGTCAAACTGTAATCCTTGAGGGAAAAGGGAAAACAAAGCACTAGCTCTTTCAACTCTCTTCCAGCACACATGGTAACAGTACAGCTGTTTCACAATGCAAATGGAAAATAAATGCCGGAACAATTGCATTCCATTTTAGAGGGATTTTACTGTATATGATCAACCATATACTGTAGTTGACTGAAATTTTAAGTAAATGTACTTTAATTATTCCTCTTTAAGGCATGATATTGTTGAATAAATCCAATTGCACTGAATGCTTGCTTGTATACATGAATCAGTTGAGAGAAGTTCGGTCCTGTAGCATCCTGCTTTAGTTCCCTGCCACAGAATGCACTGGGATTGTTCCCACACCTGGGGGGTGCAGATTTTAAGTCCTGGGTATAGGAGCGGTGTCCACTGTGAGGAGCTACGCTAGGTAGCGGCCCTGGTTGTGTAAGCCAACTTTCCGGCATGGGGTGCCGAGATGCTGACCACATCTCCACCTTGTATCAGTTGGTTGATTGCCCACCCCTAGTTGCGTATGTGGGCGTGAGGCCAGCACTCGTGTTGGCAGGCTTTGGCCCACTAGGGCTGCTATGACATGGTGTTTGCGCCATTATCGTCATTTGTTCCGGCGGGCGCATGAATATTTCACTTGGCGCCGGTTATGCGGCCAGCTGGTCATGTGACTCGCCAGCGCGCAAGAAAAGAGGCTTCTCCTTCCTTTATAGTTACAGACATGTTGAGACATGTGATGTGCTTCGTTGTGTGGCTGCATGCAGCTGTTGTTGCAATGAAAGAACCGTTTTAGTTTATCTCAAATATTAAATGTATTGTTGTCTTCATGATTATTCACATAAGAAATGTAGCGTGTGCAATAAATTTATCTGGTGATATGAATACAGCTCTATCGAGTACAGTCCACAAAATCAGTTTCCTTGGTTACAGCTAAAATCAAGGTGGTACTCCGCATTAAATTAAGCACGACACGAACGTTGGTCCTTCACGGGCGGATATTTATTGTGCAACGCAACAGTTTTTTCTGCATGGATGTACATCAGTGGGCCCCAGGACGCCAGGCATCGGGATCTATGCAGCAGATGATTACATTTCATTCGCAACGACGCAGAAGCCTGCATCGCAACACATTTCAGGTCAGAACATTCCTTTTCTTTCTTTCTCTCCTTTAAGCAAGTCTCATAACCATTCAATATGGAGCAGGATTTGAAAGCTCTTGTCAAAAGAAGGGGTATAATCAAAAGAGAATTTACCTTTGTTCGAAAATTTCTTGATAAATTACCAGAACAGGTCAACATTTTCATATTGAGAGCTAATTTCGATAACTTAAGTGAAATTTGGGACAAATATGAAGCTATTCAGACCCAAATTGAATCACTTGTGGAAGCAGAAACTGAATTAGATATGCATGCAGAACACAAGGAGGAAACAAGAAACAGTTACATCGAATTGAAGGCTAGGTTAGCTGAATTAATACAGGATCATGAACAGCAAGAAAATGGTTCTGGACATTCGCAGCACACAGTGCAGTCGCAATTGTCACAAGCAGCTAAAGCTATCAAACTGCCTGTGATACAATTACCTAAATTTGAGGGTGATGTCACTCATTTCAAACATTTCTATGACACATTTACAAGCTTAGTGGTAAACAACCAAGCTTGAGATGCTATTCAGAAATATCATTACTTACTTTCCTCTCTCAAGGGACAAGCTCATTCACTAATACAGAACATACCAGTCACTAGTGAAAATTTTGATGTAGCATGGGAGCTCATATGCTCACGCTATAACAATACAAGATTAATAGCTACAGCTCATATAAAAAATTTATTAGCACTACCAGTAATGCATAAGGAAACAGTAAATGAACTACGTACCTTGCTCAACCATTTTCAAAATAACTTGAATGCCATTGAAGCATTATAACTTGAAGTGCCTTTGCATGAAATCATTTTAATGCAACTTCTCCTAGAACATTTGTCTGACACCACACGCAGAGAATGGGAGAGTAAAATAGATTCTCAAAACTTCCCTTCTTTGAAGGATCTTATGCAATTTTTAGAAGCAAGAGCACACTCTTTTGAATTGCTTGCTAACACTGCATGTAACAAGACTGATTTACACTCTGCTAAGCCCAACAGCAGAGACAGTAAACACTCTTACTTATCCACGAGTGATCGTGTATGTCTATTTTGTCAGTGCAATCACATGCTACATAATTGTGATAACTTCAAAAACCTTAATGTGCATAAGTGTTGGACTTTCATTAAATCCAAGCGCCTTTGTGCCAATTGCTTTGCTCCTAATCACATATCAAGTAAATGTAAATCGTGCCTCATACTGCAATTGTGGCTCATCCACTCACAGCAAGTTGCTTCATGATAGTAACAGAGAAAATGCTTCACGTGCAACTTCATCTAGTCCTGTAAATGATTCTACTAGAACGATTGACGCGCCATCTAGCTACTGTTCTTTTAAATCAAAATCCACACAGCAGGTTTTGCTTGCCACTGCACTAGTGCAAGTGGAAGACAGATATGGCAATCTCATACAATGTAGAGCACTCCTCGACTCTGCCAGTCAATCCAATTTCATAACTGCAGATCTTGCGAAGCGCTTACAGCTTAACAAGGTGACAGCTGATACGCCTATCAATGGTATAAATGGCACCATTTCTACGGCCACTCACCATGTTCAGGTCAATCTGAAATCTATGGTACATGATTTTAAGACTAAAATTGAATGTCTAGTACTTCCTCGTATAACAGGAAAACTACCTTCCACACATATCAATTTGTGCAACTGGAATATTCCTTCTAGCATTCCATTAGCAGATCCTAGGTTCAACATTCCTGATGAAGTGAGTGAGTGAGTGTGTGGTGTTTTAGGGCCCGTCGACAACAAGGTCGTTTGGGCCTGTCCAGATGAAGTTGAAATCCTAATCGGAAGTTCCTTATTCTTCAAGTTATTGCATGGGAAAACCTTAAAGAAACAAGGACATCCTATACTAGCCAGCACAGCCCTCGGTTGGATAATATCAGGCCCTATTCCAAGGTCATCATACAAGTACAAGGCTAAGTCTTCGCCTCAGCATAATTTCTTCATCAGCACTGAGAACCTTGACACACAGTTAAGACGTTTCTGGGATTTGGAAGAATTTCCTCAGCATGTTCTTACTAAGGAGGAAAAGGAGTGTGAAGAATACTATGTAAAAACAACCACTCGTAATGCCGATGGTAGCTTTACAGTTCGTCTACCCGTCAAGGAGGATAAAAATCGCTTAGGTTAATCTAGACCGCAAGCCATCAATCGCTTTATGCACTTAGAATGACGTCTTCAAAACGACACCACACTTAAAGAAGATTACACTCAATTTCTCTCTGAATATGAATCCATGGGGCACATGAAGCAAGTGTCACCACCAAAGGAAGGCGAACCTTGTTACTATCTTCCGCATCATGCAGTTTTCAAACCTTTGTCTACTACTACTTGCACCAGAGTTGTATTTGATGCATCTGCGCAGTCATCTTCAGGACTATCCTTGAATGATGAGCTGAAGTTGGGTCCTACTATTCAGGATGACCTTATCTCCATAATTTTACACTTCAGAACTTATCGCTATGCATTCTCAGCTGACATTTCTAAGATGTACAGGCGAGTGAAAATGCATCCTGATGATCAAGATCTCCAAAGAATAGTATGGCGAGAAAACAAAGATGAACCTATCAAGGACTACGCTCTTACTACAGTCACATATGGTACCAAACCTGCATCCTTTTTGGCCATAAGGACTTTGCATCAACTAGCTTCAGAGGAAGAGGCTAAATATCCACTAGCCTCTCAAGCTATCCATGAATCCTTCTACATAGATGATTGCTTATGTGGTCATAATGATCTACAGCAAGATTTACATATTCAGAGGCAGCTACTTCAGATGTTCGACAGTGGCGGATTCCCATTTAGGAAATGGTGTTCTAATCATGAAGATATTTTAAAATCCATTCCACCTGAACACAGAGAGACACAACTTCCACTTTCATTGGATAGCAGTGAAAATGCGCATGCTCTTGGTCTCCTCTGGCATCCTGGAACAGATCAATTCCAGATACAAGACAATCCATCTCTTCAGGATAATCTAAATTCTAGCTACACCAAACGAAGCATACTTTCTGTCATATCATCTATTTTTGATCCTTTAGGCCTAGTGAGTCCTATTGTCATAAATGCCAAGATGTTTCTACAATCTCTTTGGTTGGAAAAATTCGGTTGGGATGAATTGATACCATCTCACCTCATCCAACAATGGCTAAATTTCTGCGAGACATTGTCCATCATTCATGCTATACGTATTCCAAGACACATCCTAATCACAGGTACATTAAGGGACATACAAATACATGGGTTTTGCGATGCCTCAGAAAAGGCTTATGGTGCCTGTATTTATCTTCGTTCTATGAACAGCTGCAATGAGGTGAAAACCAGACTTCTTTGCTCCAAATCCAAGGTTGCACCATTAAAGAAACAAACCATTCCTCGGCTCGAACTTTGTGGTGCTTTACTACTCGCTAAACTTTACAAGGTTGTAGCTAACCTTAAGCTGCAGACTTCACAGAACTATCTATGGACGGACTCTATGATTGTTCTAGCATGGATTAAATCCAACCCACACAAATGGAAGACTTTTGTAGCCAACAGAGTTTCACAAATACAAGAGTTATCAGAAACTACTGCTTGGCGATATGTAGCTACTCAAAATAATCCAGCAGATCTCATTTCGAGAGGAGTTTCGACTAAACCTCTTGCCTCAAATGACTTGTGGTGGAAAGGTCCTGATTGGATCTCACAACCCTTTGCATCTTGGCCAGAACAACCCAAACGATTAGATATTCAAGATGCCACTGAGCAACGCACTACTGCATGCTTGATTGTCACTACAGAAAGTGATGATATCATTTCTCATTTTTCAAAATTGTTACGCCTGCAGAGAGTGACAGCATACATGCTGAGATTTGCATTCAACTGTAGAAACAGCAACACGAGACGGCAAGGTCCTCTCTCAGCACTTGAGCTTCAACAGTCATTGCACTGCTGCATTAAACTTGCTCAACAATCAGCTTATATCACAGAGTTAACAGAACTTAATGATAAAGGACACGTTCCTACTAAAAGCTCATTGAAATCTTTGCATCCATTTGTCGACAATGAAGGTTTACTCCGAGTAGGGGGAAGAATTGACAAGGCTGAAATTTCCTTCCAGTCAAGACATCAGCTCATCTTACCTCCTAAGCATCATCTTACCAAGCTAATTATTGAAAGTGAACATGTTAAACTTTTGCATGCTTCCAATCAGCTACTTACCTCTTCTCTTCGACAATGGTATTGGATACCGAGAATAGGAGAAACTCTTAAGTCAGTCCTACACAAGTGCCTACCGTGCTTCAAACTCAAGGCCAAGGGAGTTCAACAATTAATGGGCAATCTACCTACCTACAGAATGACTCCAGCGAATCCTTTCCTACGAGTTGCAGTTGATTACGCTGGTCCATTCTTCCTACGTTATGGCTCGCCTCGCAGCAAGAGTCAGGTGAAGGCCTACATAGCTATCTTTGTCTGTTTATCTACAAAGGCAATTCACATTCAGTTGGTTTCAGACATGACTTCTGATGCTTTTGTTGCTGCCTTACGAAGGTTTACAGCTAGACGAGGATTGTGTAAAGAGATCCTAAGTGACAATGGCACAAATTTTGTAGGTGCTAACAACAAACTTAGAGAACTTAGACTACTTTGCAATCTCGCAAGCACCAAGAGATTGTACAAGACTACGCTTCATCTAATGAATGCACATGGCATTTTATACCACCCAGCTCACCCCACTTTGGAGGATTACATGAGGCTGCAGTGAAATCTATGAAATATCATCTTCGCAGAGTAATGGGTACACAAGTACTGACCTATGAACAATTAACCACATTACTAATTCAAATTGAGGCTTGCTTGAACTCCCGTCCATTGCTACGCCTTACTGATGATCCTTTTGATACTTCCTACCTTTCTCCAGGTCATTTCCTAATTGGAGAACCATTAACTTCCATACCATCACCTTGTTCTGACAATCTGAATCAGTTACAGAAATGGCAACAGCTCCAAGATCGTCTACAACATCTGTGGCAGCGTCAACCGACTATCTACATTCACTCCAGCAGAGGCAAGTGGTCCAGTTTCAGTGAAAATCTTAAGGCAGACACCATGGTCCTGCTAATGGAAGACAATTCATCTCCTCTGCATTGGGAACTTGGAATCATCACCGAGACTCATCCTGGTGGTGATGGTTTAGTCGAGTAGCTACAGTGCGAACTTCTAAGGGTGAATATAGGCATCCCATTGTGAAACTGTGTCCTCTGCCAGTTCAAGAACAACAGTGATATTTTTCAAAGTGTATCTATGTTAAATTAAAAAACTGTTCAGTTTTTTGGGCCCCAGTATGTTTGCACCATTATCGTCATTTGTTCCGGCGGGCGCATGAATATTTCACTTGGCGCCGGTTATGCGGCCAGCTGATCATGTGACTCGCCAGCGCGCAATAAAAGAGGCTTCTCCTTCCTTTATAGTTACAGACATGTTGAGACAGGTGATATGCTTCGTTGTGTGGCTGCATGCAGCTGTTGTTGCAATGAAAGAACCGTTTTAGATTATCTCAAATATTAAATGTATTGTTGTCTTCTTCATGATTATTCACATAAGAAATGTAGTGTGTGCAATAAATTTATCTGGTGATATGAATACAGCTCTATCGAGTACAGTCCACAAAATCAGTTTCCTTGGTTACAGCTAAAATCAAGGTGGTCCTCCGCATTAAATTAAGCACGACACGAACACATGGGTTTATTTATATATATATATATATATATATATATTTATATTTATTTATTTATTTATTTATTTATTTATTTATTTTTAGAGAGGTTTGATGTCTTCCTTCAGAACATCAGAGTCATTTTATTCTGTTTGGGAATTGTGGAACTGGAGTAAGAGTGTAGTTCATGGACCTTTATTCAAAGTTTTTCCTGGGACTTCAAATAATTTCCAATTTATTAATTTGTTTTTAGGGCTTATTAGGTCTTATGCATTAATGCTCACATGCAAAAAGTACTATAGCATCTGTTCGTTGTGTGAGGGGTCTCAGGTTCTATTCCCAGCACTGGGGGAATGAGAATTTTTCTCTAGCCAGTATTACTCTTTATCCTCCCCAGAGATTGAAGGAATGAATGAGTGAGTATTTATTTGATCTAATATATAAAACCCAAAGAAAAAGCCTTGTATATGATTTGACACCATTGGTGGTAGGTAACATATTACAAAGATATGAGGTTGCCGATATGACAGTGCAATGAAATGTGGTTTAGAAATAAAGTGCTATACTGGCCTATTTTACAAAATAAGTATGAAATCTATAAACATTCTTAAATGAAAAGCCAAATAAATGTTTAAATTTTATCAGGTTTGTTAACCCTCTGCTTCTGTCACTGCCCTCACTATTAGGGATATTAATTTTGAAAACAGAAATTATTAATTTTTATTTATTAATTTTTCATATTGTCACTTTATGGGTTCATGAAATTAAAAGTCCAGGTTACAAACACTAAAAATTGCTCTTTATTTCCATAGAAACACTTTAGTCAACCTGACAGTAGCAGAATTTCGTCACATACACAATACAACTTGCAAGGTCATCGACCACAATCAAAGTTCACATAGCTGTTCACGCACACAAGTTCAATTCACAACTGTCCCCTTGATGAGCTGTGGCCTCCTTATTTATAGCTTACTCACTATCTGGAATGTTCACAAACAATCAAGACGGCGCTAGAAGAAAGAAAAACTCTCCAGAAATCCGTCTCCTTCCTCCCACCGTTTCGGCGAGCTTTTATATCCGCACTGCACTGCCTGTCTCTTTGAACTTGTCCCTTGCACTGCCTCGCCTCAACAATGCATTTACAACAATATCAAAGACCTCCACAAGCCATATGGCTGTGTTTATATTTTTGTGCTAAGTATGAATGCCTTATATTTCAAATCTATCCATTACAAATATAAATTTGATTAAACTTGAATTTTACTTTAAAAAATGAATTCAAGTATATAGGGAATTTGAACTAACACGTATTTAACAGCTCAGCCAGTGAAGGACACGACCACAATAATATGCAGTTTCCTGTTTATGTTATTGTAGTTTGTGCAACAGCAAATGCATTTGTTTTCTGAAATGAACACACTTTCTAGCTGTTGCTTGTTTGCTCATTGGATACTCATTCAGAGGTTGCACCTTGCTAACACATTCCATTAACTGGAAATTTAAAATCTGTAACTGAACTTCAAGGTGTAGTATCGTCTTTTTTTTTTTTTTTTTTTTTTTTTTTTTTTTTTTTTTTTTAATCTTATTCAAATTTACAGCGTTAGCATGTACACAGCAAATGTGAAAGAACAATTATTAATGGATATGAAGTAACCCTCTAGAGTTAACTATAAACCAAGAATCATAAGTAATGGTAGGCTTCTAAGTTATTTCAAAGAGTGTCTTGGTGATTGAGATCAGTGGTTCACTGGAATATATGAAAAGTAGGACATATTTCAGAAGCATATATGCTTCCATTTTCACCCAGAAATTGATTGCTGCATGGGATTGGTGTCTGTGCCATGGTACTGGTTTTTTCTCTGGTGTTTCCAAGAATCTACTTAGGAAATCTTTCGGTGAAAATTGTAAATTGAACACCCCCTGGTTGTTCAAAATAATTGTTCCCAAGTAGTGAATTCCTGCTTCACAGTAACATTATAGGAGTTAGATGGAAATCTGTGGTATACACTTCTCTCAAAGAGAAGTTCAATGCATGTTCGGAGTTACGATCATGTGCTCAGTAATGTACAGATAGCAAATTACCAAAGATCCAGTTATACAGTTTCCAAATTATAATCCTCCAACTCCGTAGTAACATTATAATGCTATCATTGAAGTACACAGTGTTCATCTTTATATGTCATATTAAACGATGAATGAATAAATGAATTAATGAAACGGGTGATATGATACTCAAATGAGTCCAGGGTCCCTAAAACTGAGAGTTACCTGACATTCATCTTTATAGGATAAGGGAAAACTCTGAAAAAAACCTTATCCAGGTAACCCATCCTTAGCGAGATTATAACTCATGATCTCTTGAGTATGAGGAACACATTCTACCTCACACCACAGAGGCGGGTAGGAAACAGATGTAAATTAACTGAATATGAGCTACTTCTGTATGTTTATCAAAACAATGAAACCAATAATTGTTAAACATTAACTCCTGTGAACAGCTTTACGAAAATTAAATAACAAGAAATAGCTGAACACAAAGAAGTAAAAATAGATAAGTAAAGCTGAGCCAATGTTGCAAATTAAATATCAGTGCTGCTTTAAATGAATGGTTCAGCGTGACTAGCATTAAGAGCAAGACACTTCCTTACATTTTAGTTTCTAAGCAGTGCATATAGTAGACTTTTGGGTGTATTTTTATGTTTTTCTTATAATGTAAAATGACGTATCCTCTGTATGAAATATAGGGGATGAATAAATTGAAATTGAAATACTCTTTTCAGCTTATGCTCATATGGAACTTGCAGTATTGCAGGTGTAACTGTGGTCATCTCATACATGATTAGCTGCTGCAGTTGCTCTTAAGTCTTGGGTCACCTGGAATAAACCCGATCTTTGAGATAACCCCAGAAAAAAAAATCCAACGAGGTAAGATCTGGAGATCTTGAGGCCACACAGGATTGCTAAATCTGTTAAGGAGAAAACACAGTAATTCAGGTTATTTATGCTGAGCATATTCCGGAAAATATGATCTGGAAATTTTCTATCTTACCTCCCAGGAATATGTCTTTCAAGGAAACCAATTGTACCACTGGCAGTATGTGCAGGAGCACCATCCTGCTGGAATGAGCCATCAGACTTTTTATTTTCATTCAGTTGCTCAATAAACTCAGATAAAATTTCCTCCCTATATAGTTGAGCGTTTAGTCTTCCTTTAAAGAAAATTGGGCCAATTATTCACTGTCGCGACAGGGCAGACCAGATGCCATTTTTTTTTTCTTTCTTTTAATACTGTGGGATTTCCACAAACTGATTTAGAGGCTCAGAACCCCATATGCGTGCATTATGTGTGTTTACACAGCCTGTCAGCTTGAACCAGCATTCGTCTGAGGTGAAGAATAGATTGAGTTGCTCATCATCCTCAAAATACGAAAGTAGTTGGATAAATTTACATGGGCCGGTAGGTCTTGTTTTTGCAACTTATGCAACCGTGTGATTTTGTAAGTGTAGAGTTGCAGTACCTTCCGGACTGCCGTATGGCAAGAACCGATGGAAAGTCCCGTCTCCCTAACTAGCTGCTGCAAAAATGTCTGAGGCCTTTCGGTCATTATATTATTTATTACTTCTAGATTGGGACCCATCACTTTACAGCATGCAGTGTCTCTCTTTTTGTGAGTAACTGAACCTGTATCTTGGAAGTGTTTGATGTATCTATTGGTTTTAAAAGATATAAGGATACCAAACTTAATAAAGACATTTTAATTAAGCTTGAGAATGACAAAAAATTTATGATATATGTAAAATGTTTATGTTTCAAACAAATGTTTGTCAATTTGATGATACCTGGACACTTTTGACATTACACTCTGAGGAACTTGTCCGAATGCTGGATAGCATTGTATAAACTGCTTTATGCAGCTGTTTAAATTATGTTTATATATTGCACCAATTTTAATGCCATTTTAATCCATTTTTTATCCAAATTTTTTACACCATTGTGGTAACCTTTGGAGTAGAAACATGCTACTTATTTGTACTAGATTGTTAATCACAATTACAATAGGAGGATGAAAGGGGAGGCTAGTTATATCAGTTATCAGTGCAACCAAACTCAGAGTGCTGTAATTTGCTTACTGTTCCACAAACATTACTGCTTCTCGGTAGAGGGCACTATGATTTCAAGATAGTCTCACCAGTCAACTATGAGGTCATTCTTACTCTATCGGAGGGCAGGAAATCACAAATAAAAATGAACACCTTGTACTTTTATAAGTATTTCTAAAAGAAATGCACAATTGTAGATATACTGCTTGCAAAAGTTAAAGGCATGTGAATGCTGGCCAATGCTCAAGCGGAGCGCTGTTGCCAAGTGTAGTGCATGTACCGAAGAGGTTCTGTACCTAAGAGCACTTTTACCCGCCAGCAAAGGCTCTGCCTATTTTTCCCATAATTAAACAACACATTAAATTTTCCCAAAACATTATAATCTTACCTTGATACACGTCACAGCAGTGGAACAGCAAGCACTGTTTCCAATCCAGTAACCCGCTTTCCAACTTTATGGGTGTTTACTGATGATTGAAATACAGGCACACTCCCTTTCTCTTAGGATGAATCTGCTTCACTACAAATTTGTGATCTGTGTGTACACTACCTACACCACAAGCTTCCACATTTAATTGCTGGGTTCTTGAAAAATCTACAGTTGCCCTATATTCTGGATTGGAGAGCAGGAACTCCAAGTGCACAGTTCTCAAATGCACGTCAACAGGTTTCTCAAATGCACGTCAAAAGGATGAACTGGACAGTGGTCAATAAAGAGTGGAATTGTCCTGTTCTGTTCACCCATTCTGGCATCAAGTGCAGAAAGCTGCAACCAAAGTGCACTTGACGTGGGCAGGTAACAGACATTTTTGAAGCATCAAGGTTTTCTTGATGTACCAATTACAAATGGTTGGAGCCTTTAGGAGTCATCTGCATTGCCTCCCAACGTAACAGTGTCTCAATTTGCTGTGCTTACTGCCATGACATTTGTCTCCTTTAAACACCAGTGTCTTGTTGGGTAGATCGTTAAAAAATAACCCAGTTTCATCTATGTTGAATATGTCCTGAGGATCACAATTCTTTAACAGTTCTGGAAGCTGTCCATTGATCCACTGCTCAACACTATTATCACAGACAGAAGCAGATTCGCCAGACACAGTTGTACGTTACATTTTAATGTTTCCTGAAGTGGTACAACCACACATTCAACGCAGTTAAATCGTCTATTCCCAGCATAAGTACCACATGAAGTGCCTTCTCCTGTAATAGCACTCCACTGATTGGAACATTTGCTGCTCTCATCGTTTTGAACCAGCTTCTGACTATTTCCTTGAGTTTGCCATAATTTGAGTAATGTACTTCCTCTTCTTTGCATAAGCTCTACACTCCGAAGCACTTGCTGATGTAGAACATCTGTTTCTTATTATAATGTTCAATGTCAAGATACTTATATTCAACTCCTGTGCTAGTCCAACACGTGTTCCACGAAAAGAGTCAGCTTTTTCCAGAATTTTAAGTTTTTCTTCAGTGGAACAAGACTTCCTCTCCCTTTTCTTCATTTCTGTAACTGTGATAGAACGTAACTTGGAATTGAATTGCAACTGGTAACACAAGATAGCACAAATATCGGCATCTCCAGCATTACCACACCCACAGATATCAAGTAACTATGGCCGACAGTCAAGACTAAAGTTCTTTGAATGTCATGACTTGGTCATGATTTGGTCATGACGTGTGTCTAATGCCGTATTGCTTTGTGTTAGGACTCAATGGGACATGGTGTAAACAGCGGGAAATTAAAATTTTACAAACGTAAATGCCAGGATTCTAATACATTTTGAGTATAGGAAGATTGAAGGGACCTTAAAAATGTTGTAAATGGCACAAAAACATAAATGGCAGGGACGTAAAAGTGGGTTAATACTATATTTCTTTTAATGCAAGTTAAGTGACTTCTAATCATACATATTTAAATGTAGCTCAGAAGTATTGGTAATGGCTGACTGAAATATCAAGAGGGTAAGAAGAAAGGTAGGGAGCATCTTTCAGTATTCTTGGGACAGAATAAAGAATCATGACCTGATGCGAAACATTCCAAGGCAAATAATAGCGAAGCAGGAGTATCTTACTTTTATCATTATTCATAGTAAATATTCACAGATATGCTTAATTGTTATTTTGGAATGGTTGAATACTTAACACCTGTTAGTCAACAGGAATTTTTCCCACCTGTAATATTTTAGTGCATCAATGCAAATGGTTGCAAAAATCACATATACCATTTTGGAGGAGCCAAGGCACTATGTCGCACACTCCAGTACTGTACCCCTAATGATGTCTGTGGTGAGCAGAGCTGGAGAATGCAGTGGCCAAGGAATAGCCTTGCCCTACAAAAGGCTGTTCCACACTAAGTAATTAATACTTAGTGTGAAACACCAAAGATCTCTGAACTTTTTAAATCCAATTCATTATTCAACATTAGTCTACATTGCCACTGTGAGGGAGAAATTAATGGATACAAATTAACCTCTTACTTTGTTTAACTACAAGCCTGTATATTAAAGTACTTATGGAATTGCTGATTGCATTTAATGTACAGTAATTGAGATCGCTTGTGACGTTCACTGAGATATTTGAATCAGATGACAGGGAAGTCTCATTAGTGGTAGGTTAGTGTGTGTGGAAAGCCAAAGATTGATGATTCAATTCCTATTGGCACCGAATTTTTCCAATCTGATTCAGCTTTCCCAGTGATTATTTTACTTGGTTACTTTGGTATTTAAGACGGAATTTGTGGGCCTTTAAAACACTCTCGAGTCTATACAAATATAATAATTTGTAACTTAAAAAAAACCTTTATGTATCTTTTAAGAAATGATGACCGTATTTCTTACAAATTGAATAGGATTGTGATTTCGTGAATAAATCATCCACATCATCAGCTCGAACAATCAACAAACTCATTAACGTTACCGTCGCTAGATGTCACTATGTTTATTTTAGTACTACCAACATCTGAAAATGAAACAAATTTAAAAACAATCAACTACCGGTATTTCAAAACTCATTATGCGATGTTTATTTTTAAAATAAATATCTTTTCCCAAACCATTAAATCTATTGGACCATTTAATTGTTTTAATAATTTAACTTCTGGATTTATTTCATGGTAAAATGACCAAAACTGATCTGCTACAGCCGATTTATCAGTTTGTTTATACTTAATATTACGAAAATGCTCTTCTGTTCTGGTTTCCAAATTACATTTTGTCTTTGCAATATATACTTTATCACAATCGAAACAATTAAATTGATAAATACCAGATTTTTTACTATCAGGAATTTTATCTTTTTTAGAGAAATGCAGTAAATTTTTAATACTATATTTATTTTGAGGAACTAAAGTTATACCAAACATTTAAAAAAATTTTGAAAATGTTTATTAACCCAAGGATGGTAAGTAAATTTTTTAAAATTATAATCATCTTTTATTTTTTAAGGGTAGAAATATCATAAACAATTTTTTGATATTTAAATTTTTCAATTTTTGTAATGCATAAAGTCTTTATTAAAACTATTAATTAAAGTGGTATTAATAATATGTTTATATTCTTTATTAAATTCCTCTTTATTCATTGGTATATTTAATTAATACAAATAAATAGTATTAATATGTTGGTAGTACTAAAATAAACATAGTGACATCTAGCAACGGTAACATTAACGAGTTTGTTGAAATTTTTTTAATTTTAGTTATGTATAAAGTCTTTATTAAAACATTAATTAAAGCAGTAATTATTAAATTCCTCCCCTTTTTTTTCTTTTGCAATTTATGTCCTCCAATGTTAAATTATATCATATGATGAATGAAATGGGTGAAATGATGCTCACATGAGTCTGGAGTCCATGAATCTTAGAGTTACCTGACATTTGTCTATCAGGATAAGGGAAAACCCCGGAGCCAACCTTATCCAGGTAACTCACCCTAACCGAGATTCGACCTCGGGACCTCTTGAACGTGAGGCAGACACGCTACCATCTATGCTACCGAGGCGGGTTCTTTATTCATTGGTATATTTATTAATCTATACAAATAAATAGTACTAATATGGTGGTAGCACTAAAATAAACATAGTGACATCTAGTGATGGTAACGGTAACAAGTTTGTTGAAAATTTTTCAATTTTAGTTATGTATAAAGTCATTATTAAAACATTAATTAAAGCAGTAATTATTAAATACCTCCTTTTTTCTTCTTTTGCAATTTACGTCCTCCAACGTTAAGTTATATCAGATGATGAATGAAATGGGTGAAATGATGCTCAAATGAGTCCGGGGTCCATGGAGCTTAGAGTTACCTGACATTCTTCTATTAGGATAAGGGAAAACCCCGAAAAAACCTTATCCAGGTAACTCACCGTAACGGAAAATTCGAACTCGGGACCTCTTGAACGTGAGGCAGTCACGCTACCATCTATGCTACCGAGGCAGGTTCTTTATTCATTGGTATATTTATTAATCTATACAAATAAATAGTACTAATATGTTGGTAGTACTAAAATAAACAAAGTGACATCTAGCAATGGTAATGTTATCGAGTTTGTTGATGGTTCGAGCTAATTATTATATTTGTATATATTTGTTTGCTTCACTATTAATAGCTCCATATTTTACATACTCTAGAGTTTGCTTTTCAAAAGGAAAATATAAAAGGCTGACATTTATAAGAATTCAAAACAGTTTCCTTTTAATTCATATTATTGAAAAGTTATTGAGAGGAAAAAAAATTACATTTGGTGATGTTTAAGGTGTGAGATAATGCTGTTATTGTCCTTTTTTGCCAGATGAATTCCTTTCTAAAAGTTGGAAGTATCCTTTGGAGCTCTATGGAATTGGAAAATATGGAAATGACTCATACAGGATTTTTTGTGTCAATGAATGGAGATTCGTTTCACCCACGGATAAAGAACTTAAAAAGTATATTGAATTTTTGTTGAAAAAATATGATAATGTATAATAAAATGTGTTTATTTTATATTTGATAAATGTTTTAAAATTATTATAATAAATGTTTTAAAATGTTTTTAAATAAATTACTAGTTATTTGTATTTGTATTTATTTATTTCTATAATAATACTGTACAAAAATCTTACAATTTTCATATACATAACTTTGAGTTGCTATATCCCCCCTTTACTCCACCATGCATTTTAACACCATGGTTTTTTATGCATGATGGACCTTAACATAATTCATATTACCTTATTAACATTTTAACAAACACCATTTACATACACATACACTTATTTACAAAGTGTTTGCCCTGTACCATCTGATTTTAATAATATGCATGATGAACTTTACCACGGTTTATATTGCTTTATTTTCCTAAACCATTTGCATCTTATTCTCCCCATAAATTCTCCTATCCTTTTTATATCCCCCTCATTTTGTGCTTTCATTATCTTGACTTTTAGCACTTCTTTGTTAACACTCTCCCATTTTTTGGGTATAAACTGATCCCTTCATAGTTTTGTTTCTTTACATTCCAGTATATAATGTAATTCATTATCTACCTCCCCACATAGAGGACAACTATCCAAGTTCCTTCCTTCTTATCCCCTCTTAACTTATGTGCCTAATCCCCTCTTAATCTAGTCCAAGCCCAACCTTCTCTTCCTAACCTATTACAAACCTCAACATACTTCTCCCTTCCCCATTCAACTTTTAATTGTCTATATTGTACTAAACTTTTCTTTCCTTCAAGACTCTGGAATAATTCCTGTTTCTCTATGTCCTCCACTCTAGTCCTCACTTCTTTCCAAAAACCTTTAATCAACCCCTCCCTCTCCTCCCATATATTCCCCATTCCAATTTCCTGTAAAGTTCTCCTTACTCCCTGAGCCCAGTTCACCTCAGCACTAGATTTCTCTTGGATTACTAAACATTGCCTCAATAAATTCTGCTCATCAAACGATCTTAATCGTACCAATATTTAAGTATCCTTTCTATTATCAAACTCTCACTACCTACTCGTCCCAACTCCATCATTGCTGCTCCATTGAGTGATACAATAGATAGGCCCAGTATACTTTTACAAAACAATATATGTACTTTATCAATCGTGTTCCATCCTTTACCACTTCCCCAAATCTGTGACCCATTGGCCATTTTTGCTTTGACTATCGCTTTTTAAATCCTTTCTGACCATTTAATATTTATGAATTACTAGGTATTAACCACAATTGGAAGTTTCCATATCATGTACAAAGCGATATGCTTATGTTTTGTAAATTATATGTTACCGAGTGGTTGTTTTCTGGCCCAGCCATAAATTGTTTGTAAGCATGATTTGTACTGCAGTGACATCAGTATTGTTCCACTAGCTTAGTACTGGTGAATCGTTTATGGCTATGTTGATTAGCTGTAAATGTGAGCTGTGACTTACTGCCCATATGTTCATCTTGTGAAGACTAGAGTTGATTCATTTGGTATCTCAAAAGTAAAGGCATAATCATTAGGAGTGGTGATTTTTCACAATTGTGATATAGTTCAATAAAGTGCGAAATTTTTTGCAAAATGTGATATAAATGCAAAATCGAAGATTTTCCCAAGTAATTATTTTTTCCCAATACTTTTTCTTCTGGAAACTTTAACTGCAGAGTCTGTGGAACCTTTGCATATTTAGAGAGTTATAAAGTAAGTGACCAATCTTATGGAATGGGAAAGCAATCCTTCCCACTAAATTAGCCTATTGTTCCACCATTGCCCATATGAGGTATGTTTCGTGCTGAAGCGAGTTCAGTTGTTTTACAAAAGAAACCCCTCTTACCACACCTAATTACTGTCATACATCTATCTTCACAACTCTACGGAAACTGTCAATCCTTGTCTCTGAAAACCAGTAGCAATCCTTATTTTAAGGAAGTGATAAACACATGTTAATTCCAGTTGGAGTTCTTAGTTGTCAAAGTTCCGATTTTCATTGTTCTGTTAGGTTTTACACTGTTTTACTTTGTCAAGGTAACTACCTCTTTTTACAGTCATATTCCACAAAATTAATGAGATCATTTCCGTATTTTAACTTCACTAAGCCCAAAAAGTTATATAACTAAGAAATCTACACATTTAATTCAATTTTAGGGTGTAAAATTACACAAAAACGTTTTAAGGGCAGTAATCTTAATTTTGTAGCATTGTACATCCTAAAGGACTCGAACTTGCTAAATATAGAAATGAAAATGCTAAATTTCTGATTTCAAAATGCTAAAAATCACTACCCCTAATAATCATATATCCATGTTGTACAAGGATTATGTTTAGGTATTCGTTTTATTATAAGCAGTCATGTTATTCTTATTGACAAAAATTATCACACTTTCTGTAATATATTTTATAAAATATCATTGATGCACTGTTGACCACATGTAATGATCTCAGATGAGCCATTGTTTCATTAAATGGTCATGTTGCCAGATATTGGAGCACAGAGAACCCATATGTGATTCATGAAATTCTATTACATGATCTAAAAAAAATAGTGTATGGTGTGGTAACAGCAAAATGAATCATAGGGCTACACTTTTCACTGATACTGCAAATTCTGATAGTTATCACTTAGGCCCAGATGTTGATGAAAAGTCATCTTTTTTCTGAGTAGTCACAGATGATGCTTATTGGAAATTAAGTGCATTCTGCAACAAATACGTTAGATATATATGGTTTTTATAGGTCATCAAAATGCATTTATTTCACCTTTTTATAATAGTCATTTTTTTAACATTTAGATGCATTTTCCGGTCATTTTCTTTCTTTTTCACAAATTTATTGGGCATTTTCATCTTTAACCCGCATTCGGGATGCCCGGGTTCGATTCCTGTGGCTGACCTGACCCTGACCCATGGGCTTTTTGGTTTTTTTTTTTTAAATAATCTGTAATTAGAAGTTCATTTATATCATCTTTTATGAAATAGTAACTTTGTAAATGTTGTAAACATGTAATTAACACAGATCAGCTTCCTAACAGTGCTGCTGAATTTATGATGCATCAATTTGAAGAATAGCCGATTACATCATGCAATATGTGTGGATTGCATCAGTCAGGACTTCAGGAGCTAGAAGTGTTGAAGTAATTGAGAGCACACAGGATCTGTTTTCTGACACTCAAATCCAAGGTAAATTAGCTTTCAGTATATCAAATTTTACATTTTTGACGGAAACCATAATTCGCCTTGAAAAAAGTGGTACGACATTGGATAAGTTGCTTGAGTTAGTAAGGATTGCGGAAGAGAGGATACAAAATGTAAAAGGTGAGATCGTGGACAAAATTAGACAGAAACGAAAACTTGTGTTGTATAAAAATAAAGGATACCAAAAAGTTTGTCAGTTTGCCGATATCTTGTCAAACTTCAGAACTGATATTTTTGAACATGACTTAACAGGCTGTGACATAGTGTTTTTAAATATGCACCTATAACATCTGTGGAAATGGAGAGAAGTTTCTCAAAGCATAAAACAGTTTTAGCTGACAACCGCCGTTCCTTTACTTTTGATAACTTAGATGACCATGGTGGTGTACTGCAACGCTAAATAAGGTATGTTTTGGCTAATGGGTACAGTAACTTATTTTTTCATATTTTATAAAATTGAAAACGACCTGATGAATTTTGAATTTATGTATCATTTAGTAGCAATAATTGCACTATTTTTTAAGGGCATTTTATAGCTCAGTTTTAGAGAATTTTTAGGTCAACAACTTCGGGGCCCTAGTTATCACATACCAGAAATACTCGTGCACCATTTTATCAAATGATGTCGGGTGATGTGATAAAAAATGTATATTTCTAACAGAATTTTGTCCCAGCTCATACTGCCTGAAACTCCATGAGAAACATGCTGGCCCGCCTCGGTAAGCGTAGATGGTAGCATGTCTGCCTCACATTCAGGAGGTCCCAAGTTCGAGTCTTGGTTAGAGTGAGTTACCTGGATGAAGTTCTTTCCAGGGTGTTCCCTTATCCTGATAGACGAATGTCAGGTAACTCTGAGCTTCATGACCCCAGACTCATTTGAGCATCATTTCACCCATTTCATTCATCATCCGATATGACTTAATGTAGGAGGATGTAAATTACACACAAAAGAAAACAGGCAGATGGTGACAGGTTAATTCTAAAGGATTACAACTTGCTGTTCCCAAATCTTGCTATATGTAACTTCTTTTTATGGTGGACCCTAAAATATGAAGTTTATAGTAAGATTCCACATAACATATGGTAACATATTCCACATAAGATGGTAACAAGATGGCGGTGGTACAAGCCGATACTGAAAGTGATATCTCGGTTTTTACTGATTTTAATCAAATAACTGATCTTTTCAATGACAAATCACGTACAAATCCAACACTCAACACCGGCCACAGCAATGGAAATGAAGGTTCTAATTTTGTGAACAATATAGGCGTGAAGAATAAGAATGATTGCTGTAGAAAATCACGTGAAAATGTGGCGTCACTTCACCATATAATCGAAATAATTAACAGAGATTTGAAGGAAGCACGATGTGAAATAGAACGCCTAATGGAAGAAAATAAACAACTGAAGCAAAATTACGTAGGTAGCAGTAAGAATAGAAGAGAGAATGAAGAAAACACGCCCGTGAATAATAACCTAAGTGCAAGGGATGTAAAGGTTAGTCGAAATATTAACAAAGTGGTGAAAAGGAATGAACTGTACACTGAGAACAGAAGCATGCAGAATACCAACGAAGGAATCGACTCAAACAACAGCTGTGATGTCCTGAAAGAAGCTGGAATAGAAGATGAGACCGGCGTTTTAGAAACAAAGAGATACTACGCAGCGAGGGAGTATGATGATCGAAGCACACCGGTATCTGGGACAAAGAATTTCAATGCAGCGAGGGAATTCGAAGATGGAAGTGCGTCGATATTTAGACCAGATGAAACAATGTACGATAAAAAAACGGCAATTGTGATCGGTGATTCGCTAGTGAGGTATACTGACAAATTTATAGACGAAGAAGCTACAGTGTATTGCTATCCTGGTGCAAAAATTCAACACCTGAAGCGGGAACTTTTAGAGAATAAAGACGACCCTGATGTTATAATAATTCATGCAGGAACAAATAATATCATTACAGCAAAGGATCCAAATGAAATTATGGAGGAAATGGAACAGCTTGTGGAAGTGATTAATGAACTATTCCCTCGAGTAAAAGTGTGTATCAGTGGAGTGTTGAGACGTCGGGACGAAGACCCCCGATACATTGATGCAATAAATTCTGTGTTAGAATGGGTGTGTGAACAAAAGAACTGTATATTTATTGACGGAAACTCATGGATCACAGATAGGGATCTTGGGAGAGATGGACTTCACTTAAATAGAAGGGGTTCACTAATTATTGGTAAATTGTTTAATAGATACATTGCATGCTGCAAACCAAAAAACTCATATTAAATGGTAGTTGTGATCTTATAAAGTTAAGAGCAATATCTAATATTAATAATAATTTTGGCAGAGTAAAATATAAAGCAATTAAGGATTCCAAACAAATAAGAAATTATAACAAATTAAATGATGACTGCAGAATGTATTGTCATGCAAAATATGAGTCAAGTATTAGCAAAATAACAGACATAAATGACTTGAGTATAGTGTATCATAATGTACAGTCCCTTGGCGATAAGCTTCTTGAAATTGAAATTTTCTTAAACTCAATGGAAAATATTCAGGTATGTTGTTTTACAGAACATTGGATTAAAAAAACCTGCATTAGCCTAGATTCGCATATCTTTTCAAACTTTATAGTTGCAGACTTGTTCTGTAGAGAAAACTACACACATGGGGGTACCATGATTGCAGTAAAAAAAGGAATCAAATATAAGAGGTATTTAAAAACCAATATGCTAAATGAAGAACTGATATTTGAACACTCTATAATTGATATACAGGAACTAAAATTATTTATTGTATGTATCTATCGCTCTCCAAATGGGTGTTATGCTACTTTCCTAGATAAACTTGAGAGTTTGATTAATACACTCCAAAAACACTCTCGACAAATCTTTATATGTGGAGACTTTAATGTTGACTTCTTAAAAGACAACCCATCAGTACATAAATTAAAAAACTTACTAGCATTGTTCAATCTCTCAAATGTAATTAGTAACCCCACAAGATTAACTTTACAGTCAAATACGGCAATTGATGTTATAATTCTAGACAAATCTATCATTACTGTCAAGCTGGAGAATATTAACACTGGTTACTCAGATCATAATGCTATTGTATCCAATTTAACAAACTTTAGGACTAATAATGCTAAAATAACTCCCCAAACATGTTATAAAAGGGTATTTTCTACTGCAAATATTCAATATTTCAATACGCTCTTAAACCTTGAAGACTGGACTGATGTCTACAATGAAAAAAGAATAGATGAAAAATTGCAAAAGTTTTTACTGACATTTTTGCATAATTTTAATACAGCTTTTCCTTATACAGTTGTTAAACAGAAGCAAACTAGTAAAAGGAAGAAATGGATAACAAAGGGAATTATTATCTCTAGCAAAAGAAAACGCTATCTAAATCAGTTGAGTAAAGTAAACAAAACTGAAGCATTTATAGAATATCATAAGAAGTATAAGCAAATATATAATAAGGTAATAAAAGCTGCAAAAAAGCAATATATAGATACTTGCATTTCAAATTCGTCGAATAAAAATAAGACTATCTGGAATATAGTAAAAAATGAAAGCACTAACAACATGGTCAGAACTAGAGACAAAATTACTTTAATAGTTGATAATACAAAATTAGATCATCCTGCTGAGGTATCAAATATCCTTAATAAACACTTTATTAGTGTTGCTGATAGAGTACCTTTGACTCATCCCAATATAACAAATACTCCTATCAAATTAATCAGAAACGATAAAAGTGTATTTCTCAAACCAGTAACTTCTGAGGAGATTCTTAAAATAATACATTCAAAAAAGAACACATTCTCTGCTGGATTTGATGATGTACCAGAGTGTATAATCAAATCTTGCAAAGAATATATAGTAGCACCATTAATGGATATATGTAATTGTTCTATATCAACAGGCAAATTTCCTAATGTCTTAAAATTAATAAAAGTTGTACCAGTATTTAAGAAGGGAGATACAAAAAATGTTGATAATTATAGACCTATCTCAGTTCAATCGGGGTTTTCAAAAATCTTGGAAACTGTTATGTTCAACAGGATATCTCCTTTTCTTGAAAAATATGTATTCAGTGATAAACAAAATGGATTTAGGAAAAATAAATCAATTTCTAATGCACTATACTCCTTTATGAAACAAACATTAGAAGGGTTTGATGCAAATAATTATACTATTGGGATTTTTATGGATTTGTCTAAGGCATTTGATTTGGTTGACCATAATATTCTATTATCCAAACTTGAAGCCTATGGTATAAGAGGGGTATCTCATGATTGGTTTGAATCCTACCTTGAGGGTAGAAGACAGTATACTGTAGTTAATAATGAATTAAATGGTCATAATATTAATTCCAATATTGAAATTGTGAGATGTGGGGTTCCACAGGGTTCTATCCTGGGACCACTGCTTTTTCTAGTATATATTAATGACCTTCCACTTAATATTCCCCATGCAGAAACTATTCTATATGCTGACGACACTAATATAATTATCAAAGGCTGCAATAATTCTGAATTGCAACATTATGCTAATACTGTGATGACAAATATGATGCATTGGCTAACTAATAATAAATTACTACTTAATATTAAAAAGACACAAAGTATGCATATTTCACTATCAAATAGAAATGAAGCTAATATAGCTCCTGTAATCGCTTTTGGCAATGAGGTAATACAATATACCAATGAAACAAAATTTTTGGGGGTAATTATTGACAAATTTTTAACCTGGAAGCCGCATATTCAGTATATTACTGCAAAAATTAATAAAGCCCACTACATAATATCAGTGCTAAGGAAAATTTGTAATACACAAACATTAATGCTGATTTACTATTCATATGTGCAGTCTTATCTTGCATATGGTATCTTTATCTGGGGATCAGCTACCGAAATAAAAGATTTATTTGTAACACAAAAGAAAATAATAAGAAGAATGTTTAATCTAAGCAAAAGGACTCATTGTATGAAATATTTTAAGGAAAATAATATACTAACTCTGCCATGTCTGTATATCTTAGAAACCGTATGCTTTATAAACAACAACATACAATATTTTCAAACAAATAACACTATTCATGAACATTATACTAGGAATGGTGCTAAATTACATATACTGGGATCAAGATCAAATAAAAAACTTAACTCAGTACTTCATAAAGGGGTTCACATGTATAACTTAATCTTAAAGAAAATCGAAAACAATGATAAGAAAAGATTCAGAAGAGATGTGAAATCATTTTTAATAAATCAGTGCTTCTATAGTACTCAAGAATTCTTTGAATATTTTAGGTACCAGATTAAGTAGAGTAAATGATTACATAAGAATAATTTTATGATACTAATGGTTGACAATTCATGTAAGTTTTCTGTATTTGTTGACATTGATACAATTTAATCTGATTATTGCATGTAGAATTAATTCTGTATTTTCTGAATTTCTAGTTTGTATTGTTTGTACTGTATCTTGAAAAAGCAAATATTTCTGTACAGAAATTAAATGCTAAATAAATAAATAAACATAAACAAACTTAAAGACAGTATCAGTATGAAAATAAGGAAAATTATGCAAAGAACTTAAGCATGTGGGTGAAAATTTCATGACAGTATCAGTATGAAAATAAGGAAAATTATGCAAAGAACTTAAGCATGTGGGTGAAAATTTCATATGAAAATGCTGGAAAGGTTTCAGGACAGATGGATGTAACTTTCAACCCAAGATCATGGTTTCAAATATGGCCCAGACCAATTCTTTTAAGTGTGCTTAAAAGCCACAGCCCCCTCCATATCAGTAGATTAACTGGTAGGAAAAAGAACTCCTGTGGAATGAAATTCAAATGTACCAGGGACATTGATATGATCCTGGCAATTGACACTGTCATTAACTAACAAGAATATCTATACAATTTTAAACACACACAACAAGGTTAGCACTCATTGTATGCATTATCGCTATTACACATGATTTATGAGTAAGCAATGCAAGAGTTTTAGAACAGAAAACCCCATAGTGTAGTTAAAACATACACATACCGTCTCAAACTGACCATAAAACCACCTCTGTATTAAATACCTTTAATAATAATTTGAAATATTTTCTTTCTAATAGGTATGCAGTTTTGAAATATACTTAGATGTTATTTGCATCAGATGTTTATATACATTTTTGAATGCTAATGTTTCTAATTTTTTTGTATCCCATGGTTTTCATTGTAGTGCTGTTAATTCAATTTTAATATCCGCATTATAAGCTAACATTTGTAACCATAAGTAACTGAAGTAAAACTTCATCATATTTTTACACACTGAATCAAAAGGAAGCACTATTGTACTTAATGTATTTTTAATAACATTTACAATTTGCAAAATAAAAGTGAATGCCTAATTGAGTAATTGAAGGCTTTACTGGATGGTGATTTATATGCCCTATGCCCCTTGGAAGGCAGCCTATGACTTAACCCTTAGTAAAAGTTTGTGATATTACTGTGACTTTCAAATGGGATTATGCTTGTCATTGAACGCTACTAGGCCAGCAACAATCAGAGTCCTGCAGTGCTACCATATTGCTTTCCCCATAAGTGGGGTGTGAGGTGCACCAAGTGAATCCATCTCAAAAAAATACTATTTGCACAAGGCGGAAATTCAAATTGTGCAAAAACTGATTCATGTGAAAGGTAGAAAGTAATGTTTCTAACATAACCTTAAAAACCCCATATATTTAGCTCAATTAGTTTTCATAATAGAAATAAATAAAATATCAAATATTTATAATGATGCTTTGCAATGTAAGCACTGTAATGACCATCATTATTGGTTGGTATGTATATGTGTACATATATTTGTAATTAGTCAGAACTGAAATTTCAACTATTGACATGATGTGCTAAAAGAATTACTTTGAACAAGCCAAGGTGTTGGAGAGAGAGCAAACATACACTTCCTATTAGGTTCTAGAACGCTGCATCTGCAGAATGTGAGCTGTCACAAGATAAGCTTACGTTTATGAATGCTTTATTTGCTCTAGAGAGTTCAAATCAGTATTATTCAAGTCTTCCTTTTAAAAACCATGAAAAAGTGCATCTGCTTGACCAATTTGCAATTGACATGGGATCTGAGTTATCCTGCCTTCCTCCTTGACTCTGCCAAACAAACCAATTGAATTACTGTGGGCTCAAATAAAATGGGGGGTTGCAAATAAAAATAACACCTTAACTGATGAACAACTTATTCATTAAGAAATTGATAAGATAACACAAAAAGATGGGCAAGCTGTGTGCGATGCAGAAAAACTAAAAGAAGATGACTTTCAGAAAGAAATAGTATGTGATAAGATTTTGCAGCCTATCATCATAAATTTGCAAGACTCAGATGATGTGAAGACAGCAATAGTGATGAATTGTCTCTTGACGTAAGTGACATTGACAGCTATATGAAAGAGCCACTGGCAGTTCCATTGAATAAGAAAAATTGGTAATTGTTTAACTATAATTATTGCATTTAAAACAGGCAAATATGTGAATATGCCTTTTTGAATTTCGATTTTAATATTTGCATTAATATAAAATTTTGGAAAATTCAGTTTGGGTTCCCTAATGACCTGTGTCAAGAAGACTTGCATGCTCTAGGATAGTGTGCGAGGGTGAGGGAAATATGAAAAGAGTAGGGTAACGTGGTGGCAATGCTGAACTGCAAATGCATCTCGTTGGCCTCAGTCCAGAACTCTTCCAATTTGAAAAACACAATAGTTGACTAATCAAAGGCATGCTTTCTCTTGCAAAGGTGGTATGCTGAAACAACACAACAGCATGAAGTAATAGTGCATCAAAAATCTGTCCTCATCCATGCTAAGTAACAAGTCCTCATTCTGTATCTGAAAAATACTACAATTGTATGGACAAAAACTGTCATTTGCTAACTATTTTGAATCCTCAAGATGTATAAAATTCAGGTATATAGAAAAGAAGGAAGCTGATTTAATTTGTGATATGCATGAGAGGAAGGAAAAAAGACTACATATAAGTGGCAGTACATAGGAAATGATTATTGTTATTGACTTATTATTAACTTAGTTGTCACTGAGAGTAGCAAGAGAATATTAAGTCCATTCCACTGAAGAAGTTTGACGCAGCTTCAGAGGAAACGTCTGGAAGGACACCTTCCATTGGATCATGGCCCACAAACCGGGATAACCATTTTCTGTATAATTATCAGTGCTGTTTGGAAATTTTTGTAACATAAATAGAATGAAAAGAACTCATAATGTAAATAAATTGGTTGCTCAAAAAAGAATGGCCAGATGGTTAGAGCGGCTAGACGGAAACCAGAAGATCCGTGGTTCAAATCCCGGCTATGGCATTGAATTTTTCAGTCTGGCTGTACCCTTTCATAGTGCGTCCTACACACGGCTAGTGTGAAAGAACAATTAAGTTTCCATTGTAAATAGTAACTTAAAATTTAAAAATTCTTCAGGACCTGATTATATACATACAGAACTCATCAGACACCTGGTAAAAAAAGCAAAATTTAAACTCCTAGATCTCTATAACTTGTAATGGAATACAAAAGTACTAGATGAATGGAAGAAAGCAATAAATAATACCTATTTTGAAATCAAACAAACCAGCAAATAATTTTTCAAGTCCTGTAACACTTACAAGGATATTAGCAAAAATCATGGGGAAAAAATGATTTCTAACCGATTAAATTAGTTTCCAGAAAAAAAATAGTAATCCCAATACTGAAACCAGGAAAACCTACAAATGAAACAGAAAGTTATAGATCCATATCACTGACCTCCATTCTGGCAAAAATAGCTGATAAAATGGTTGGATAAAGTGGTTATCAGTAGGTTGTTTGTAAATTGTATTATCTAGAAACAAACTTGCTAGCAGATGAACAGGCTGGATTTAGAAGACAATGCTCAACTGTTCACAAAGTATCTAGATTAATAGAAGATGTGAAAAGTAAACTAGCCAACAATATCTCAGTAGCAGCATTTGAAAAGAGATGCTAATTAACAAGCTGATAAAAATGAACTGTCCAAAAAAATATAATTAGATGGTATAAAAATTTCTATAATAAAGATGGATTGCAGTCAAATGGAAGAACACATCCAAATACACTCAATTTAAAACTGGAGTAGCACAGGATGCAGTATCCTGCCCTATACTGTTTAATGGTATGCCAACATTTATAAAACAAAACAGGATAAATATTCCAATATATATGGATGACATACTTGTATGGAGTGCTGAGAAAATGACAAGAATGTATACACCAGATTCAAAGAAAAAATGAAAAATGTGTTAGTTAAATTAATTAATTGGACAAAATTAAATAATAATCCATTAACATAGCACAAATAGAATATGCTGAAGAAATTAAATATCTGGTATTTGCACTGGATAGAAAATTAAAAATGGAACACCATGTACAAAAAGTTACAAAAAGAACTAACATTTTGAAGAGACTAGCCAAATCTAAATAGGGCAGTTCAATAAAGGTTACATAAAACCAGTATTAAAATACGGATCTGAACTACTATTAGCTGCAACTGAATACAAAATAAATATGATTGAGAAATGTCAAAATCAGTGTTTAAGATCGATAACAGGAACAGTGAAATACTAGCAATTAGTGCATTTCTTGCTGGAACAAACAATAACCCAATGAAAGCCAACATTGAAACACAAGCTGCGCAACTATTACTCGGGACAAATAGCTTGAGCTTTATTAATTTTTAGATGAGTCGTATTTATTACACATCTGCTTCACTTTCGTACCTATTTTGAGGACATGTTTCGCAAATCATCGTTTGCATCTTCTGCTCTAATGCGACTAAAGCTTGATCCAGTGGTGTGGGTAATTCTGGAGTTGCTGCTGCCATCTGTTGATTTAGTGATGAACTTAAATGTGGGATTCTCTTCTGGCGGGATTTCGAAGTTCATTAGTTGGTTTTTATGCTTTTCTATGTATATTCTCTCCCATATGACGAGTTCACTATGTTTTTGTACGTATTTTAGTAATTCTGTGCTATCTTCAATTTCATGATTTTCAGACCAGAAATGAGCTGCTATTGCAGACTTATCAATATTTTTGTATCTTAAGTGCCTGAAGTGTTCTTTCTTTCTAGTGCCTATGTTTCTTTTTGTCCTCCCTATGTAAATTTTTTCACAGTCTTTACACTTAATCTTGTAAATGCCTGACTTTTCCTCTGGTTTTATCTTATCAGTATTATTACTGTGAAGTAGGTTTTTAATGTTGTAATTGTTTTTTGGTGCCAATGTTATATTGTATTTCTTTAATATTTTTTGGAACTTTTTTGTGGCCCAGGGATGGTAAGTAAATTTAGCAAATCTAATTTCTTGTTTTATTGGTGTGAGAGCTGTGATCTGTTTTAATCTCTTTTGAAGTTAAAATCCGAAAAAGCAAATCACTACAGAAAACTAACTAATATAGACCTCTCATTGTACAACCTACATTTGAAACTGGTAAAATTACTAGGAAACACAGCATGGGACCATTTAGAAACCAAATCATTTGAACATATCAATTATAAAGTCAAAGAGAAAGTTTATCGTCAAAAGAAGAAACTAAAGCATAACCATAATCATTGGCAACCAAAACAAAACAAAATTTCAGCAAAGAACACATCCCTAGACAATGTAATTGATCTCTCAAAGCAAAATTTTAACACTGAAGAAATAGATGTGCTTAACCAAGGCCTAAAAACATGTATAACATACTCCAGCAACCCGGATGAATTCATTGCAGATATAGAATTAGCAGTAGAAGGCTTGGAAACCATGGACAAAAATATAATTAGGAAAAAATCATCTCCTATATTGGAAAACTTAATAAATGAAAAACCAGGAAAACATTTGAAACAAATTAAGATAATTAAATCTTTAAGGAAAAAGGATGTAATCTTCTCAAGGGCTGATAAAGGGAACAAAATAGTAATCTTAAATACAGCTACATACAAGGAAAAAATGTTAGAGTTACTACAACAAAAAGAATTCCAAGAAATAGATTCTAATCCACTCAACAGATGCATAAAAGATGTACAAAAAACCATCATTAATAGTAAAATTTTAACAACTGCAGAACAAAAAACTATCTAACCGGACAACCCTACCCTTGCAAGACTATATGGTTTGCCTAAAATACACAAACCCAACATACCCATGAGACCCATTGTAAATAATATAAACACTCCTACTTACCTTCTGGCAAAATGGCTGTCCAAAAAATTTCAGTCCTTTCCACAATTCCATACTCTGAGCATAAAAAACTCTTTAGACCTGGTAGAAAAAATTCAAAATCTTAAATTAAAACCTCATGACACTTTAGTATCCTTTGATGTCCGCTCCCTCTTCCCTAGCATTCCATTATACAAACTTTTGATTCAACTGAAATATGTATACATCAAAATTATTTTGTCTTCGATGGAAAATATTATAAACAATTATTAAATTTTAGATGAGTCGTATTTTTTACACATCTGCTTCACTTTCGTACCTATTTTGAGGACATGTTTCGCAAATCATCGTTTGCATCTACGGCTCTTATGCGACGATGATTTGCGAAACATGTCCTCAAAATATGTACGAAAGTGAAGCAGATGTGTAAAAAATACGACTCATCTAAAATTTAATAATTTTTCGCTTCACTGTGGTGTTCCAATACAGTTAAATCTCGATATTATAAACAAATTTCAGGACTAGCTATGGGAAGCCCGCTATCACCATTTTTGGGCAATCTGTACATGAGCTTTTTTGAAACACATATAACTAAAGCCTTCCCTTATATTTTTAAAACATGGTACAGATACGTAGACGACATCTTTGCAATAGTGCCCTACAAACAAATAGATGATGCTTTGAAACTACTCAACCTGCAAGAACCCAGCATACAATTCACAGTGGAAACTGAAGAGGACTGTACTCTACCTTTTTTGGACCTTAAAATCACAAAAAGCAATGAAAAACTAGAATTTGGTATCCATAGAAAAGCAACACACACAGATAATTACATCAAAGCAAATAGTTTCAACCCAATTCCACACAAACATGCCACCATCAACAGTCTCACACACAGATTAGTAAATCTACCCCTCAGCCAGCAAGAATATCAAATTGAATACCATCAAATCTTAAAAACTGCAATTAAAAATGGATATGGAAAAAACCTTGTAGATAAAAAACTAAAATCATTCAAACTTCAAAAGAGATTAAAACAGATCACAGCTCTCACACCAATAAAACAAGAAATTAGATTTGCTAAATTTACTTACCATCCCTGGGCCACAAAAAAGTTCCAAAAAATATTAAAGAAATACAATATAACATTGGCACCAAATAAACAATTACAACATTAAAAACCTACTTCACAGTAATAATACTGATAAGATAAAACCAGAGGAAAAGTCAGGCATTTACAAGATTAAGTGTAAAGACTGTGAAAAAATTTACATAGGGAGGACAAAAAGAAACATAGGCACTAGAAAGAAAGAACACTTCAGGCACTTAAGATGCAAAAATATTGATAAGTCCGCAATAGCAGCTCATTTCTGGTCTGAAAATCATGAAATTGAAGATAGCACAGAATTACTAAAATACGTACAAAAACATAGTGAACTCGTCATATGGGAGGGAATATACATAGAAAAGCATAAAAACCAACTAATGAACTTTGAAATCTCGCCAGAAGAGAATCCCACATTTAAGTTCATCACTAAATCAACAGATGGCAGCAGCAACTCCAGAATTACCCACACCCACCACACCACTGGATCAAGCTTTAGTCGCATAAGAGCAGAAGATGCAAACGATGATTTGCGAAACATGTCCTCAAAATAGGTACGAAAGTGAAGCAGATGTGTAATAAATACGACTCATCTAAAAATTAATAATTATTTCGCTTCACTGTGGTGTTCCAATACAGTTAAATCTCGAGCTTGAGCTTTGTTTATAAGCGGCAATAGCAGGATGGCTGATTATAGGCAGCATTTTGAGTTGTTAATCTAGTTGTTAACATTGGTGTGTTGCATGAATACCGCAGTACAGTGTAACATCCTATCATAAATTAGGTGTCTCGAATAATAGTAATAATAATAATAATAATAATAATAATAATAATAATAATAATAATAATAATAATAATAATAATAATTTTCAAACATGGACATTTTTGAAAAAGAAGTCACCTCGGATGGCTGAAAACTCACAAAGCAGAAGGATTATTTAGAATGTTTTCCAGTTCTGCATGGAGGAAAAGCAAAGCGGTCTATTATAGTTCTTCCTTTGCAAAGATAGTGGCTAGAACAGCTACGGCAGTAGGAAAAAGTGAAGCCATAAAGAAAAAAATCTTAAATAATTTAAAAAAGCTAGTATTTCAGGTACACATGTTACTTCTCCAGGAAAACAACATAATTGGAAAAAAGTTTCAAATGACAATTTCGATAAGTACATCGTAGAGTATTATGAAGTGTGTAAAGAAATTGCAACAGTGAACAAGTTATTCTGTGCAGTAAATGAGAAAATTAATTTTGTTTGTGGACAGAAAAATGCTGATGAATATTAAAGGCAATGGGATTTAGTTTCAAAAAATGTAAAAATATGCAACTTATCTTAGTAGAATGCAAGGATATAGATTGCTGCTCATCACTGTGATTTAAACCCCATTGAACTGATAAGGAATATCACAAAACAAAAAATAGCAGAAATATGTCTGTTCTATTGCCTTAAGGACTAAGGTAGCTACAAAATAGGAATGGACATCAGGCAGGGCTAGGCGTGGCTAGTCTATCGCTACTAGCCAGTGCGGTGCATGCCACATTGTACAGTTAAGCATGCATACTGGCTCGCTTTGCCGAACCATACAGCTAATTTCTTTGCACGCTCTAAAGATACTAATTACAGAATTATTTTGTTTTTCTCAAGTTACAGAGCTATTTCTTCTGAAGATGACATGGAAAGATAAGACACCTGACCAGAAAGAAAAGAGTTATTAACTGTCAGTAAAGAAAAGCACACACGTGCTATGCTGCAGTTGCATTTTGCACCTTGCATTGAGTAAAGTGGTGATCTTTAAAGAATGCACACGTGCTTTTCAAAGTTAGTAAATATGCCGCTTAGGAAGCCACTGATGCACCTAGTAGTAACTACGAAACTGCTTGTAAGATTTTACATAAGCAGGCTAGAAAAATTCTTGTTAATGTGTGTTCCTTTTACAAGCAGTTGTCAATTACAGACAGTTTTGAAAATACAAATTTTGCTCAAGAGTCCAGAATTAATGTCACAAGCTTGTCATGTGAGTGCTCATACTGTGACAAACATGGTTAAAGAAGGCAAACGTTTACTAAATTAGGATCTTCAGGGAAACATTGAGCAGCTAATAAACTTGCTACCAACTTACACGTTTTTCAAAAGTGTGTTTTACGTAAAACAGTTTATGATTTATATGCCAGGGGTGGATATCCAACTGCCAAAAGACTGACCAATTTAATGAAGGAGAAAATAGAATATACAGAATCTGTATCTTCTATGCAAAATATACTGAAATATCTTGGGTTCAAATATAGGAGAACCATTGATGGTCGCAAATTTCTGCTTGAAAGAAGCGATATTGTTGCTGCAAGACTAAAGTTCTGCACACAATACACAACATTAGAAGTACAGCTGATTCATATTGTAAAAGTGCTTCATAAATACACATTCATATCTTCCGTATTTATTAGGTATTTTAATGAAAAAAAAAAATGGTTTAAAGTCCATTACAGGTAGTATACAAATATGGCATCATTAAAGTCGAAACTATATTCACAAATCATTTAAATGTTACTATTTTGTTTCACTGTAGCAAATGCCTTCTTTTGTTGAATGCATCTAATTTGAGTCATTTTGTTTTATGTGCATATGAACAATAGCTATGTAAGCTAACTGTTCTCCGGTTCAAGGTTTTAAGGTTCAGATTATGCTACCATGCAATAATCATTGTATATGTTATCACACACATTCTGAAATATTAGGCAAACTTCTCTGTCAGCATCTGTGTGTACATCGGTGAAACAAAGACAGATATATCTTCCATCTCTATCGCGCGCTAGCTGTGGAACTGGCAACGGGAAGACGGTATACAATAACCGTATTGGCTCAACCCATGTTCATTCTTATTTTGTAGCTATCCTAACCAGACAATGTTTAAAGGACAACACTGAAGAAGATTGGAAAAATGTGTGCATCAAAATTATGTCCTTAGAATAAGAATACTGGCATCAAAATGGCTTGATAGAAGAAGAAATAGAAAGAATAGTAATCAATGTGGGTTTGGATATCAGTGATGAAGAGAAAGCAAATACTGTAGTATGCTTTATGGATTCTGGAGATAACAGCAGTTCTACAGACATAACTGATATCCCTCCTTTAGACAACCTCGCCACAGATGGAAGCTCTTCAGATACAGCAAGTGAAACATATGCAGGAATTGGAATTTTCACGTCAGAATTAAATAAGTCAATTTTGTTCTGCACCTTAGTGCAGCATATTTAGTGCCTTCAATAATATACATATTTTTGTGACATGCTGTCCATCTCTCCTCCCCTCTGATAAACAACAGTGTGGTATAAACAGATAACAGCGCCTCCATTTGAGGTATCTTTCTAAATGTCACGGGTAATATATGTGAAATTGAAAGCCAAACCCACGTAAACATCAATGGTTTCAATACCTACCTAGAGAATAGCAGCTAAAAACACTGATCACAGACAAATCTTTTTAAGAGAGGAACTATTACCTATATCACAAATATGCACACCTCGTCCTCCTAGAACTGATCCAATGGATTTTATTTAGATAGTAACAAATAAACAAGACGACTCACCAGAAGTATGCAGAATTGCTGCACTTGAACATCTACATAACTACATAATCTACAGATGGTTCTGCAGATAAGTTGAGAAATAATTTGGCAGGTGGTATATATTGTAAATACTTTTCACATTATATTACCTAGACAATCCCAAAGTTTGATTATAAAGTGGTTGCAATACAACAAGCATTAGAACTGATAGGACTGATATAAAGAAAATAAAGTAGTTCTCAAAAACTTAGTTTCTGTCATTCAAGCCATAGAGCAATATGATAATCCATATGAATCTTATAAAGAATGTCAGGTCTTACTATCGCGAACGCATTGATGAGGCGAAGCGACGCGAGGGACGAGTTCAAAGAGATGGGCAGTGCAATGCGGAGATAAAAGCTCAAAGAAATGGTGGGGGGAAGCCTCATCGCAGACGGTTGGGTGAGAGGGACGCCGTGCCGCGTACTGGTGGACACCGGGACAGCCGAGACCGCCATCAGACCCGACATAGCCAGGGGTTTGCCGTCGAGGAAACCAAGCCGACCATACCAGCTTGTGACGGCATTGGGCGACACCTTGCCTGTGGAGAAGGAGGCTCTGCTGAAGTTGACCTTGGGACGGTGTGCCGTGCGTCAGCCGGTGTTCCTCGCAGATGTGGCTGAGGAGGTGATACTGGGACTGGATACCCTCAGGAGCCACGAGGCGACGATCGACGTCGGCAGGAAAGCCCTGCGGCTCAATGGAGAAGAGGTTATACTCCGGCAACCCGAAGAACGCCTGGGAATCTACAGGGTCGTCCTGAGGAAAGACTTGGTTGTCCCCGCTAGAAGCGAGGTGGTGGTGACGCCGCGACTGGAAGGCCAGCAAACAAGGAACTTGATGCTGGACCAGAAGACGCCTGTGCACGGACTTTGTGTAGCCAGGACATTGTTTCCGTGCCGAGAGGAGGTGCCAGTGAGGCTGCTCAACCTGGCAGACACCGATCACGACTTCCAGGCCGAGACTGAGTTGGGGACATGTGAGCCCATGGTCAGCGTAACACCAATCGATCAAACCCATGGGCCAGTGCAGACGCAACACCTGGAGCCCCGGCTGGAAAGCTCATTGGAGGGAGCGGCTGACCGCAGAACAACTCGAGAAGGTTCGGCAACTGCTGAGACCATACCAGCGCATCTTCGCCCAAGGCGACATATACGAGTAGGGTCTACACAGGCAGCCGTGGCTGACCTCCCTCTTGTACCAGGGAGTTACCGAGCTGTGCCCGAAGGGCACCCGGCTCCTCCTTGGGGCTTTCCAGTAGGGCAAGACTTAAAGATTAACAAGCCCCCCATCTGGTCCAAAAACACAAGACGGGTGGAAGTGGATACGCCACTTACGCGCGCCAAACCCAAAAGGGGAAGGCTACCGAACAACCTCGGTGGGGGTGCCTGGTGATGTAGCACACCTTCTACTAGCTATGCAGACTAGTACGTGGGAATATATGGCTTCCCTCAACACCGTCCTGAAACGTACCCGATCTCCCATGGGTATCGGGAACCACTGCTCCCTCGAGTCCAAACCAATCCGAACAACTCCCATTCAGGGAGGGGCTCGAATGTTCGGCCCAAGGTTCCTCTACTAACGTCAGAGGTACCACCAGTGCTAGGGGTCCGCAGCGCCCGCACCACGGCAGCTGAAGTGGACGGATCCCCCCTATGGGGAACCAAGGCAACAGCGACTACGGCCGCACGGACCAAGTGCTCCACCACATCGACACCGGAGACGCCCGGCCTATTCGGCAACCACCTAGACGCGTTCCGCTAGCGAAACAAACGGCGGTACGGGACATGCTGGAGATTGAAGAGTCTGACAGCACTTGATGTTCTTCTGTAGTCTTGGTCACGAAGAAGAACGGCGAGATACGCTTCTGCGTGGACTACAGGAAGCTGAACGCTGTCACCAGGAAGGGTTGCCTCACTTTACCCCGGATTGACGACACCCTGAACACGCTCGCTGGTACACAGTGGTTCTCGACCCTGGACCTGAAGTCTGGTTACTGGCAGGTAGCTCTGGACCCGAGAGACAAGAAGACCGCATTCTCGAGAGGCCAAGGGCTTTAGCAGTTCACAGTTATGCCCTTTGGTCTTTGCAAAGCACCAGGTACCTTCCAACGCCTCATGGAGTCAGTTATGAGAGCATTGACTTAAGATGCCTGCCTGCTATACCTGGACGACTTCATCATCGTCGGAAAGACATTCGAAGACCATCTGGAAAATCTGAGCAAGGTGCTACAGAGACTGCAGCCGCCTAACCTGAAGCTAAACGCAAAGAAGTGCCAGCTCTTCCTCAAGGAAGTGAACTACTTGGGCCACATAGTCTCACCAACCGCTGTGGCCATAGACCTAGAGAAGACACAGGCCGTGAGAGATTGGCTTCGGCCAAAGATTAAGAGAGAATTGCGCAGTTTCCTAGGGCTGTGCAGTTATTACGGCCGTTTCATAAAGGGCTTCTCCAACATTGCCAAGCCCCTCACCCGCCTGACGGAAGAACACCGGCCGTATGTGTGGACGGAGGACGCCGAAGTCATTTTCAGGAGCTGAAGAAGACACTTTGCAGTGCTCCTATTTTGGGATTCCCACAACCAGGTGGAGCCTTCATTGTGGACACCGACGCCAGCGACCATTGCATTGGAGGTGTCCTATCCCAAGTCCAGGACGGCCAGGAGCGGGTGATAGCTTACTACAGCAAGACACTGTCCAAGGTAGAGAAGAATTAATGCGTCACACCGCGATAGTAAAGACATTGGAGCACTCCCACAAGTACCTGTATGGTCAGCCATTCCACATGAGGACTGACCATTCCGCCCTCACCTGGTGACTTAGCTTTAGGAACCTGGAAGGCCAGACAACCCGTTGGGTCCAGAGGCTGCAGGAGTACGACTTCACCTCTGAACATCGTAGAGGGAAGAGCCACGGCAACGCAGATGCCATATCCCGAAGACCCTGCCCGGAAGAGTGCGGCCAATGCACAAGAGTGGAAGAGAAGGAGCGTGCCGTAGCTGTCAAGAGTGGTCACGGCAGTGCCTGCGGATGGCTGGGATAGCACAGGCCTGAGGAGGGAGCAGCTGGCGGACGCCGACTTGGGGCCACAACCGACCTGGGAGGACATCGCACCCAGAAACGCTGCGTACAAGTCGTACTTCGCCCAATGGGAGTCGAAGACGAAAGAGATTGTGTTTTTCCGGGTATGGGAATCAACCGATGGGAAGATGCATAGAGAGCAATTGGTACTTCACTGGAGTCAGGTCCCAGAGGTCTTGGAGGAAGTGCACGCCGGTACTTCAGGAGGACACCTGGGAGCAAACCGAACAATCGACAAACTCCGGCAGCGCTACTACCGGCTCGGGCTCCTAGCAGATGCTGAGAGATTGTGCCGTCAATGTCACGTGTGCGCGGCGAGTCGCGGCCCCCTGACTAGGAGCCGGGGTCTCATGCAGCAGTACAACGTCGGAGTGCCTTTCCAACGCATCGCTGTCGACATAGCTGGACAATTCGCAGTGTCCGACCAAGGCAACAAGTACCTGATGGTGGTCGTGGACTACTTCACCAAGTGGCCGAAGGTGTATGCCATCCTGAACCAGGAGGCGAAGACCATCTCAGGCTGCCTCGTGGAGCAAGTGTTCTGCCGTTTTGGGGTTCCGTTAGAGCTCCACAGCAACCAGGGCACAAATTTTGAATCCCACCTGATGAAGGAAGCACTGGAAAGACTTGGGGTAAACAAGACCCCCATAACACCTCTTCACCCGCAGTCGGATGGCATGGTCGAGAGGTACATCAAGAACATGGACGAGCATCTGAGGAAGGTCGTGGCCAGCCATCAGCGAGACTGGGACATCAAGGTGCCACTGTTCCTGTTGGCCTACCGCTCGTCGACACACGACACCACTGGGATGAGGCCAACGGGCTTAATGTTCGGTGGAGTGTTACGCCTCCCTTGTGACCTGGCTTTTGGGAGCTCCCCGGAAGCGAAACAACCAGCAACCGAGTATGTGGAGAACTTGGTGGACCGTCTCCACGACATGCACGAGATGGCTCGTCAGAACATCCAGATGGTGAGTGACCGCATGAAGACCCGATACCACAGGCAAGGCAACAGCCAAGGGTTCCAGCAAGGTGACTTGGTGTGGTTGTACCGCCCTACCCCGACCAAGGGACACTGCCCGAAGCTTCAGCAACCATGGCAAAGACCATACCGGCTGGTAAAGAGGATTAACGACATGGTCTACTGCATCCAGAAGGTGTCCCGAGGAAAAATGTTGGTGGTACACTTGGATCGTCTGGCCCACTACAATGGTGCTGTTCGAGACGACCAGCCTTGCGGAGGATGCAGTGTCGTGAACGCATTGTTGAGGCAAAGCGGTGTGAGGGACGAGTTCAAAGAGACGGGCAGTGTAGGGCAGAGATAAAAGCTCGCCGAAACGGTGGGGGGAAGGAGATGGATTTCTGGATAGTTCGTCTTTCTTCTAGCACCGTCTTGATTGTTTGAGAATATTCCACGAATTTCTGGAATAGTCAGTAGCTATAAAAGGAGCCGCCGCATGTCACTGACGGTCAGTCGGTAACTGGACGCGTGCGCATGAACAGCTGTGTGAACTGTGTTTGTGGTCGATGGCCAAGTTGTATTGTGTATGTGATGTATTTTGGACTGTCAGGTTGATTTCTACGGAAATAAAGAACAATTTTTAGTATTTGTAACCTGGACTTTTAATTTCACGAACCCACAAAGTCACTAATGATTTTAGCACATATCACCTTCATGAAGCAAAAAAGCAAACAAATATATGAACCAAACTCGACAACACTTAAAATCCTAAAAAGGAAAGGGGCATATCCCAGAGTTAACATTAAATTCAAAGTGGATTGCACAACTCTCAGATAGGTAGAGAAGATTATCACATTCTTAAAAGGAAACGCCTCTCATGGTTGGCATGAAATAAGTATAAAATTGTTAAAGTAATGCTTACCAGATTTTAGTAAGCCTCTTAGTCTAATATGCAACAATTTTCGTTTATAAGGGATATTTCCAGAAAAAATAAAATGCACAATTCTTAATCCTCTATAAAAATAATATAAAAGGCTGGCTTCCAATTATAGGCTCATCGCGCTGTAAAAGGCTTTACTAAAGTAAATAGATATACAATGGCGGCATGCAATCAGTTGTAAGATACATCTAGTTAAGCAACATTCTCACATTATCGCAGTTGGTATTTAAAAATAGGGTGTTGACTAAAAGGTCGAAATATATGCTAACTTCTGAAATGGTAACAGCTTCGGTTGAAAAATAACTACCCTTAAAATATTTTATGATTTAGCTAAGGCATTTGACAGTATAGATAAACTTTTGCTGCAAATGTTTCAATAAGATCTATTGGTTCAGATCTTGCTTGTCAAGCAGAATCCAAGGTAAATGGTTATCATCCAGAACTATCTGTTGTTACTAGAAGATTCGCACAAGGCTCTATACTGGGATCATTGTTATTTTTAATATCTATAAATGACATAACCTTAGTAAGGTATCCATAGCTGTGTTCTTTGCAGATGTTACTAGTATGCTTACACCTGAAAGTCTCAACAAGTAAGAGACATGCAATAAGGCAATCAAGAGCTTAACATTTCATTTGAAGTAAATAATCTATCATTAAAATAAGATAAAACAAACTTTATTCAATTTAAAACAATGCTTCAGCAGATAATAGAATTAATATTTGGTTATAACAATCAGAATAGGTGTAAGCAACGTATCCGATACCAAATTTATTGGGCTACAAGTATATGAAGAGCTCATTTGGAGAAACAGATATAAGAGTTATGCTACCAAAGCTTAGCTTTGCTTGCCTTGCATTAAGAAACTTAAAAAGCCTGTTAAGCCAAAATGCATTAAGTAATGCATTATTACCTGTTTTCACTTCCTGTTGTGGTATAGAATTATTTTATGTGGCAATTCAGCAAAGAAAAACAAGTTTCTATATTATAAAAAGGGCCATAGTATTATTTGTGATATTGGGCCCCTTCATTCCTGCAGACCCTTACTAGAAAGCCGAAGAGATACATATTGTTGCCGGTGAATTCATATATTCTTGGTTAAACTATCTTAGAGATTATTATGATAGTTTTACAAGAATTCTTTCTGTGCAGTACCACAGTTAGCACACTACGAGGAATGCAGGTGATCTGCATGTTCCAGTAAATAGCCTTGAAGTGTTCTAGAAAGGATTCTACTATTCTGCAATACAAATTTACAACTTCCCATGCTCTTTGAAACTGTTGGGTAGTTTGAATGAACATAAAATCTTCAAGAAATGCTTACAAACTTCAAAGTCATACAGTCACTCCCCACGTATTATGGAGGAATAGTTTAATATCCCATTCAATAACCAAGTGTTCAACATGGATTGCATTGCATGACGGTGATTTGATGATTCACATTATTGCTGGCCTACTGTGGCGCATGTTCTGAGGATGCTTAAAATGGTCTGGTTTACAAATTTTTATATGGTATATAACTATGCATCAATTTGCCCTCAATATATGACGTGTTTGACATCCCTAAGCTATGCTCATTTTAGTGACCCTACAACACAGTCGCAGGAGCCCAAGCCCCTTCGGGCCCCCAAAATAAAAAGGTAGTTGAATAAATATTAACGCTGCTAAGGTACTTTTTATTTTTAAATATACGTCCTCCAAAGTTAAGGCATCGGATGAATGAAATGATGCTCAAATGAGCCCAGGGTCCATAGAGCTTAAAGTTACACGACATTCGCATCTTTCAGCAAAAGAGACAGCAAAAACAAAATTGAATGATTGCCACTGCAGACTTTAAAGTTAAAATTTGTGTAATAATTGATGATGTATCATTATTCTTCCGATAAGAGAAAAGGCTGAAAAACACTTAACTGACCCTGACTGAGATTTGAACTTGGGACTTCTTGAGCATGAGTCAGACACGCTACTACCTTAACTACAGAGCCTACTACTATGGTATGTATTTTGCCCATGCACTCAAAATTGTGGGTCAAATTAACCCAGTTTTTTTCTATTTCTAGTAGGTATATTCTTACTCTCGTTTTTATGAAATCATTGATAAATTTATAATTATAACTTGGTTTAATGTATTAATCGTTTAAACGTTATAATAAAGTAGTACAATTCAATAATCCAATATTAAAATTAAATGTGCTCTGATTTTACTCACCTTTGGCTAACTTTTACTAACAATTGTTATATGCGTGTGTCAGATGTTTCTCTGTAAGCAAATAGTTGACATTTGTTACAGTTTACTGTACTTTCTTGTTGTGGTGTCACTTCTGAAGTTTCTATAAAAAATAAAGAGCTGTATTGTGAAAGCGATCATCATCCTCCGAAACTACTTCATCACTATCAGATATGTTCGGCAGTCATCACTTACAAAATATATGAATACTAAAGGTAGAAAAGGAGTGACCTTAGTAGAAATGAATAATGCCATAAACTGATTTGGTTATAGCAAAAACAATGAGTTGTGTCCCCTTTTCCTCGTTTCCCAAAATTATATATTCGTAGACCAAAACAACTACTGCTTCTGTTGTTTATACCCACCTTACTGAACACGTAACCGTTCCTTTGTTGAACACCTAAATATTGTCAGAATTTGCTGTAATAATGAAAGTTACAATATGCAGGATCTAAAAAGACACAAACAGCTTGAGAAATACTATTTTTATGAATGCCAAACTAAAGCCCAAACAGAGTTCTTTTTCTGTCAGAATGTACATTAATGGGATACTAATAAAGAGAATGAAAGGGGTTTATTTAAACTAAATGCTTTCAAAATTATGGACCATTAATATTTCTTGTGCGTCATTACAGCGTCCCGCTTTATGAAAGTTAATATAACTTGCATAAAGCAGGATGCTGTGTTGGTCATCAGCTCGTGCTGTTGGTGGAAGGTCCTGCTTATTACCTATGCCAAGCAGAGACTGAATATTTCTACAGGTGCAACAGAAACTAAAACGTGTTCTCCAGAAAAATATAGGTTATTCCAATCTGTCTAAAAGTCGGGATGAACTTCAAGGTTCTAGAGAAAATTGCAATGCACAAACAGGAAACAGTAGTGCCCCCGTTTGGTTTAAATTTGCACTAGTCTCGCATCATGCGATGTAGAGAGAAGCTTTTCCTAATACAAAGCACGTCTGGAGGAGAACAGAAGATCGTTTTCATTTGAAACCTTCGGAATGTATTTTGTTGTTAAGTGTAACAACAGACATAATATATATATACATATTATTATACTATATTATAATATATATATATATAAATTATCCATAATATAATATACATATTATGTACAGACATTAATATAGTATTGTCACAACGAATTAGCATTTTATTTACTGTGCACATTGTAAATATTAACGCAAATCCTTTAGTCACACCAGTTCATATTCAACCTGAATATTTCCTTTTCGCTTGATTCTCTTTTATATTCCTATATCTGGAAAAGATAAGCTTGTTTTGTATAAATTATGAAAAAATGAGCAATATATTTTATGACTATGTCCGTCGTGTGACTACGTTTGATAATTTACCGTTGCCAGTGGCCTGATTGTGTGAGTACGTGCGCGACTGCATGGCACTCAACCCCCTCCCCTATGTTTACGAGCGTATAACCCCGTCATTACTAACCTGTTATATATTTTTGAGCTTAACTTCCGGTCCCTAGTTATTACGCATTGCGGATGACTTGTGCGCTTGATGCCCGATTTCACCAACAGACACGGGCGGCCGGTGAGGCATTGTATTGACGGTGCCACAAATAAGTAAATAAATAAGAGTTGTTAAAATATGAATATCTGTACCAATTTCAAACGATTTAGGTAATCTTATCAATAATCCATCTTATTTTATAATATACTGTACCAAACAGAACGTACAGGGAAACAGAGATAGATATTTATTACATCCGTACTCTTGTTACGCACAGGTGTAACTCTTGTTACGCGGCAGAGAGGCAGTTATCTTACAGTCCAACAACGCAAAGAACGTCCCTGGAAGGTATGTGCTGCCTTACACCGTGAGACAAGGACAGCGAATGTGTGTGGCAGAAAACGCCTGCTACAAAAGGAGGAGACCCTTAAAAAATTAAAAAAAGAACAAGCCGTCAGAATGTTTTTGAATGGTCTGTAACTGTACTGACATGAGGTGTCACAAACCTGTCCAGGGAGGGTGTGGGAACCTTCGCCAACCCCCCTGCGTCTCAGACTTCGGAGACTCTCTCCTGTGGAGGACAGTAAGTCCCGTGCTTTACTGCACTCTAGCGGCTTAAGCATAAGTTATGCGCCAGAGAAATCTCGTCACCACCTTCTCCCATAAGCCGTGTATAAGCAGACAGAGCTCTTAACACAGGCTCATATGAGTGTAAATGGCGCCGTTCTGGAATCGGCGCCAAGCCACGGAAAACAACCAGGACAGAGCGCTTGTGTTTAACGCGTCTATTCACACAAGGGAACAGATAATCAGAAACAATCTTTTTTCCTATACACATCTCTTTCTTTCATTTTCACACAGATGGTGGCATGGCACAGCGGCACCACCTCAGAAGCCGCCCCTGCCAACAGATGTGAAGACTTAACCTGAGTTTCGCAGTAGTTATAACAAAAATTGCAATTGCATTTCAACAACAAGTGTTTGCTTAACACCCTTGTTAAACTAACAAGCCAAATTTCTGTTGTTAAGTCCTTAACAATTTTAAATAGTCAAGATGGCGGGCGTGAACGCAGCTGTTGATGTCAATTTGCTATATTTAAAGCAGTCTAAATGGCATTCGCAATAGAGTACGGCCTATGAGGAGAAATTATTTTGAAACGCTATCAGAAGAAAATTGTCTACAGATATACAGAATGTCAAAAGTTGCTATGAAGGTTACTGCGGAAGTCAAGAGAGGTTAGAAGATGCATCGAAAGGAATATGCCGATCTCCCCTTAGCTTCAGGTATTAATAACTTTGCGATTTTGTAATTCACTGAATTATGTGGTAATACACTGTCCACCTCCCATCTTGAAACGTTCAAGCCACCTCTGTCCTACGCCCCTCGTTTTAAATTTACGCAATACTGACGAAGTTTGACACGTGCATTTGAATGAAATTCGTTTCCAATTTTTTCCCACGCGAGAGCTTTCTCTTTTACATTCACCGCATCCGTCCTCTTATTTTCCACGTATCCTTATATTCGTTACCAATTCAATTAACAATTCTTTCTCCATCGATGAGAAATTTGTCTCACGGCTTTTGTTTACGAGTTTGTTTACCCGCCATTTTTTCAGCTATATGCAGACGAAAATGAAAACAAAAACGCATCGCAGTACGTTCAGAAAATAAAACGACTCATCCATAACCGTCTATAGCTGTAATATTTACAAGTATCTTGGCGTTAACACGTGTTTGTTAACATTTTCAGGGAACAGGTTGGTGAAATGCAAGAAATTTAACAGCTTTGTTAGTGCTGGTACAATTGTTACGTTACATTTGTTAACGTCGATTTTAACATCTGTTGGTGAAATGGGGAATGAGTGGTGGTTGGTGGAGTGGAGAGGGAGTACTTCCTTTCAGAGCAAGCGAGCTTCCTGACATTTCGAGTGTTTTATGATTTCGTGTTGATACAGGATGATTCTAGAGTTTTCCATGTCTTTATAAAAGCATATGAACACAGCAAATTAGTTCCGATTCCATCTTATAGCTTGAAGGGTGTTAAACGTTCTTATATAAGTGTTAAATGTTAATTCATGCCTATGAAAGTAATTTAACATCTAACATGGATAAATTCTAAGTGAAAATTCCAGAAATAAGTGTTAGAGGCATTAGTGCAATTGGTGGAGAAACATCAGTGAGAAAGAAAAATCAAAGCAAGGAGACAAACAGTCGTCTCAAGCTGAAGGTAAAGGATTAGACGTAAAGCATACTGTACTTAAGTTTCATACAAGAAATTTCCAAACTCACTGGTTAAAAAGATTCCTCTGGTTGGCATTCGAAAAGTGAGAAGATGCAGCACTTTTTACATTTTGCAAATGAACCTACAATAAAACGTGTGTGACATTTCCTTCTAAAGCAGAATTTAATCTCACTGAAACAGGTTTCCGAAACTGGAAAAAGGAGCTTGAGAATTAAAAAAGACAAACAAAACATCGGACATCACAGTGCTAACAATGACATTAATGAAATATGGTGTGAGTGTGGGTTGTGAACCTTTCAATGCTAAAAAAATGAAATTGAAGGAAATTGATTGGCTTTGATTAATATACTGCTTCCTTTATATTTCTGGTCGCTCAAGGACTTGCGATTCGCGGACATACTGATGAATCAAGCAACTTTGTTAACATTTTGATATTGCGGTGTGAAGATTGCCTAGTCTTAAACAAGTGGGTGAATTGAGACTCATTGAAGTGGTGTTCCAATGAACTTTGCAATGAAATGTTGGAGATCACGAGTCACCATGTAATACGTTCTTTGGTTTTCTGAATCGCCGATGCCAAATACTAAGCAATTATGGCTTGCGAGACTTCAGATATTCCCATTCAGGATTGGATGTCTATATGCTTTAGAATCGCCACAGAGGATCTAGAAGTAGAATTGTTTCTTGGGTCCCATTAAATAATAAATACCAAGTCGGATACAGTATTGTACATCATCATGGCTGATTCAGCTTATCCATTAATGAGTACAAAACCAGTGCTGTGGCAAAGCAAAGAACCTGTGGGTACTTTTAAATGGTGTACCTGCAAGGATGAAAATGGAGGAACAAGAGCTAATTCGTGCAGCATTGCATAGCGCATACCTTGAGTCTTCCTCTGCAGGACTTTTTGAAGAAAATATATGGTATTGCCAGTGGCGTGAGCGATTCGTGTTTCTAGTTGCTTCAGACTTAATATTAATAACATAAAATAAACACAAACTAATATATAAATAAAACTTATAGCGGCATATCTTATTTAAAATGTATTTACAATCTCACCAATTTACAGAGTCTGTACTTCAGTTGAGTGCACCGGTTGTTCTCCCCACCCCCATAAAACATAAATGACAGAGTTATTTTGCTTGCTTTTGCTTCGAAACTTCATTAAGCAACCACTTTTCCGCTGATAAGGACAGAGGTGAAAGTCTATTTTGAGTTTGAGTGTTTCTTACATAAGAAGCGGAGCGCTGAAAAATATCCTATTGATGCACTGGTGGCAGGAATAGTCAAAATTAATTCATGAATTTTATACCCTGCGGCAAAGCTTCTTCTAGCCCCATGACATACAAATCTTGGTGAACTTCATAGTCTGCCTTGTTCCTTACTTCAGAGGAAGAGTAAAAATAACATAATTAATTTCTTAATCGCGCTATGTTGCAGTGCTGTCAATAATAAGTAACAAAAGTCTTAAACGCACTCTCTGGAAAAGTCTTGTCGTATTCCTCGTATGTCCAACAATGTAGGAACTATAGTTGGTCAATATCAGAGAATCTGCTGGTTACTTGGCTAAGTATCGTATCTTGGATCTCATAAAATTCGTCGATACAATGATATTGTGTCATTTTCTTCTTTATTCAGTCTCGATCTCTTTGAAGGTGTTTCGTAGCATCTCGATCGGATTCTATCCCTGACCAAATTAATTCGTCAAATTTTTCACGCAAGACTTTCATGCTGTTTTTGAAGTCATTGACTTTTTTTTTTTTTCAGAACACAATATCAAACATTGTTCTGAAGGACGCTAAACAAAGAATCAGACTTAGTACAAGCGAAAACACCAAACGCAAGAATCAGAAATCAAAGCTTAGGAGGTTCTGGTAATAGCCCAATGCACAAGTTCTTGTTTCAGCATTCCATTCACACTCTTCTTCGGCCATTAATTTAAACAGGGTGCTTTTTTTTAACTTCAGTGTCTAAAGCTGGTTCTTATGGGCGATTTTGTATAAAATGTAGACACACCTGACACTGTTTGGAAAAATACTCTACACTTCCTTGTCTGACTGGCTGATTGCTTCAAAAATAAATTAATCTTGTGACCATAGCAATGCACAAATAAAGCCTGTTCATATTTATCGCTAACAATTGACTGTAAGCCTTTATGCTGTCCGTCCATCACGGCCGCACCATCAAATTTGCCAAATTTGAATTCCTTCATAAGTTCGAACAAATGCTTGTACAGACTAATTAGTGTGCGGTCACTACTGACGTCACAGAACCCCACAAATCCTTCTTCAAGCCGTCCCTCCGGTGTGACGTAACAAAGAACCGTTAATAGTTGAGATTTATTTGGTACAACAGTGGTTTGTTCCATGATTATTGATATAAAAGCTGTCTCACTCACTTCAGTTTTTATTTCATTAATCAAAACATGAGAAATGCACTTAATGTCATTCTGAATGTCATTTCACTTTCCTGAAAACACAGTCGCAGTCCCAAGATATTCCTCTAACCTATCATCTATGTGAACAATTGGATGTAACAGCTCTACGTATTTACCTCTGTTATCCGATTTTTTGGACTCGTCTCTACCCTTAAATGGGAGTTTTTGCTGAGCTAAAGAGCAAACAGTATTTATCAATCGCTTTATTATACACCTATTTATTTACACAGTTTCATTATGCTTTTCATCTGGATTATTAGACACGTACTCAAAGAAGTGTCAATTCCTGTTTTTGCAAACGTTACAACCATTACAATGGAAGGAATATGAGTTTTTGAATTTTCATGACAAACGCTCAAAGCGCCAAAAGTATGCATGTTACTGATGCCATCTGTTGTCTACGCATTCTTTACAATAAAAAAAAGGCATGGCCAACAAAATAATTGCAATAATTTGTCACAAACACACAGCCGAGGAAACTCGTTATACCAAGAGCTACTAAAATGCCTTTGGAAACCCACGTGTGATTTAGTTTTTGAAGGTTTAAGAACCGCAGTGTTCCTTCCAGTTGGAGTTATGTGACATTTTTCATCAAAAGAACGCGAACTCAAGGACCGATTTAAAAGGTTTTCGATCACACAATGACAGTCACTTTTACCCGAAAATTGTGATGCCAGTCGTCTTATTGTAATTTTAACATTAAATCATTCACCATATTACTGTTATACTCAAGCTTTGCCTTTACAAAGGCCACGCCGTGGCTCAGTGGTTAGACCGCTTGGCTCTCACCAAGGCGGCCCGGGTTCGATCCCAGGCGACCGCAAAGTGAGATTTGTGGTGGACAACACGGCGTTGGGGCGGGTTTTCTCCGGGACCTCCGGTTTCCCCCGCCATCTCATTCCACCGGTGCTCCATCTTCATCTCATGTATCATCAGTGTCACCGCCTGCGGTGCCGTATGTAGTAAAAGCGGGCGTTAAACACTACACACACACACACACACACACACACACACACACACACACACACACACACACACACACACACACACACACACACACACACACACACATTTGCCTTTACATTGCACTGGCAACAATATTGCTGTAAGCACATACTGAACTCTTCCAGGGTCAATGAGAACCCACACGAGACTCTACGCTCTGAGTTTGCCGGTGAGTGACATTGACATAGTAACGGGCTATTTAGAACTGGAGAATGTCAGACGACTGGGGGATATGCCATCGACCGGTCCTGGCTGATCGGTCACAAATTAACGCAATTGAAATCTGAAAGTGAAATTGCTTAGACTTTCCATTATTTCTTGGATAGACTTTCTTTAATGTATTAGCTGTTGCCGGCGGCAACAGAGGCAGCATTAATGCCACACCACTGTGTGTTGCAGTTTATTAGCCTGGTTCGAGACTTAATCATTTTATCCGAGAATCTCCAAAAAGATTGGCATCTTCACCAAACTTAAAGGCGGCGACAGCAACGGATCTCCCAACGATTTTTTTTTCTCCAACTCAGTGTACAGTCCAGTCTCATTCACTTCTACATATACATCCTCTCAAAGAACTGGTGCGCTCTCTTGCGGAATTAGCATAATTATAAAAGGCCGATGCAAACGCAAAAGCGAATGTCTTTCTCATTCAGATTACAAATTGTGACCTTTTTTTTTTACCATTCTTTGCTTTCTAAAGTTTTCGTTCATGTGAATACCGTCAACACTGCACTTCAAAGAAAGGCTTTTCACTTGCAGCAAGCTACAGAAATTATCTGTACATGACTTCTACTTCTAAAAACTCAGAACTCAGCATTAAAGAAAGCCTTCTTGGACAACGTAAAATCGAAAAACGAAATTTATGTTTCACAACCAGTGCTACCAAGAGAAAGGAAGATTGCTCTTCGATTGGATACTACGAAAAACAGAGATGTCTTTCCATTCAGCACTCTACAAGACCTAAACGCCAAGTTTTCAATGACGTTATCGTCACGGTAATAGAATGCATTTCAAGCTGATTCAGAAATGAAATAGGTAGTGTTTAACGTCCGCTTTTACTACGTACGGCACCGCAGGCGGTGAAGCCGATTCAGGTCTGACACCATGAAATTCATGGTCAACAGAGAAAAATGTGCCATTTTTGTAAGAAGAGATTTTTCAGGGGCTCAGTAAGCATTTTAAAGATGATGATGTAGGAAAGCTGATGTGGCACCGAAAAATGCTGCTGGATATCTTGAAAACAAGCAATGATAGCATAAACTGTGTGCTATCTGCGGTTGAATTTTGTCAACAAGTTCACATCTGAGTAGCATACTGTCGCGGCGAAAAGCACAGAAATTTCGGTGCCGAGAGATAAGCGCGGCTTAAGTACACAAAGAGCCTGCAGATAAAGATAACAGGCGGACAGTGCTTGCATAAGTAGATAAACATGGCGCTTGAGATAAGTGACTTGCCGACCCAGATAGGGTTTCACGTAAGGAAGGTTCTCGTGATGTCTCGATTGAGAGAGAATAGTTGTTTTCCTTATTTGCTCCAGAAGTCTCTCGAATTTATCTACGAGATACTTAGGAGAGCGACGACTTGCCAAGAGTCAGTCGTGAGTAGTAAACAGTTGTAAAGACATGTAACAAGAGTGTTGTAAACAGTGGAAGTTGAGTAAGTTGTTTGTTATTGTCATCGACCTTGGTGTTGTAGATTGTGATATGTGATGTAATTCTGCTGCTACGCAGTGTCTTTCTACGCAAATAAAGAACATTTAGAATTTCGGCAAATTGGACTTTTAATTCTACGAACCCACAAAGTCACAACTGGTACCAGGAAGTGGGACATTACGACATGGAGGTGGCATTGGAGAAGATTCTACAGAAAATGGACAACCTCACCACCGAGACGAAAGAAATGAAGGTAGCTTACGACATCACCGAGAACATGGAACAAATGAAGGCTGAATTAACAACGAAGACAAAAGCTGAAAATAGAAACTTGGCCACGACGATGACCGCGAAGATGACAGAATTAACCACGGAAATGAGAGCAGTGAACGACGACCTGGCGATGGAAATGAAGGCCGAATTATCGGAAATGAAGGCTGCCAACGAGGCCCTCGCCGAAAATTTTGAAGACCAGTTGGCCGGCGTGAGGGAGGACGTCGCAGAGTTGGGCGAGCGCGTCTAGACCTGGTGAGCCGCGTTAACGAGCTGGAGGGAAAGGCCGACAGCAACACAAAGTCCCTGAACGCCATGGTGGAGGACGTCGTTGGCAGGGGGTTAAAGGATTTAACGCGCTGGGACGCGACACATCTGCGCGCGTCAAACCTAAAAAATACGACGGGGCGAGAACTTTCGAAGTCTTCCGCCGTCAGTCCGACACGGTGGCCAAACACAACAAATGGTCACCAGAGAAAGAGGCCGCACAGTTAATAGCCACCCTCCAGAGACGAGCCGCAGAAGTCCGGTCCAGACAGCTGCGGCGCCCAAGGACATCTGGGAGGCCTTAGAGAACCGCTTTGGAAACCACCGATTGGCCGCAGCGTACCGCAGCCAGCTGCAGTCAAGGTCACAGGAGCCAGGGGAGACGCTGTAGGAGTTCGCCCTGGCAATTGAGCAGATGGCTAGCAAAGCCTTACTCGACCACCCACCAGAGTTCGTATCCCGGGAAGCCGCCTACACATTCGTTGACGGGGTAAAGGACACGGAGATTCGTCAGCGCCTAAAGCTCGGCGACTACAAAACAATCCACAAGGCGCTAATGGCAGCCTTAAGGATGGAGGTGGCCAAGGTGACAGCTATCCCGACGTCGAGAACGAGGAGTGACCCCTACACCAGATACAGAAGACCAGCCGAGGGATGCCGGCGAAGACCTAGTGGCCTGTGTTGGGGGTGTGGACAGCCGGGACACCTGGAGACAGACCGCCCACACCAGGAAGAGCAGCCGGAAAACGAGTAAGGCTCGGCGTGGCGAGGGGCACGTCGGCGACGACATCACCATCCCCTCGAGTGACACTGCGCGCCGTCAGCCGGCGTATGGACGACAGCCTCATCGCGGACGGTTGGGTGAGAGGAAAAGCGTGCCGCGTACTCGTAGACACCGGTGCAGCCGTGACCGTCATCAGACCTGACATAGCCAGGGGTTTGCCATCCAGGAAGCCGAGCCGACCATACCAGCTTATGACGGCATTGGGTGACACCTTGCCTGTGGAGAAGGAGGCCCTTCTGAAGTTGACCTTGGGACGGAGTGCCGTACGCGTGTGAGTGTTCGTCGCGAAGGTGGCTGAGGAGGTGATATTGGGATTGGATGCCCTCAGGAGCCACGAGACGACGGTCGACGTCGGCAGGAAGGTCCTGCGGGTCAATGGAGAAGAGGTGATACTCCGGCAACCCGAAGAGCACCTGGGAATCTGCAGGGTCATCTTGAAGGAAGACGTGGTGGTCCCCGCGAGAAGCGAGGTGGTGGTGACGGCGCGACTGGAAGGCCAGCGAACCAACAACATGATGCTGGACCAGATGACGCCTGTGCACGAACTATGTGTATCCAGGACATTGTTGCCGTGCCGAGAGGAGGTGCCAGTCAGGCTGCTCATCCTGGCAGACACCGATCACGACTTTCAGGCCGGGGCGTAGTCGGGGACATGCGAGCCCGTGGTCAGCGTGACAGCCATCGACAAGACACAGGAAGCGGTGCCGACGCAACACCTAGGGCCCCGGATGGAAGGTTTACTGAGAGGGCGGCCGAACACCTGGCCGCACAACAGCTGGAGAAAGTTCGACAACTGCTGAGACGATACCAGTGCGTCTTCAGCCAAGGCGACAGCGACTACGGCCGCACGGACCGCTTGCTCCACCGCATCGATACCGGAGACGCACGGTCTATTCGGTATTCACCTAGACGGGTTCCGCTAGCGAAACAAGCGGCGGTACGGGATATGCCATGACATGAAATCCAGGGAGTGATTGAAGAGTCTGACAGCTCTTGGTGTTCCCCTGTAGTTCTGGTGGCAAAGAAGAACGGCGAGCTACGCTTCTACGTCGACTACAGGAAGCTGAACGCTGTCACCCCGAAGGTCTGTTTCCCCTTATCCGGATTGACGACACCCTGTACACGCTAGCTAATGCACAGTGGTTCTCGACCCTGGACCTGAAGTCGGGTTACTGGCAGGTGGCTCTAGACCCGAGAGACAAGGAGAAGACTGCATTCTCGACAGGCCAAGGGCTTTGGCAGTTCACAATTATGCCCTTTGGTCTCTACAATGCACCAGCTACCTTCCAACGCCTCATGGAGTCGCTAATGAGAGGACTGACTTATGACGCCTGTCTGCTATACCTGGACATCATCATTTTCGGCAAGACTTTTGAAGACCATCTCGAAAACCTGGGCAAGGTGTTGCAGAGACTGCAGGCGTCCAATTTGAAGCTAAATGCAAAGAAGTTCCAGCTCTTCCGCAAGGAAGTTAACTGCTTGGGTCACATAGTCTCACCAACCGGAGAGGCCACAGACCCGTAGAACACCCAGGCTGTGAGAGATTGGCCTCGCCCAAAGGATAAGCGAGAGTTGTGCAGTTTCCTGGGGTTGTGCAGTTATTACTGACGCTTCATAAAGGGGTTCTCCAACATCGCCAAGCCCCTCAGCCACCTAACAGAGGAACACCGACCTTATGTGTGGACGGAGGACGCCGAATACGCTTTCCAGCACCTAAAGAAGACCTGTGCAGTGCTCAAATTTTGGGATTTCTACAACCAGGCGGCGCCTTCATAGTGGACACCGATGCCAGCGACCATTGCATTGGAGTCATCGTATCGCAAGTCCAGGACGGCCATGAGCGGGTGATAGCCTACTACAGCAAGACGCTATCCAAGGCAGAGAAGAACTACTGCGTCACCCGACGAGAGTTACTGGCGGTAGTAAAGACATTGAAGCACTTCCACAAGTACCTGTATGGTCAGCCATTCCACCTGAGGACTGACTACTCTGCCCTAACCTGGCTACTGAGCTTTAGAAACCTGAAAGGCCAGACTGCACGCTGGGTACAGAGGCTGCAAGAGTACGACTTCACCTCTGAGCATCATAGAGGGAAGAGCCACGGCAACGCAGACGCTATGTCCCGAAGACCCTGTTCAGAAGAGTACGGCCAGTGCACAAGAGTGGAATAGAAGGAGCATGCTGCAGCTGTCAGAGTGGTTACGGCTGTGCCTGCGGAAGGCTGGGATAGCGCAGGCCTGAGGAGGGAGCAGCTGGCGGATGCAGACTTGGGACCACTCTTGAAGTGGAGGCAGGAACAAGACCAACCTGGCAGGACATTGCACCAAGGAGCATAGATTGTGATATGTGATGTAATTCTGCTGCTACACAGTGTCTTTCTATGCAAATAAAGAACATCTAGAATTTCGGCAAATTGGACTTTTAATTTTATGAACCCACAAAGTCACAATACTTTCAGAATTGTATAAGTTCATCCGACTTTTTATAACAATTCCTGTGTCCACGTCCACAGTAGAGAGATTGTTTTTAAACTTGAGGAGGCTGAAAACCCACCGCTGATCAACAATGAAGTTGTAGTGCCTGAACAAGATTGCTATTGTGACTTTGTGGGTTCGTAGAATTAAAAGTCTTGTTTGCAGAAATTTAAAATGCTCTTTATTGCAGTAAACAATAACTTTGTACACCCCTTGCAGCAGAAAAATGATGTGTCATACACAACAGCTGCCTTCAAGTTCGTCTCTTTATCCCGCCACATGTAAACAAATAAAAGAATTCACTGCGGTACAGTTCAATAACCCTCACACAACTCTCACACTGCACAGCTTCAACTCAATTAACAACTAGCAACTGACTGTGCTCTAATATATATACATACAGGTAAGCAATTGGTGTTGATCAGGCAGCAGTGGAAATAAATATAAATTGTGTATAGTTTATTGTTCATTTAATTCTTCTAGCGATGGCATTTCCTTCTAATAAGATTATGTGATAAGTGAATGATCTGAATCTTGGTCTGCCAATATTTCATTGAATTTGGTGCCACTGCCCAGCAACTACACGTCAGCCACCCGTTTTTAACAATTTTAAACACCAACCCCAGCATGGGGGTTTACATGCTGATTAGTTGTACACTGCTACGATGCCTGGAATATCCCTCCTTAATTCATTAGTAATGAAATTCACATGTCTGCAGTATTAGCTATCTCATCAATTGTAAGTTGAAATTTTCATCCTTATCTCTACGCCATTTGACGATTCCTATAATTTCTATTCCACATCTTGTATAGATGCAGAAGTCGATGGGTACTTTACGGATCGAGATAGTTCATCCATTAGTGTCCATCAAGTTCAACACCGCCACCAAGATACATTAGGCGCGGCTCTGGGCAAATATCGCAAAAACAGATTTTATACTGGAATAGTGGTTTTGAATTTTGATGGGGCTTCCCTCTGTATATAGATTCAAATGTTCCTTAATATTACCTTTATTTAAAGAGCCTCGTTTCCATTATGTCCATGAAATGTTATTTCTTGTCTACTTCCCTGATGGGATATTGCATGAAAAGCCTATGAAGCTTAACATTCTCATTGTATTTTACAATATATAGACGTGAGCTTTCCTGAAGAGCATCTGCAATTTTGTTAGTGTTTTTCCCAGCTCCTTCAATCTCACACAGTTATGTTCCTCATATCAACGAGTCTTAAATTTTTTGGTGTATTTTGAAGATGTTCCACTGCAAAGTTTTTGTAAACATAGCACTGGCGGTGGCCTACCAACATTTATCACATCACGTTTGTCATTTTTCCACAAAGAAGTGTATTTGGAGAATGGAACACAAGTCGTTTGTTGGATTGATTGTAAATCCCTTAAATATGAACAATTAAACACTTCAGATATCAGACAATAATCACTGATCACATAAAAAAATTACGTTTTTACACAGGATGCAAACTGATAATAAACAGCACATGACATGTAGTGCTCGCTTCAAGCGGGTTACCACTTCTACCAAATAACCAAACTTCTTTTCAAATAAACAAAAAAGTAGAAAGAAAGTCTGTATTGTGTTGGCAACACGAGTTGCTATGCAATATACGGCTTCTATGAATTGAATCCGTAGCTATGGTAACCAGCAATGCATTCTGCCCTACCATCTGCTCCTCACCCACTGCATGTGTTATGGTCACCATGGCCTTTCAATAACGAACCACTAGTCAGGAGGTAAGCTAGCTGCATTATTGACGTACGGACGCCAAGAGAGCGGCACCATTACAAAATATAATTTGGAGAGCTTTTATAAATGAAAATTAAATGTTGGAACATAAAACATAATCATGTAAGTTATTCAAAAACAAGTAGGTGACGTGGCGATTGAAGTGCATCAAGGAAGAACAGCCCCTGCAATACATAATATTGGCACAAATGTGTGGAGGCCCCATCTAGTTTGAATATAAAATGCGCAAATTTATGCAAAGTGTTTAGTTTTCTTTACTATATTGTATTGAGATTTCCTTCTTTTCTGGCAGGATATTAGATGGTATCTTTCACACGCTTTCCTGCAGAGCTCCCACGTGCATTTTCCACTTGGCTCATGAAATGTCTTCGTTGCACAATTTTTGTGGTATAGTCCAGTTGTTGCTAATTGTGTCACCATGCCTGTGAGAGTATAATTTACTTTCGTCCATTCTCTGTTCATCATTGCTTCGGTGCAATAAAACTCTTCCCATATGGTTGATCGTTTCTCTCTTCTGTTGTGTAGGTGTATCTTCGTTGCACTTGTGGCTGGCTGTCCTATGTTAAGCATGATACCTTCTATGTAAAATGTTTCCTTTGCAAGCTCGTAAACTAGTCTTAACAGTGTACATTTTGATAAGCATAATGTGCATTTCAGGAAATTTGCCTTCACTTTTTCTATGACTGCTAGATATGTAGTTGTTAAATTGTCCCATATGAGAGTTAAACCATATATGATTATAGGTGTTATTTTGGCCCTAAATAAGAAGAAAGCTATTCTAAGGTCTGATAATTCTGGCCTTGCTGTATCTTGAAAGGCTCTGATCACTGCGATTGCTTTCTCCTTGACATGAATTTTGAATGATGTTTTTGTGGATTATAGCGTTATTCCTAGATAATTATAATGGTTCACTATGTTTTCTTGTCCTATCAATATGGAATCAGCTTTAGCAAGCTTGCCTCCTTTCCCGAAGATCATCTACACTGTTTTTTGTTTGTTTATTACAAAATCGTCTGTTGGCCAGTTTTGTAACTTATTAAATACTCTTTGTAGGTGTTCCTTGTTGTTGGACTCAATTATCATATTGTCTGCATACATACAGATAGTTACAATGGATTTGCCAGAAATATTTAGAGGCTGAGATTAATACAAGATACAATCAAGACAGGTATGTGACGTTAACATAGACATATTCATGTCATGTATTTTTAGCGTCTATAGTTTCTTCAATAATTGAAATACTTAATTTATTTAATCCTGGATCTTTCTGCTTTATTCCAGGTACTATTTCTTAAGATAAATGGATAAACTTCATAATCAGCCCAATAGACTAAGACAGTAAGCTTGGCATCTTGTTGAAGAACCAGTGGCGACTCGTGGAATAAAAATATGGGTACATAGAAAATGAAGCTATCTTTGGTGAAGCAATGAATATTACACAAATATAAATATTCGTAACAAAAACTTCACTTATCTTAACCCTTTCACCAATATGGACATCATATGACGTACAAGTTAAAATGCCCCAAACCGATATGGACGTGTATAGACGTCGTGCGCATACATGCCTTTAATGAGCATTTAACGCCAATTATTTTTATCTTCCTATTTTACAATGAATTTAAATTAGTTCTATAAGGGATGTAAGCGTACCCTTAAAGGTTTCTTTTTGAATTGTACACCTCCAAACTTCGATAAACACCCAAGGGCACATCTGCAGATTCACACCAAATAATATTGGTTTCCTTGTGAACTTCTTTTTCGCAACACACTAGACATTTTCTGAAATGGTTGCGACTTTTTTGGTTGTGGCTGGTATGCTTTTAGGAAAGTGTTTTCTCTCAAGCATGAGGGGTGATGTCGTGGTGAATTTCCTACCCCTTACCTCTGAGTATTATAATACTCAATTAGGTTACGAGCTATTTATACGCGCAAGTACAGGTAGATGAATGTCTAGCATGAATTTACAGCTCTGAAAATTACTAAACAATTGTGCATGGTTACATCCAGTGGTATAAAAATACTTTTTTTTTTTACCATTTAACTGTTTTTCGTAAAGAGGGATAGCTAGTAATAGCTGATCCACATCACCCATATTTGACCTGCCACTTCCCCCAAACAATGGAGTAGCTAGCATGCCATCTGTAGACCAGTACACGTCACTGCTACCTATATCCTAAATATCTCCTTCATAATCGCACAACAAATATTCCAGATTTTCTACAGTAATATCAGAAGCATCATACTCAAGGTAATTTATTTGCTACATTACGGGGATAAGCCATATTAACATCATTTTCTTAAGATAGATAAGTGAAGTTTTTGTTACAAATATTTATATTTGTGTAAAAATATGGGTCTTTACAAAACCTACACTTAAAATACACACTAGCACTACCTACTGCTACTACTGCTACTGCCACCATTAGCCCAGCAGTTCTGACAAAAATGGTCACTCACCCAGCATTGAAAAATTGTTTCTTAGTATCTCCAATAACTTAAGCAAACTTGATACACCGTTCCTTTGATACTTCATGTGAATAATTGTATTTAAAATGTATAATATTTACACTGATTTGAGGTCCACAACTAACACCAACTTTGTACTTTGTACAGGAACTCCGTGCTTCTATTTATGAGATGTGAAAACCTTTCTATCACTAGATGATTGAAGTATTTTATACTGTTGACCAGTTTCTTCTCAGTAGCGAGCATTGCCAGTGCTGAAAGTCTATCTTCTGTAATTGTATTCTGAGTAAAGATCTTTAATCATTTCATTGTTAAAAATCACCTTTCTGGTTCGGAAGTAGTCATGGAAGTAGTAAACAATCTTCAGTAACTCTGATAAAAGAACTCCAGTACAGCCCCTTCAGCGTTTATTATATCACATCAGTTGTACATTACTTGAATTTTTAAGTTGTGACTTGAGCAACTATGGATAAATTTCAGTAACAGTGACGAGGTGGTCTTTGGGAAACTCTTCGGAGAATGCCTGGAAAGAAGCGACATCAACTGGTTTTGAAGCCATTAAATGGTTGGTAAATGAAAATCTATCATTTCCATGCCTAAGTATAGCATTGCATACTTTTTTAGCTTCTAAAATTAGATTTTTTCCTCTTTTGATTTTTCGTAACCTCATGTCTGTTAAACATAGTGCTTCTGATTTCCTGCACAGCTGATTTGAAGTGAGCTAAGTAACATCTTGTTTTTAAGGCATCAATTTGCCTGTGTTGTAGTAATTTAAATAGAATCTCTGCTTGAGGCATTATTCTGTGAAAGAATTCTAACAGAAGATGAAGTAGGATCTTCCAAGGCTACCAGGAGACAGCTGAACTCAAGTCTTGTTTTGTGATCCATATTTTCCAGCTAACTAATTTCCTCTAGACATTCGATGAAGCATTCTTTATTTTCATACAAAGTGTCCACGGAGGGAATGTTGAAGACCCAACATGTAGCAACTAGTCTAGGAATTCTTTTTTTGCCCAATTCTGTCTAGTATTTTGGTTCTTAGATAGAATCTTGAAAAAAGGGCTGGAAATCCTGAAAGTGTATGTTTATAGCGGCCGCCTTCTGGAGAACCAAATTGCACTGATGGACAAAGCAGTATATGTAATGTGTATGTGGGTACAGTGCACGTATTCTTGCTTGCACTCCACTTGCACTACCACTCATGACAGCAGCACCATCATAATGCTGGCCAATTAATTTGTGTTTTTGTTCTCCGACATGTTTCAGCAATTCTATGCATATTAAAGCAGATATGGCATCAGCATTTTGTGTAGCAGGATTGAAAAAAAACAAAACAAAAAACAAACACTGTACAGCAGATCTGCATACCTCATATCTGTACAAAAGTGTGAGTTGTTGCTCAATAGACATGTCCATCATTTTATTGGCCATGACTGCTAAATAGTGAGCTGCTTTTATTTCTTGTGATATAACTTTCCGGCACACCTCAGGCATACATTCTAAGATGTTATTCTGCACTGTCTTTGAAGTTCCTCTGAACAGGGTAGCATTTTCTAATTGCTCTCTCATAGCAGTATCAATAGAACTACAAAATTAACAAGCCCACAAAATGCACCCAGATTTTTAGAATCCTCTCTCGTCAAGGCCACGCAGTGCTAGCTCAACCACCCCACAAGTTTTATATAATCTATTAGCCTACAAAGAATGTATCTATTCCTATCAACTTGCTCATTGTGTCGCTTTACTGACAGTCTGCAAGCACTGTCCAGCTGAGCACCAATATTCACAAGGCATGTATTCACTGAATACATGCATTCTTATGTGAGAGTGAATTCCCGTGCTTCTTTATCTTTTCTCTAAGATGTGCCAAGTCAGTACATCCTACTTTTTGTCTAATTACTCACTTCACCTTTGGCACGGAAAGCAAAAAACACATTTCTAGTACTGCAACCACATAGCCATTTACAAGTTGTGTATAAATTGTTGTTAAATTTGCACCTGTAGTCCCACTTCTGATTTTTGTAACACACTCAACTGTCAAATTGGGCTGCAGACGTCCTAAACGCTTTATTACAACTTTTTCTTTGTAAGTGAGTTTATCGGTTTTACTTCTTAAAATGGAATCCATCGAGTTCATAGCTACCTCTTGAGAGAAGTTCAACAGTCACAAAGATTCAAAAACCTAGTGGTCGGTCGCTGCACACAACAAAGAATAATTTTTTAGTTTGATTTATGAGTCACTATGTTTACACTCAAACTTCACTTACTTGCTGTTGTTGAATAATTGTTTTGCAATAAAGCATTAAATTTCTGAATTGTTGATGTATTAGGAAATTCACAATTGTCTTACCTGCCGATTACCTACAAATTCCAAGGTTATCACAGTGTTTAAAATAGATAGTAGCACTTCCCAGGGATGACCAAGAACTCTGGCATTGCCATTTTGAATCAACATGCACATTGTAATTGTGCAATGATCTGGGCACACCCAACCAATGCCTGTCTGTAGCATTTGTCTTCTGTGCACGCGCAGAGCTTTAAACGTTACATGATGTGTTAGTACAAGGACATGTGCTAGCTGCAACGTTGCCACATACTCATGCTATCGCCATCTAATCCTTGTTTGACATAAGCTTGCCCCGCATCTCTTAACGGTCACATAACCTAGTCACCGATCATTGGCTACTATTGTAGTATAGACTGTCATGCAGTAAAAATTAGTTCGTTATTTAACATGGTGATATATCTTTATATGTTGGAAGAGAATTATCAAATTTATATTTTTGTAACTATTTTAATTAAATATATTACGCAACAGAGTTGATTTATCTGAAATGCATGTTAATTCTGAAACAAAGTAAAGAGGAGGTTCCTTTGCTCTCAAGCACATGGCACGATAGCACGTGAGTTAGCGATAGTGGTGACATTTGTTTATATGACTTTTATCACTGACCTTGTTTTGAACTGGATTAGTCATATATCGCCATTCGACGGGGTGTTGTGCCCAGTGCGAGAGGAAAATTATTTTATTGATCGATTATTGCACATGTACTTATTATATGTATAATGGCAGAGTCTACCGCCAGTTTTTCGCTGAAGTATCGCAACGATAATTCTTTACAAACAGGTGAAAAAAGAATGTGGTGCATGTGTTTAATGCACTCACAGAGAAGAATCCGTCTTTGTCAGTGAGAGAAGTCGAACAGCTGTGCTCTGAAGTTACAGGTGTGAGTGTTAGATCCGTAGGAACATCGCGATGTGAAATTGAGAAAACAGGAAAACTTACCACTCCAGGCAAAAGCAGGAATAAACAATAGTGCGTGCTCTGAGAAAATACGTGAAAGTGTTGTGCGTCGTCATGTGCATAATTTTTCCTTTAGAAACGATTTCCCTAACATAAGTAACATTTCGTCTGCTGTAAATTAGGATGCAGATTTACCAAATTTCAGCAGATTGCTTATACAGCTGGGGTTTGTGAATGAAAAAAGAGGCAAGAAAGATGTGCTAAAAGACAGAGGCGATATTGCTGTGTGGCGAAGACATTATTTAAGGACAATCAGACTGTACGGAGATACAAATCGCAAAATATACACGAAGAACACATGAAAAGTAAGGTATGGCATGACACGACTTTTAAGACTGAAAGACAAGCATTTTTGAAAGGTATGTGTGCTGGTTTACAAAATTCCAGTGGAAAAGGCCAAAGGCCTTTCATTATAAACTCTTTCAGTTTCATTGCTCAGTCATTCAGTTTCAACTTGCTCAGTTCATTATAAACTTGTATTTTTGCATGCCTTCACGTCTTTATTTGTATGATTTTATTTATCTTCCCAGCTATTATTATGACGTTTACTGCACGTTTAAATGTGACGGGAAGGCACCACCTATAGCCTATGGTGCGAAAGCATTAGCCAATTAGGGTGAGGGGGAAGGTAGTTGAACGCAGAGTGATACATTTCAGCGGGGCAAGGTTATATGAAACAGAGATTACTTACTACACATTTTAAAGGAATGAGTGCGGTAAATACCAATAACGAATGAAAAGAGGAAAAGGGCCTCTACAAGACAAATATTGTGCTCCTGTGCTCCTAAACAACAGCCGTCCTTGTGATGAACATTGGTTCCAGTTCCCACTACAGCAGTGTCAGTACTAAAAGGAAGTATTTTAATAATCCTGCATTAAAGTCTCGGAGAACTAACCTGGCACTTGATGTTATAGCTGCTGCCAGCTACTTTGTCGCAGCATTGCTGCCCTTTTCACTAGCTGTCCACTGCCACTCCTAAGCTATCTTCTCTCTCTTCACTATATAAAACAATAGAACTAGAATCCTTCTAGATACATTATTGTAATTTATTCACAAATCACAATCTTTTACTCTGCACTTATAACAATATACTGTTGCAAGTGGCAAAACCTGCAGAAGGTAGAAGCTGGGAACAACTGAGGAATGCATGCATATATGGCAACATGGCTGATGCTGAGGGTAATGTGGCTTTCAAATGCCAGATTAATTCTCTTAGACTTTAATACTTGCTTTAAGCAACAATTTTATGAATTATAAGGGAAAACACTTCAAATGAAGAACAGCACCACAGATCACAGATATTGGAGAGAATGTAGTCAGCATTACTTTAGGCAACCGAGATCAGACATGTAATTATTGTGTGTAGTGTGACTTGCTTTTGGCAAAAAGTCCTGTAAACCAATGTAAAGCTAACTATAATACATAAGGCACTTGTTCAAGCATATCAATCTTGAAGGCATTTTTATTGAAAAACATTAAATCTGTGCCTTATAATAGGATCCTTTTTCTGGAATTTGATTATGCGCACTAAATTAAATGTAACATTAGTTTTATAAACTACTTCTTTGGTTATATAATTTTAATATTGTCTTAATGATGGCACCAGGTCTTTCTTCTATATCTTGGTAATGGAAGCAAGAAAATCCCAAATTCTGTGTTCATTATGTATAATTTAATTCAGAACATATTAGCCATATACATGAATGTGAAGAAAATTGTTTCTTTTGACTTGTAGGGCAGACAGAACAAAAATATTACTGTCATTTTTTCATTATGGCTGACCCAATATCTTAATAATATAATATATATTAAAATTAGGCAAATGAGACAATCTTGTATATACTTTTCTCCACTTACAAGTTTTTTAATTAAGACTAGTTTCTGGGAACTTCTTCCCTATCCTCAGTTCTGTGGTTGACTGATGATGCATCCGGTGTCTGCATCTGGCTTGGTGTTCTGCTGCCATCCGGTACTCTGGTAAGTTTGATGACGTCATCTATGGTGGGAATTTCAAAATTCATCAAGGGGTCCTGTCTTCATTAAAAAACTTGTAAGTGACTCATTTACCTAATTTTAGTAACAATGGCACTCCACTTATTGAAATACTTCTTTTTATTTTATATAATATATTATATATGTAATATATATTTTAATAAAATTTCAATAATTTATGAAATAATTAATGGACATCCTCCCCACAAATAGAGAAATCCAAAACTTCAATGGAAAAGGCTCTGATACTATTGGAAAAGTGGACTGATAACAATTTGATGAAAATAAATACTGATAAAACAACATTCCAAATATTTAGCTTAAAAAAGAAAATCCCTAAACTAAATCTGCAGTTCAAGAAAACAAATATGAAACAAAATATTTAGGAACAATTTTTGATTCAAAATTATCTTGGAGACATCATATTGAAGCAGTAGTAAACAAATTATCAAAAAAATTTTCAATTTTGAAAAGATTAGCTGGAGTCAAGTGGGGCAGTAATTGGGAAACACTGAACACCACATACAAAACATTCATCAAGCCAATACTTCTTTATAATGCAGAGGTAATAATTACAGCAAACAGTTCTAACATGAATCACCTAGAAGTATGCCAAAATCAGGCCCTGCGACTAATAACCGGTGCAGCAAAATCAACTCCAATCATACTATCCAATACATCTAACTTTAGAGGAGCAGGCACTAATACAACATGAAAAAATGTTGCGGTTAAAAACAACAAAATGGGAGAAAAGATTACTACAACCAATCAAGATGAATACACAAACAAGTTTCCTACACAAAGTTATGGAATTAAAAACAGATCTGAATCTTCCTAATTCTAAAGAAAACATTTTAATCAAAGAAAACCCACTGACTTTTGAACCTATTAATATTCAATTAGATTTAGAACAAATAGTTACAAAAACTGAAACTTCCAAACCTGTACTAAAAGCATTAACATTAGAAACTTAACAATAGATACCCACCTGAAGAATGGTTACATATCTTCACAGATGGATCTAACTTGGACAACAACTTAGGAGCAGGAATTAAGTGTGCACTGTTCTCATTCTATCAACCAGCAGGATACCACACAACAAATTTTGATGCAGAAGTAACGGCTATTCATATTTTACTCCAAAACCTTCTATTCTGAATAGGTAAATTCAAAAATGCTGTCATACTTTCTGATTCTAAAGCAGCATTATGTGCAATAAGTTCATATAAAATGAGGTCAATTCAAATTAAAGAATGTCACAAAATGATACAACTTCAAAAACTACAGAATCGAATTATATTACAGTGGATACCTACACATTGTGGAATTGCTGGAAATGAATCAGCTGATTTTCTTGCCAAAAAAGGTGCAAATTTAATTCAGAACAAAAGTAAAAACTTACCCTTTACATCCATAAAAATATTAATCAAAATCAAATATAAAAACTTACAAAACCAATCAATATCTAACAAAGCCAAAGATAAAAAGTGGAATATTTTAATTAAAAATCCAGAAATTATTCCAGAAATCCCACGTAAAGCTGCAGTAGCAAATTTTTGATTACTTACGGAACATGATTATTTGGCCAAACACTTACACAGAATAGGAATTTATACAAGTCCAAATTGTCCTCTGTGCAACAGAGAAGAGGAAATGACTGAAGAACATCTTTTAACCTGTGAAGCCCTACCTACCGGACCCACTACACAGAAATATTGGAGAGCAAGGGAGCTAATGGCTTCATTGCCAAAGCCTAGCATTTGAAAACAACATAATTTATGAAACAATGCTGATGGGTAATAAGACACATTTTAAATTATTAATATATTTGAGTCAAGTGTTAAGTTTGGGTTTCTGTTGAACAGGAAGAAGGGCCTAAATTGACTGGAACCAGCACGACGTATTGCTTCTTCAATCTCTTGCGGTTGAAGTGGTGGAGCTTCTTCATTCTGTTTGGGCAGGAACATCAACAATTATCCATTCTGCAAGCACACTAATCTTTAATAGTAACTTATAAATAATCAAATTTAGACAGTTTAGCGTCATTTACTTTGATGTAAGGGAAGATTAAATGGAAAAATTGACAAAAAAATCATTAATCGACTCCCAATTAACTTAAAAAAAATCATATTTTTATTTTTAGGCAGTTATATTAAATGAAGCTTTTTCTTTCATTTGGTATATATTTTATCATTACAGGCACAATACTTATATTTTAAACATATTTTTTTAATAAAATGAGACTGTATCTGCCATTTTGTACCGTGAACTCTGATTTTCAAAGGAAAAGTAATCTACACACTGGTACTATTGATACTAATGGAGATGAAATGGAGGGACAGGAAATTCAGGGGATGTAATTAAGCTACCCAGCATTTGCCTGGTGACCCATGAAACCCGCCGAAAAAACTCATGGGTCAGGTAGGCCAGCCACAGGAATAGAACCAGGACCTTCCAAATGCGGGCCAGAGACAAAACCGCCTGAGCCATCCTGCTCGGTATCTGTTAGGGTACCTGGCTCGGTACATTCATATTGCCAATTGACTACTTCCATCTGCCTCCTGACCCCATACGAAGACCATCTCAATTTGTTCCTGGAATGAGTACCAGACTACTATGATTCTACAGTACTCTGTTCCAATCACAGAATTTGAAACACACTACCCTGAGAGAATGATAATGTACGTCAGTGCCATTCCCTGTGGCAGTGATGCATTCCCGGAAGAATGTTAACATAACCATTTTTAATTAAATTAATTGGGAGTCGATTAATAACACAAAACAACACTCACTTTTACATTTTCCCGGAACCGGTTTCTGAGGTCTTCCCTCTATCTTCAGCCGGACATCGACTTGTTCTCATTGGTGTAGCTGGCAATATTTTGTCATCGGTCTCCTCTGGTGGCGGTTCGAGGAACTTGCTGAACCACCACCAGAGGAGACCGATGACAAAATATTGCCAGCTACACCAATGAGAACAAGTCGATGTCCGGCTGAAGATAGAGGGAAGACCTCAGAAACCGGTTCTGGAAAAATTTAAAAGTGAGTGTTGTTTTGTGTTATTAATCGACTCCCAATTAATTTAATTTATACAACAACACTGTGTTCAACACTTCCATGAAAGGATTTATAACCATTTTTTCCCTTCCATTTCAGGTCCGGAAACACTCCCTACATTTTGTCGTGTAATTAAAATTAATCTTGCAATGACATATACTAAAATTACTATTTATATATGACTCAGACTGATATACTGTTTTAAAATTATTATATGCAAGTACTGACCTGGAGGGCAGTTGCATCAGTTGGATATGCACTTTGTGGGACTACAAAGCGACAACTACCAGATGTGGTAGCAGAACTGCTGACTGAGTCTCGAGTTTTTACTTTGCTTTCTTTTCTCACCAGCAATGCCAAATCAATAATTTCAGCAACTGTTTCATAAGCAAGAAAACCTGTATTCAAGAAAACATAACTATACATTAAAAGAGCAAATTCAGGGTAAACAATTATCATCTTCAAATAACATACACAAATATGTGTAAATGAGATAGGCAGCAATGTATACTATAACTTGGAATTTTTCTCAAATGCAGCAAATATTACTTGTGCAGATAATTTAATTTCCAACCTGCTCTTTATCACCCTAAGAACAAAGGCTTTTAAAATTGACACTCGGATGATGTTTGCAATATGAATATACATTCCAACCTAACTTTAATGAAGGTTCACAATAATTACAGAAACTGGAATGACAATAGACTTACAACTAATATAGATAATGTCACCTAATTATCGAAAGACACGGCCAGCTAGCAGCTGGGTGGGCGACAGGAGGCATTGCGCCAACGCCTACCCATTTATCTTGTGGCGTTCACTGAAGGGGATGTTGAGGAAAGTGTCACTGTTCGCTGGCCGCCTCTTTCCCCTCCCCCTGACGTCTGGAACATTCAGGATGATTTTCAGAGCCGCGAGGCCTCCAGAAACAGCGATCTTCCTATATAAGGACTGCAGTGGACGAGTCAGTTCAGTTCTTGGCGAGCAGCCGTGAGGAGCTACGAGTTAGCGAACGGACTGGAAGATGGTGTACGTGTATCGGGAGGAGTTGTATGTAATTGTGAGCGTGGAATGGACCTGCGACAGACGAACTGGTGGATTGTAATTGTGTGCGCTAAGTAATTCTATGTAATCGGCAAGTGTTCCAACTGTAATTCAGTGGAAATAAAGAACATTTTGAGTTTGTGCAATTGGACTTTTAATTTCACGAACCCACAAAGTCACAACTGATGTCAGTAAGTGGGATATTACAGCGATGGAGGCTGCATTGGCACAGATTTTAGAAAATTTGGAGAGGGCAAATAAAAACTTGGCCGCGAAGATGAGCGAATTAACAATGAAGGCGGAGACGGCAAACAACAACCTGGCAGCGGAACTGAAAGAAATAAAGACGGCGAATGACAACCTCCCTGTGAAGACGGAAGCTGCAAACAACAACCTGGCAGCGGAGCTGAAACAAATGGAGACGGCTAACGACAACATCACCGAGAAGATGGAAGAAATGAAGGCCGAATTAACCACAGAAATGAGAGCAGCGAACGACAGTCTGGCCACGGAAATGAAGGTGGCGAACGAGGCTCTCGCCGCCAAATTTGAAGAACAGTTGGCCGGCGTGAAGGTTGACGTGACAGAGCTGGGCAAGCGGATGGGCCAAGTGGACGAGCGCGTCGAAGACCTGGCGAACCGCTTCAATGACCTAGAGGAGAAGGCCGACAGTAACGCCAAGTCCCTGAACGCCATGGTGGAAGACGTCGAAGACCTTGCTAACCGCGTAAACAATCTGGAAGAAAAGGCCGACAGCGGCGACAAGTCCCTGAACGCCATGGTGGAGGACATCGTCGGCAGGAGGTTGAAGGACTTGAAGGCCGACGCGCCGGGACGCGACACAACATCGGCACGCGTCAAACCTCCCAAGTACACGGCGCGTCAACGTTCGAGGTCTTCCGCCGCCAGTTCGACACGGTGGCCAGGCATAACAAGTGGTAACCGGAGGAAGAGGCCGCACAGCTAATAGCCAGCCTCCAGGGACGGGCCGCGGAAGTCCTAAACGCAGTCCAGACAGCGACGGCTCCCAAGGATATCTGGGAGGCCCTGGAGAACAGTTTCGGGAACCACAGCCTAGCCGCAGCCTACCGCAGTCAGCTGAAGACAAGGTCGCAACAGCCAGGGGAGACGCTGCAGGAGTTCACCCTGGCGATTGAGCAGCTGGCTAGCAAGGCCTTGGTTGACCTTCCACCGGAGTTCGTATCCCGGGAAGCCACCTACGGCTTTGTCGACAGGGTACGAGCCACCGAGATACGTCAGCCCCTAATGCTCGGCGACTACACAACCATCCACGAGGCGCTGACGGCAGCATTGAGGATGGAGGCGGCCAAGGTGACGGCTGCCTCGACGTCGAGGACGAGGAGTGTGCGATACACCGCAGAGAGAAGACCAGCTGAAGGACACAGGCGAAGACCTAGTGGCCTGTGTTGCGGATGTGGACAGCCGGTACACCTGGAGAGAGACTGCCCACACCAGGGAGAGCACCCGGGAAACGAGTATGGGCCGTCGTTGCGAGGGGCACGTCGGCGCCATCACCACCATCCCCTCGAGTGACACTGCGCGCCGTCAGCCGGCGGATGGATGACAGCCTCATCGCGGATGGTTGGGTGAGAGGGAAGCCGTGCCGCGTGCTGGTGGACACCGGGGCAGCCGTGACCATCATCAGACCCGACATAGCCAAGGGTTTGCCATCCAGGAAGCCGAGCCGACCATACCAGCTGATGACGGCATCGGGCGACACCTTGCCTGTGGAGAAGGAGGCTCTGCTGAAGCTGACCTTGGGACGGAGTGCCGTGCGTCTGTTGGTGTTCGTCGCGAAAGTGGCTGAGGAGGTGATTCTGGGACTAGATGCCCTCAGGAGCCACGAGGCGACGGTCGACTTCGGGAGGAAGGTCCTGTGGCTCAACGGAGAAGAGGCTATACTCCGTCAACCCGAAGAGTACCTTGGAATCTGCAGGGTCGTCTTGAACGAAGACGTGGTTGTCCCCGCGAGGAGCGAGGTGGTGGTGACGGCGCGACTGGAAGGCCAGAAAACCATGAACATGATGCTGGATCAGAAGACGCCTATACACGGACTATGTGTAGCCAGGGCATTGCTGCCGTGCGGAGAGGAGGTGCCAGTGATACTGTTAAATCCAACGGACACCGATCACGACATCCAGGCCGGGACGGAGTTGGGAACGTGCGATGTCGTAGTAAGCGTTACAGCAATCGACAAGACACAGGAGCCGGTGCCGACGCAACACCTGGGGCCTCGGCTAGAAAACCTACTGGAGAGGTTGGCCGATCACTTCACCGTAGAGCAGCTGGAGAAAGTTCGACAACTGCTGAGACGATACCCGCGCGTCTTCAGCCAAGGTAGCAGTGACTACGGCCGCACGGACAAGGTGCTTCACCGCATCGACACCGGGGACGCCCGGCCTATTCGGCAACCACCTACACGCGTTCCGCTGGCGAAGCAAGGGGCGGTTGGAGACATGCTGGAGGACATGAGATCCAGGGGAGTGATTGAAGAGTCTGATAGCGCTTGGTGTTCCCCTGTAGTCTTGGTGACGAAGAAGAACAGCGAGCTGCACTTCTGCGTAGACTACAGAAAGTTGAACGCTGTCACGCGGAAGGACTGTTTCCCCTTACCCCGGATTGACGTCACCCTGGACACGCTAGCTGGTGCACAGTGGTTCTCGACCCTGGACCTGAAGACGGGTTACTGGCGGGTAGCTCTAGACCCGAGATACAAGGAGAAGACCGCATTCTCCACATGCCAAGGGCTCTGGTAGTTCACAGTTATGCCCTTTGGCCTCTGCAACGCACCAGCTACCTTCCAACGTCTCATGGAGTCAGTGATGAGAGGACTGACTTACGACGCCTGCCTGCTATACCTGGACGACATCATTATCGTCGGTAAGACTTTTGAAGACTCGAGAATCTGAATAAGGTGCTACAGAGACTGCATGTGACCAACTTGAAGCTGAACACGAAGAAGTGCCAGCTCTTCCGCAAGGAAGTGAACTACTTGGGCCACATAGTCTCAGCAACCGGAGTGGCCACAGACCCGGAGAAGACACAGGCTGTGAGAGATTGGCCTCGTCCAAAGAATAAGAAAGAGTTGCACAGTTTCCTGGGGCTATGCAGTTATTACCAATGCTTTATAAAGGGATTCTCCAACATCACCAAACCCCTCACCCGCCTGACAGAGAAACACCGGCCTTATGTGTGGACGGAGGACGCCGAAGACGATTTCCAGCACCTGAAGAAGACCCTGTGCAGTGCTCCAATTTTGGGATTTTCACAACTAGGTGTCGTCCTCATTGTAGACACCGACGTCAGCGACCACTGTATTGGAGGCGTCCTATCCCAAGTCCAGGATGGCCACGAGCGGCTGATAGCCTACTACAGCAATACGCTATCCAAGGCAGAGAAGAACTACTGTGTCACCCGGCGAGAATTATTGGCAGTAGTAAAGACCTTGGAGCACTTCCACAAGTACCAGAACGGTCAGCCATTCCACCTGAGGACTGACCATTCCGCCCTAACCTGGTTATTGAGCTTTAATAACCTAGAAGGCCAGACAGCACGTTGGGTCCAGAGGCTGCAGGAGTACGACTTCACCTCGGAACATCGCAGAGGGTAGAGCCACGGTAACGCAGACGCCATGTCCCGAAGACACTGTCCAGAAGAGTGCGGCCAGTGCACAAGAGTGGAAGAGAAGGAGCGTGCCGCAGCAGTCCGAGTAGTCACGGCAGTTCCTGCGGATGGCTGGGATAGCGCAAGCCTGAGGAGGGAGCAGCTGGTGGACGCATACTTGGGACCACTCTTGAGGGAAGTGGAGGCAGGGACAAGACCAACCTGGGAGGACATTGCGCCGAGAAGCGCCACATACAAGTCGTACTGGGCCCAATGGGACTCGTTGAAGACCAGGGAGGTCGTGCTGTTCCGGGTATGGGAATCACCCGATGGGAAGACGCAGAGAGAACAGTTGGTACTTCCCCGGAGTAAAATCCCGGAAGTCCTGGAGGAAGTGCACGCCGGTACTTCAGGAGGACACCTGGGAGCGAACCGAACGATTGATAAACTACGGCAGCGCTACTACTGGCTGAGGCTCCGAGCAGACGCTGAGAGATAGTGCCGTGAGTGTCATGTGTGCGCGGCGAGTCGCGGCTCCCAGACTAGTAGCCGGGGTCGCATGCAGCAGTACAACGTCGGAGTGCCATTCGAACGGATCGCTGTCGACATAGCTGGACCATTCCCACTGTACAAGTACCAAATAGTGGTCTTGGACTACTTCACCAAGTGGCCGGTGGTGTATGTCATCCTGAACCAAGAGGCAAAGACAATCACAGACTGCCTTGTGGAGCAAGTGTTCTGCCGATTTGGTGTGCCGTTAGAGCTGCACAGTGACCAGGGTACCAATTTTGAGTCCAACCTAATGAAGGAGGCACTACAAAGATTTGGGGTGAACAAGACCCGCATGACTCCTCTACATCCCCAGTCGGATGGCATGGTCGAAAGATACATCAAGACCTTAGAGGAACACCTGAGGAAGGTCATGGCCAGCCATCAGCAAGACTGGGATGTTAAGGTGTCACTGTTCTTGCTGGCCTACCGCAGCCAGCCTAATGTTCGGCCGAGAGTTACCCCTCCCCTGTGATCTGGCGTTTGGAAGCCCTCCGGAAGTGAAACAGCCAGCGACCGAGTATGTGGAGAATCTGGTGGACCACCTGCACGACATGCACGAGATGGCTCGCCAGAACATCCAGAAGGCGAGCGACCGCATGATGACTTGATACGACAGGCAAGCCAACAGCCAAGGCTTCGAGCAAGGTGACCTGGTCTGGTTGTACCGCCCTACCCGGACCAAGGGACGCTGCCCGAAGCTCCAGCAGCCATGGCAAGGACCATACCGGGTGGTGAAGAGGATTAACGACGTGGTCTACCGCATCCAGAAGGTGCCCCGAAGAAAGATGATGGTGGTGCACCTGGATCGCCTGGCCCAGTACGATGGTGCTGTTCGGGACGACCAGCTTTGAGGAGGGAGCAGTGTCACCTAATTATCGGAAGGCACGGCCAGCTAGCAGCTGGGTGGGCGACAGGAGGCATTGCGTCCACGCCTACCCATTTATCTTGTGGCGTCCACTGAAGGGGATGTTGAGGAAAGTGTCACTGTTCGCTGGCCGCCTCTTTCCCCTCCCCCTGACGTCTGGAACATTCAGTATGATTTTCCGAGCTGCGAGGCTTCCAGAAACAGCGATCTTCCTATATAAGGACTGCAGTGGACGAGTCAGTTCAGTTCTTGGCAAGCACCCGTGAGAAGCGCCAAGTTAGCGAATGGACTGGAAGACGGTGTACGTGTATCAGAGGAGTTGTACGTAATTGTGAGCGTGGAACGGACCTGTGACAGACGAACTGGTGGATTGTAATTGTGTGCGCTAAGTAATTCTATGTAATCGGCAACTGTTTCAACTGTAATTCGGTGGAAATAAAGAACATTTTGAGTTTGTGCAATTGGATTTTTAATTTCACAAACCCACAAAGTCACAATAATGTGAATAATAGAAATTTATTGTTCTTCCACACTAGACTTGTGTATAGGGCAAGGTTTGGATAGGTAAAGTCAGACTGAAAAATTCAATGTCATAGTGGAGATTTGAACCTTGGATCTCCTGGTCTCTGTCTGGTCACTCTTAACCACTGATTTACCATGCCAACATGCCAGCATGACATTAAATTCACAGACTGACTCATCTATAGTTTAACCACTGTTAGGTTAATTGATAGATATTAATTGTTCTTCCATATGAAACCTAGAACTTAAGTACTTAAGAGCAAAAGTCACCACAAAAGGTGCATATCTCAATGTATTTGAGAATTTCTAGTGGTTTGCCAGGAAAGTTCATCAATTTTCTTAAAAAGATAAATGAAGTTTGTGATAAATAATTATATTTTATTGTGATGCTTGTTACTTCACTGTTCTTAGTTTCGGTTTTTTAAGTATTAAAACTAAGTAACTTTACAAAAATCAAAATTATTTCAATGTTTTCATAAATTTGGGCATCACTATTACTAAATTCTTCCAAATACCTGTAATTTCAATTATATTTATTCCTTCATACACTGAAACTATGAAATATATTATTACTCAAAACCATTTGTCTTAAAAGAGCAACAATTCCACTTTAATTACTGTTTTGTACTTATCTCTTATTCTTTGTTATAATATACCTATACAAATTTTTATGAACTCCTTTCTAAGGCCAGGCCCTTAATTAAGGAGCAAATATAAAATCTCCTCAAAACTTATTAAAAAGGAGTTCTACTGAATTTGTTTACACTGCACTGATATCAGGTAGAAGTCTGTGTTACAGTCTGATTTTTAAAAGAAGATACATGAAGATCATCTGTTTTTGCACGTGGTGAGCTGCAATGTTGCAGAGCAGCAGATAGCAATTTACACATACCTCTCTTTTTACCCTCTCAATATTCAAAACATATAAACAAGTGTCAAGGTTATCTCACCTCAACAAAAGAAATGCCATTTGATCACTATTAGCCTACTTAAAGAACAAAAATAAGTTGTTCTGAGTACACATTCACTGCATTGTGGCATCTTCGTAGACATGAGTATTTTTTCAATAATTTATTAATGACTTTGTCAATTGAGATGATCTGATCAGTGCCATTGGTACACCGGAATTTTGATCTGAAGGAGTACATGGCATGGTCCATGCCTTCATGATAGTCCCCATTTTTTTATAGCAAGAGGGTATCATCAATTAAATCACACAACGTATTGGCCTGACCAACATTAAAGTGATCACTTTTTCCTATAGGTCCTTTTGTGGTACTTTCAAGTATATCAGCAGTCCAGCCATTTGACACAGTATTGGCCAACATTTACCTAAGTTTCATCCTACCACATATTTCATGCAAGTTCTTATTCAGCATTTCTCTTAAAAAAAAAAACACTTAGCACTATAGTATATGATCTTTCCAGTGTTAGTTTTTTTTTAAATTTATTTTTTGAACTCAAATCGCAGATCATGAAGGACTTTGTTCAAAGAGCTATGGCTTCCTTGAAATAGCTCTACTTCTTTTAGAGAAGACAGAAACTTATGTGTGGTAGGATACTTCTTTCAAGTGTAATAGTTATAGATGTGCCTTCTTATGTCATCTAACTGAAAACTATGGAGATGCTCTTGGTCTTTGTTTCCCAGGACTTACAATTCCTGATGGACCTAACGGTAGCTGCTTCTCTTTAGAGACTCTAGAAACAGTCACCTCAATTATTTTAAGGACATGCGCAGTCACTTTTCCTACTTTGTTGGAAGGAATAAGTGTTTCATTGTGAAGAAGCAAATTCTCCTCTTTCTGTTTAAAGGATTTCCTAAGAAAACAGGAAAATTCTCTAGCCTGACTGTGCAATGTAACATTCCGACTATAAGTTGATCTTTGCCTTGGGCCATGAATCCTCGGTCTATCTCTAATCCTACTGCCACTAAGTCTTGCTTCCATAACAACGTATTTTATTCTAAATACCACCAAAGTTTTTAATGTCAGACATCATTTTTTAGTTTTATAGGAGTAGGTGATTTTTTGAGAGTACTCACTCAGATTCTGTTCTTGAAAACGTTTTGGAGGTTTTCAACAACAGAATCTGAGTCAGTATCTCAAAAAATCACCTACTCATATAAAACTAAACAAAAAAAAAAAAAAGTATTTCATTAATGTTTCAACAAATTCGGCTAACAATGCAACTAAATGTTCAAGCAAACTTTGTTTCCTGCATATAACTAGTGATATTTGACATGAGGAATAGGTGATTAACCAGTGTAACCATTGTGACAACCTTTGTTTACATTTCCATAGCAACGAACTTCCCCTTTTACTCTCCACATCCCTTGCTTGACAGCTGTCATATATCTATCTTTTAAAAAGCAACTGTAATGTAACTAACAATGGGCAGTCACATGCTAATCATGTATTAAACATCTATAATGCAGCAATACATGCATAATGCTACTACATCTCAATATCCATCAATCACTGTCCTATGTGTTCAGCAAATGTCAATAATTATTTTAACGTGTGCAGATTATAATTATTCTAATCATCAGTTTTGGCATGCAGTATTGTAACATTTTACTCAGAATAATTCAAGATATTATATACTACTATATATAGCCTTTGTACGTATTGTCACACCCTACATTAGAATAGATTTAATATTTATTAGCTTTGGGGGGGAATCCGTAGCGGTAGAGCTAAACTATCTCAACAAACACTAGTTACACCACGCGGTAGGGTGGACATGTTATTTTACTGATAACTAGCTTACCTGCATGGTGGTGAAATGTGGAAGGTCCAGCGAAGGAAAACTCACAAATACATTTTAAAAAGAGGTTTAATAATTCCAGACAACTTACATTCAATGAGGCTTGTGTCCCGGAGGGTTGCTACAAACACATCCTCTCTCTCTGGTGGCGGGCGGTCGTCTGCGGAAGAGGAAGCCAACCCCCTCTCCAGCGCAACCAACGAACAAAGATCAGCCAGTGGCGCCAGGTCTGACAACCCATACAGGGTTGCCACACCTCCCCCCGGACCACAAGCTGTTGACCCAGGGTCAACACAACAATTAATAACAAATGAAAAGAAACTCGCTCGAGTGATGGAACAAAAAAAAATTAGCATACAAACATCACAAACAGTATTACAAACATAATTCTTCTCTTGACGTTACACATTCGTTTCTTTACTCCAGTGTCTGTCTATAACTTTAATTAAAAAGCCCTCAAAGAAAAATAAATGAAGTTCAGCACTTTTCACCATTACTGCACCAAGCAAAAAAAAAAGTTTCACAACCTGCCTGAACAGTACATTCCATTCCCACTGGTCTCACAAATGTAATAAAAAACTTGAAGCTTGCACTGCAGTCACCGATGAATAAAGACCACTGAATTGAGCACAATTGTACTTGCTCTACACTGAATAACAATGTGGGGCATTAATAGTTCTTCTGCCCCCAACACAGGTACGAAGTGACAGCACTAATAGCTGCCAAAGCTCTGACGAACAGTGGTCATAAAGGGCGGACCAGAGCCCGATGACACAAGGCAGTGTGGCAGGTTTAGTACTCCCATGGTGCAAACAGTTCGGCAGGAACAGTGTGGTGCAGCAGGAACGCAGATAAATAGGGCTGGCTTGATACGTATCATCATACTACATTATTTCCAAAAATATAAGTGTACGTCAATTACAGAAGACAACTACATCATTAAAAACAAACTTCACTTCTGAACAATAATAAATAATAAAAAAAAATTAGGTACACCCCATCTGGGTAGCAAGATACATGCTAAAACTAAGATAATTTCCATCACTCGGCAATATATAGAGCTTACAAATTTTGACAAGATAAATCAAATAATCTTCACAAAATAATCTTCACAAAAGAATACATAAAACGTAGGAATGTCACAATCAAGACTTTACAAAAACCCCTTAGGGTAGAAATAATACAATACACACAGCACAAAATAATTTGACCTTCCAAAACATTGAATAAAAAATATTACAAATTTTCAAAATACCAAAACTTACAATTAGAGGGGTACCCCAAAATATTACACGTGGCCATAAACTTTTTAACAAAACTGACGTGTACACTTAAACAAAAATGAGCTCAGTTTTTCTCTTTGTTTTACCATTATAATTTCAATCATATTTATTATGTGCGCGCACTACTTAATATCATCAGTACTACTACCTTTCAAATCAACAAAACTACTTACAATCTACTAACATCAACATTTTGCATGCCAACAAAACTACTGTCACATTACTACACCAACAACAAAAAAAAAAAAAAAAAATCGTTCTACAACACAATACATAGAACAAAACTGAAAGAAAAATTAAGTTCTGGGGCCTCAAAATTTCACATCCTAGATACACAAAAGAGAAAATATAGTATCATGTCTTAGCCTATTCTAAAAACTTTTGTATACATTGAAGGGTACTTTTGCTTTTCAACATAAAACTTAGAATTCAATAAACCATTAAAGCATACTGGTAATCACACAACTCCAAAATATATATCACTCTTAATCCAAAACAATTTTATCAAAATGTTCAAACTATTAGCATCCTGCAATAAAGAGACAAAGTAAACATCTGTACTAGTAATGTGCTATCTCACAAATACCTGGTAACTATGGCGAGGATGACAAACAGAACATCCCCAGGTCTCAGCTTCATAACAGTCATTCACAAACCTCTCTGTGATTCAGGTTTTCCTCATCATCTTAGCATGCACATTTCAGCACCAATGCTAAACAAAACTCAAAAAAATACACTTAATTACTTGCATCGATAAGCACATTTCAGCCATTTATCGAGCCTAAAACACTGGATTAACGGGCACATTACAGCAACCCCATTAACCAGATAAACTTTACCTCTACATCTTTCACATAATCACACATAATTTCATTCATCCTTCTTATCGAGGTAGCACAGCACTATTCCAGAATGTAAACTTAAAATTAATAAACAAAATTTCAATTTTCTAATCATTGCAAAATTTATCATAAAATGAGGTTATTCAACTCAAAACAGTTATTAGGGAACATATACTTTTAATATCAATTAATTGTGACTTTCAATAATAACAATTGTATGTTCAACTTTTGACATCTAATTCATCAAACATCTATCCAAGTATTGCCATTTGCCAATAATATACATCATATTCCAAAACAAAATAGCTTAGCACACTATACACTAAATCTCAAAATTCACACTCAGAAATCAAGGGACAATATACTTTACATACAACCTTTTTACATTTGATGTGACACAAAAGAAAAGCAAAATGCATTTACAGTCTATATGGTCCCACAGGATCAAAATATGGGAATATCCTAGAAACATGTACTGATTGTTCCTTAACTCTAGGAGCATTTGGTCGACGAACCACATAAGTAACAGGAGTAATTTGTCGAACAATTTCAAAAGGCCCAAAATATCTATGAAGCAATTTGGAACATTTTCCCTTTTTCCTAATTGGAGTAAAAATTTTAACAAGCTGACCTACTGCAAAATGAGTATCTCTATGCTTAGCATCATATCTTTCTTTCTGTTTAATCTGTTGCTGATTAATATTATGGATGGCTACTTCACGAGCTTTCTGAATCTCTTCCAAAGTTTGCCGAACAAATAAATCATTTGAAGTGGCCTGAAGTTGCACCTGATTTGGTAAGGAAGGTTCACGACCATATATCAAATAGAATGGTGAAAATTTTGTAGTTTCCTGAACAGAAGAATTGTATGAAAAAATCACATATGGTAAAACATTAGACCAATTGCGCTGATTTGAATCCACAAAATGACTAAGACAATTTAGTAAAGTCTGGTTAAATCGTTCAGTAAGGCCGTTGCATGCAGGGTGGTATGAACTAGTAAAATGAGGGGAAACTGACAAAGCTTTCAAGAGTTCCTGGGTTACTTCACTCAGAAAGACACTACCACGATCAGACAGTAACATGGCAGGGGCCCCATGCCTGCAAATAATCTGATGTAAGATGAACTTAGTAACCTGGGGAATGGTAGCCAAAGAGAGAGGGGCAGCTTCAACCCACCTAGAAGCATATTCTGTAGCAACTATGATATACTTATGACCCGACGTAGAACGAGGCAAAGGGCCTAACAAATCTATTCCCCAACGTTCTCCAATAAAGTTAACTGGAATAGGCTGCAAAAGACCAGCAGGTTTTTGATTCTTAGGTGCCTTCCTAGACTGACAACTTGGACAAGTTTTCACAAAATGCTCAATATCTTTTTTCATACCTATCCAGTAGTATCTTGAATTAATCTTACTAAAAGTTTTAGAAAAACCTAAATGACCAGATAGTGGATCATCATGACATGAGGACAAAATTTCATGCTTTAACACCTCAGGAATGACTAGTAAATGCAAGGGACCAGTAGAACTCGAATTTTTCCTGTACAAGACATCACTTTTCAAAATATAGGTAGAAGCTTGACGTTGAACCTTAGCAGGAGCAGATTCAGGATCCTTAAGGGCATTAATAATTGGAGTCAGAACTGGATCATCATTTTGTTTCTGAGCAACCTCAACCGGTGATAGCAAACAGGTAATTAGCTCATCAAGTTGTTCAATTTGATGCTCTTCAGGCTGTAACACAGGGAACCTTGACAAAACATCTGCGTCATTATGTTTCTTACCAGATTTATAACATATATCATAATCAAATTCCTGTAACTTTAGACTCCATCGAGCCAACCGGCCTGTCAAATCCTTTAAATTGTTCAGATAACAAAGGGAGTGATGGTCTGAAATAACATGCACTTTATAGCCATACACAAAAGTCCTGAAATGTGTTAAACCAAAAACGATTGCCAAAAGCTCTAACTCTGGTACACTGTAATTTCTTTCACATTTTGACAAAGTTCTAGAAGCATATGCAATAGGTCTAAGATTATCATTTACTTTCTGTAGTAAAACACATCCTATTCCTAGACCACTAGCATCAGTGTGTAATTCTGTATAGGCTCCAGGATTATAATGAGCCAACACAGGAGCAGAAACAAGAGAGTTCTTTAACTGCTGGAATGCTGTTTGCTGATCCGGGCCCCAAATAAAACTTTGACTTTTCTTGGTCAGCTGAATCAATGGATGGGCAATGTAAGAGTAATTCTTAATAAATTTCCTGTAGAAATTGAACAAACCCAAAACTTTTCTCACGTCTCTAACATTCTTTGGGCGTGGTAGTTCTTTGATCACTGTAACTTTCTCAGAATCTGGGGAAATTCCATCTTTAGATACTTCAAAACCCAATAACTTTATCTTTTCCATAGCAAAGAAACATTTCCCAGGTTTCAGTTTAAAATTATGCATTTCCAAACGTTGAAAAACAGCTTCTAAGTTTTCTAATAATTCTTCAAAAGTTTTGGCAAAAACAACAATATCGTCCAAATATGCTAAAGCTTTCTTAAATTTCAAGTCTCCTAACAATTTCTCAGCAACAAAACTGAAAAATCTTGGTGCATTAGCAAGCCCAAAAGACAAACGTTCAAATTCATACTGCCCTTCATGAGTAACAAATGAGGTATACTTTTTACTATTCTCCTCTAAAGGAATTTGAAAGTATGCTGACAACAAATCTAAGGAAGCAAACCATTTAGCTTCTCCAAGGTAACTAAGGAGGTCATCAATAAGAGGCAAGGGAAAGGCTGAGTTTACTGTAACCTTATTCAGTTGACGATAATCTACACAAAACCGCATAGAGCCATCTTTTTTCTTTACCAACACAACAGGTGATGACCAAGGTGACTGAGAATCTCTAATAATACCAGCATTTTTCATTTCCTCTACTTGTTGGGAAATAATCTCTTTCTGCTTATGAGCTACCCTATAGGGTCGTTGCTTAATAGGTTTTTCTTCCTTTACCTCTATTTTAAATTCAGCTACATTAGTTGAGCCTAAATCTTGCAATGAAGTGGCAAAAACATGTTCATATTTTAACAACAGATTATGAAGATCTGACTTTTGAGCTTCAGTTAAGTTGGTATTAACATTAAATTCAAACTTTGGAGCGTTCAATGGAGTAACATCCTTAGGTGAAACTGAGTTACTTTGAACAAATGCAACTTCATGAGCATTAGCTAATACAGTTTTAGCAAAAAGTGTTTGAGGAACAGCTGAATTATTATGTACTGGTATCACAAAGTCCTTTGAAGATTTGCAAACTACAGGTGGAATAGAAATATTCTTCTTATGCATAATACTGGTAGAAGGCTCGAACATAACCTCATTTGTAATATCAGCTGAAGGCTGCACTGCCACAAAACAAGTAGTAAGCGGTGGCAATTTAACATCTTTTACAACAGAAACTTTATTAACTATCTGTACCTCATCGTTCAATGGAATCACAGCAATATCTGTAAAGGGACCACCACATGTTGTTTCAAAAGGAATGTGTACCATTTCTCCCTCATGAGTTTGAATCTTAACTTCTGCACAAGAATAATCAATGGTAACTTTATGTGAAGTTAGAAAGTCATTACCCAAAATGAGATTATGTGCCAAGTCTTTTACCACTAACACATCTTCCTGAAAAACAAAGTCATTAATTTGAAATTTCAAATTTGTTTGATAAGGCGCATCTAATAACTTGTTACCAGCTGTTTTAAGCAAAATCTCGACAGGTTTCATTTTAGAAATGTCATTGATATGAGCTGCATTCACAATGCTAACTGCACTTCCTGTATCCAACAAAATTGGAAGTTTTGACTCCCCAATGGACCCCAAAATTTGCAAAATTTGACCTGGAAGAGAAACAACATTAGACACAGGTGAACTTACTTTGGGTACCTCTAGGTTATGTCGTTGGAGGCTGGGCCTCTCGAGTTTTTTGAAGCAGATGGTGAAGTCCAGCAATTACGTGCCATATGACCACGCTTGTTGCAATTGTAACACACAATAGGTGCCTGCTGTCTCTTTTCATGATGTCTTGGAGGCTTAAGTGGAGGTGGCTGCACAGTAGATGCAGCAGCAGTGAATTGAGACTGAAGCTGTTGCATTTGGGTAGCAAGTTTAGTGACCTGTTCACTCAATGTGGAAACAACATTAATAACTGGTTCAGAGTGATTTACACTTTCAAACCGTGATAAAACAGGTGCAGATGACACAGGTGGAGAAGTGTAAGTTGCTGTTTGTGCTTGTACTAAATGTTGTCTATGTTGCACATAAAAATTAGCTTTATCAATGCTTTTAATAATTTGTAAAACCTCCTCAACTGTTTGTGGATTTAATGGGAGCAAAGCTTGCACATACTGAGGTTTCAATCCTTTCACTAAGTTTTTTACCTGCTCCATTTGTGTCATTGCAGCGTTAACTTGGTCACACAAGGATAATACATCATAAATGTAATCTAATACAGGTTCATTTTCTAATTGTACCCTCTGCCTAAGTTTAATTTCCAACAATTCATCTTGATTGGACATTTGAAAAGCTGCCAAAAACTGTTGAGTTAGAAAATGCCAATCATGCTCAGGGTGTCTATGGCAAAAAGTTCGGTACCACAGTGCTGCTGTGTCTCGCAAGTAACATGGGAAAAACTTCAACTTTTGTACATCTGACCAACCATTTGCTGTAGAAACTAAGTTAAATTTTCTCAAAAATTCTGAAGGAGATATCAGTGCTATCCTGTCAAAACAGGGTGGATCAATAAAAGGCCGAGAAACTTGCATTGTCTGAGTCTGATTAACATTAGGTGCCATGGATACTTCTAAATTACTAGGTACATGTGCACTTTGATTAGCTAAAGCAGAAGTCGAAGCTATTACATCATGTGAATCCATTGTAACTGGCACATTGGATGATTGCCGCGTTTTCTTAGGCATTTTGACTTACTTTTAAGTAACACTGGACACCAGAATAAAATAAGCAGAATTACCAACTGGAATGAACACAAAAATGAAGTGCATCCTTCACAAAAACACCAAAAAAAACTATTTACTTTGAATTTTACTGCCAAAACTCACACAGCGTCCCTTGAAAATCAACACGTGACCACGTGGTGTCCATTATCAATTTCCATGTAGTTATAAAAAAAAATTTTAGCACAATATTATGAAATAAGTTTACTATTGAAGAAATCAAATAAAAAACAGACCAAAAGTTAAAGGATTACGAGACGATGACCAGATTAGAATTTCTAACTAATTGAACACCACGCGGTCGGCCATGTTTCCTCCATCTTTCACCACCGTATAAATTCAAATTTTTTCATAAAAACCGGACTAAAGCAAGGAGAAAAAAAATTTTGAGATCTTACCCGCGTCTCCACCAATATGTCACACCCTACATTAGAATAGATTTAATATTTATTAGCTTTGGGGGGGAATCCGTAGCGGTAGAGCTAAACTATCTCAACAAACACTAGTTACACCACGCGGTAGGGTGGACATGTTATTTTACTGATAACTAGCTTACCTGCATGGTGGTGAAATGTGGAAGGTCCAGCGAAGGAAAACTCACAAATACATTTTAAAAAGAGGTTTAATAATTCCAGACAACTTACATTCAATGAGGCCTGTGTCCCGGAGGGTTGCTACAAACACATCCTCTCTCTCTGGTGGCGGGCGGTCGTCTGCGGAAGAGGAAGCCAACCCCCTCTCCAGCGCAACCAACGAACAAAGATCAGCCAGTGGCGCCAGGTCTGACAACCCATACAGGGTTGCCACAGTATTATTTAGCAAGATCATGATAAAGTAACAGTTATTTACTTTTTGTCATTCCTTATACAAACCTAAGATATAAAAGGTGTCTTTTTCAGTAATTTGAAGCTCCTCTTCTGATGCAGACAGCACCCATTTACGAAACTTAGAAATAGAGTTTGCAGTCAAAAAAGCAGCCCTTCTTGCTTGTACAAATTCCAAATATCTGGAAAAAATGAAAAAGGAATATACACATTGTAAAACATCTTTGTTTTGTAAGCAAAGTGTTTTATTTGTAAGTTTAAGAAACAGTGAAACATTTCTTTCATGGAACTGCTGAAAACAGTGTTGTAATAAATTAAATTTAAAGGGAGTTGATTAATGACACTAAACAATACTTACTTTTAAATTTTCCCGGAACATGTTTCAGAGACTACTCCCTCCACTGTTAACTGGACATCGACTGGTTCTCAGTGGTGTAGCTGGCGATATTTTGTCATAAGTCTCCTCTGGTGGCAGTTCGAGGAACTTGCTCAACAAATCTTTCTGGGGGATGTCGAAATTGAATACTTTGTTCCTATTTTTTGAAATGAAAATTTGTTTCCATGTGGACAGTTCTTGTTCTCCTGTTGTATGTTTAAGTAGTTTTGGTTCTGGATTTATGTTGTGGTTTGTTTTCCCAAAAATGCATGGCAACTGCTGATTTTTCTAGTTGTTTGTATTTTATATTCCTAAAGTGTTCATTTGCTCTTGTATCTAAATTTCTTTTGGTTTTTCCAATATAAATTTGACTACCACAGCTTTCAATTTTATATATACCAGATTTTTTGTTAGATGGAATGAATCTTATATCTTTGAGCAAATCAGGGTTTTTAAGGAGTAATGGTTGACTGGTGATAGTTGAATGTTTTGTTTTTTGAAAAAAAAAAATTGAATTTATCAAAGGCCCATGGATGGTAAGTGAATTTCTTGAAGATCATATTAGTTTCTGTAGCTGAGAGGGTTGTGGTTTCCTTTGTTAGCTTCTTCCTGTTTGCTAAGTTCACTTTTTTGTCTACTAATGATTTGGGAAAGTAATTTTTTGTGCTATTTAAATAATTTTGTTGTATTCTGTTTTGTATTCTTCTGCTGTGAGAGAGATGTTGACCAGTCTTTGTGTTAAACTATTGATTTGATTTATTGAGTGCTAAAACAAATACATCTTGGGCTACCCCTGAGCTGGGCCCTGGTCCCTTTGCCAACAGGGCAGCCCTCCATACAATTACATGCTTTACATATGATTGTCCCTTTTACTAATCATTGCTTTTCACTTACTGTTCTATCCTATATCAGTTTTTGTATTTGCCAAAATTTGTCTATCTCTGTAAAATTATTAGCACTTGTGTAATTAAAAGATTTTCAAAGTTTGCCTTGTGCTCTTCCTTCCACATATATCTAACATGTTCTCTTTTAGCTGCTATTCTCTCCTTTATTATGTCAGTTTCCACACTATGTGATTTGGTTTTAATACACGTTACTAATGGGAAATGACCACTATTGGTACTTATGTTTGACACTTTGAAATTACTCATTATATGTCTAATATTATTGGACCAGAAAACAAAGTCAATTACACTCTGGCCATTTGCATTTATGAAGGGGTATTCCCCCTGCTCATCTTCACCCTATTTCCCATTAAGAATGTCAAGCGTATTTATTTCACAAAATTCAATGAGTTTTTCACTTCCTCTCTCGACGATCTTGTCCTTGCTACGTCTAATATCATCATTTTTCCCTGTTATGTTTATTATTTTCCCAATCATCTGTTAGATTTACGTCACTTTCCCCAATTCTTATATTTAGATCTCCCATTATTATAATCTCTATGTTAATGTGTTTATCCCTTAACCTCTCAATGTCTTGAACCCGTTCTGCCCCTAGACCACATATACTTTTCCAATGACTTTTTGCTTCTCAGCTGAATTCCTCCAACAGCTGAGGATCGTTTGTCTTTGTTTATCACCATTATACTTCCGTGCGGCTAAGTTATAATTTTATGTTCTTCTTCTCCCGCCTCTGCTTTACCTCTCCTCCTGCCTTCACACCTACCGCCCCCTCCTCTTCTTCTACTTCACTACTACCAATGGTTTGCGTCCAGCTTCTTTCCCCTCTCTCCACCAGTCCACATGCTGCCAAAGTCTCCTCCCTCCTTGGCGACAGCTACTTTCTCCCGTCTGTTGTTACGGGTGTTGACATCATCTCCTTGCTCTCCTCACCTCCCTTCAGTCCGTCAGAGTTTTGATTTCCTTTCGTCTTGTTTGATTCACTCAATGACGTACTAGTCGGACACGATACGAATGCACTCAGCTTGAAGCGTTACTAAACAGTTACGTCACAAGTGGGCGGAATACCTCAGGTAGAGTGCGGATAACGTAAACTTCAACAATACCGAGATGTTTCCAATGTGACGCGCCGATGTAGCGCAGTTCAACACGGTGTTTCTTGGAATATTTTCTTGTGCGCTTAAAATTAGAATAGTATAATATATATATATATATATATATATACACGGTTCTGTATACAAGAAATGAAGGAGAAGAGGTTACTCGTACTGCTTAAGAAAGCAACAGTGAGGGTGACAAAATTAGTGGGAAAGTTTGGGAGAGCCATCATGAACAGAAAATGCTTCAACAACTGGGGTTAAGGTTAGAACTTCGAGGAAAAATAAAAAATCAGGCACAATTATATCTCTTGATGAGTTTGATAAGTGCGTTGTGCGTAGAAAATTTTTGGTGTACTATGAACAGAAAAAGGGAATTCCTACTTTGAGGGAACTCCTGAACTTCACTAGAGAATAAATATTCAGGGTGGCAAAAAAAACATTTAGAAAATTGTACATGCTGGGGGTCCATGGGATTTACTGACGGAGCAGAATTGATTTCCGATTCAAAATCCAAATCAGTGAATTACCATGATGCAATGAACAGTCAAAATTATAAAAAGTGGGTAGAAGAAAAATTAATATCAAATATTCCACCTGAAATCATTGTTGTGCCATACCGTACAGGAAAATAAAGCCCCTAGCACTTCATCTCGAAAATCACAGGTTATTTATTGGCCAACACAAAAGAAAATTAAACATGATCCGAAAATGACAAAAAATGAGCTAGAGATACTGAAAATTAATTTAAAGAAAAAACCCTCTTTATTGGCTTGATAGAATAATGGAACAAAGGGGCTTTACAGTCTTACGCTTTCCTCCGTACCACTGTGACCTTATCCCTATAGAGTTACCTGGAATTTAATTAAACAAAAGATGTACCATTGATTACTCTGAGTAATCTGAAGGCTATGACAACAAGCTGCATAGCTCAAATTACACAAACTGATTGGATAGAAGTATGCAGACACCTGAAAGGAACTGAGCAAGATTTTAAGCGGCGAGATTGGTTAATGGAGGAAACAATTGAAGATATAATTATAAACGTGGTTCTAGAAAGCAACGATGATGACGATGAAGATTGCAATCGTAATGAATGTTATTTCGAGAATATGAATATTGAAGCAAAAGGGCGCAGTGCCAGTGATACAGCTGATAAAGTGAACACTAACACGGATATAGCAGATGAAGGACCTGAAACAAACATGCCCAGACTTGCTACTTCCGACTAACGTGAAGACATCAGCAGGCGGGGACTGTTTTAATTGTGCGACTGTACATTCCCAGTATCGCCTTTCCCCTCGCTTCCCTCGTTCCGCGCGGTTCACTAAGCTTCAAGTAGTAAACAGAAACAGTGCTGCCCTCATCCAAGTGCATTCATATCTTGGCCGACTAGTATCCTCTGATGCGTTAGTTGTTACCACGTGCTGTATTACATCATCTCTCTGTTGTGTGCCGGTGCCGGACTTTGCCTTCCTCGTCTCTTCCTGTGTATGTGGTACTTGGCTGGATTTTTGCTTAGTTATTTCCTCCCGTGTAGGCTCCCTGCTCCATACATCCCTCTTGCTCGCATATGTTGCGTTCACTCCTATCCAGAGTTGCAAATTTATGATATATGCTCGTTTACCCGCAGCTCTCGCTTCCAAAATCCTTTGGATTAGATTTTGCTTCACGTGTCTTTGGGCTGGTGTTAAATCCTTATTTATGAATATTTTTGTGCCTTTCAACATTTTAGCCCTTCCCAGTATTTCGTAGATTAATTGAGTTGTAGAGAAATGTACAATAATTGGCCTTTCCCCCACATGTCTTCCTACGCGGTAAGCCTCCACTATCTCCCAACCGTATAGTTCTATTTGTAGTTTTTCTGTCAATATTTGGGACACTTCCTGCCATGGCCAAATACCTCTTCTCTCTTTCACTCCTATAAATACTAAGTTTAGTCTTCTTCTCCTCTCATCTGCTCTTTCCAATTTCACTTTCAGTTCATCTACTTCCCCTCTTATACCCTGGATTTCTTTTCCTACTTCTTCTTTTATTTCCTTAGCTATTTTCTCCAGACTGTTACCTATTCTTTGCTCCATCCCATCCATTTTATTTATTTTTTCCACCAGATTCTCCAGAATAGTTTGTATTTCCTCTGGTCCAGGATTCTGTTCGACTCCTATTATTAATAACATTAGAATTATACATCCCAGTATTATGCCGCTAACCCCCATAGATCTTCCTATTTCCTTTTTCTTGATTTTCCTTTGCCTAAACAGTCCTATCCTTGCTCTGTACACTGTAAGCTCATCTCCCATTGTTGCTTCTTGTGCCACTCTTCTGGAGCTCACTGTAATACAACCTTTCTCTTCAACAGCTTGCTTAGCACTCTTAAACTATTGAAGATTGCCTGTTTGTAGGATCTTGGGTTGTAGCCATTAGCTTTTATGTAGTTGTCTGTCTGTGTTGGTTTTCTGTAAATGCCAAAGTTTATTCTGTTTTTATTTCTGATTATTTTTAGATCCAAAACTGGTAAATACTCGTCTTTTTTCTATTTCTACAGTGAATTTGATACTTTTTTTGGATATTTAAAAGTTTTAGTGCATCACTGATGTGTTTTTTTTGGTAATATTGCAAAGATCTCACCTACATATCCTTGCCAGAGTTTGAACATCCAAGGGAAACCTTTGGTGATCCTTATTTCTAATGCACTCATGTACAGATCGGCCAGGAAGGGTGATAGGGGGTTGCCCATTGCTAAACCTGAAGTTTGGTGGAAATATTTTGTTTGAAACTGGAAGAAATTTTGTTCTATGAATAATTTGGTTAGTTTGATGTAATCTGAAATTTCAGGTGATGACATTCCAAGTTGTTTGAGCCATTTTTCTATCAACGGTGGGAGTTGTTTTACTGGTATGCTGGGAAACAGTGATTTAACATCAAACGAGACTAGTGTGTTCTCTTCTTTTAGTTCAGAATCCTTAATGTGTTCTATAAGTTCATAGGTGTTTTTGATGCTTAGCCTATCAAATTTTGGAAATGAGTTGAATTTGTTTATTAGCCACTTTGCAAGTTTGTATGTTGGTGAATTTATGCTGCTAGCTATAGGTCTCATTGTTGCAGATGGTTTCTGTATTTTGGGTAAGCCCATTAAGTCTAGGTAAGGTTGGGTTTTCCGGTTTAACTGCATATTTTTTTGGTATTATGCTTGATTTTGCTATTGTTTTTTCAAACGATTGTATGCAAGTTGTTAATGGTTTCATATTCATTGTCAGCTGGCATTTCTTCACTTTTTCAATATAATCATTTTTTTTTTATTTATTTATCTATCTCCCGTAGGAGTCAACCAGACTCATGGCATCGTCAATAATACAGACAATAATTTTCAAAAATGTAAATATTATTGTCAATAGACTGCAAAGCAGTTTCTGACATTGTCAGGTACAATTACAATGTTTATATATATAACTTACAATACATATTCCAATAGAATTACAATTCACCAATCAGATTTATCCATTATAACTATCTTGTTACCTATGTCTGCCTAGGTGTATATTACGTTTTTCTGCTTCAAAGAATGGATATTCTGTTTGCTCTTCTGAAAAGATCTGGTTTTTATTTCCTCCAAAATATTTTCACATTGTCTTTTTACTGAATTTTGTTTGGATACTGGTAGAATCTGTATCAAAATGTTGATATCTGCAATGTAGTTTTCAATTTTGTTTGAGAAACTGACACAAATTTGTAATCCTTTGTTTAGAAGACCCAATTCTTTTGTGGAGAAATTTTGATTGGATAGATTTACAACGTTTTCAAAGATTTGCATATTCATTTTTGCATTTATGCTACTTATTTCAGTTTTGCATTTAGCATGTGTACTGATTGCTGATGGACTCAAGTTGCTATTTCCGATGTTTCTCTTATTCTTTAACTTTTTTCCGGTATGATTTCAGTGTGAAGAAATGTTGCCAAATTGTTCAGTTTGTATTTAAGTTTTATGGTTTTTGCCTTCATTTTCTTACTTAGGATTGCCAAATAGTTTTATTCTCAAACAACCAAAGAACCACCATACATTAAAGGGTTAAAGATAAGTGAAGTTTTGTTACAAATAATTATATTTTGTGTAGGGTAGCAGACCTTCCACTTCCATTGTTAATTTTATTGAGCAGTTTTGTAAGTTAAGTAACTTAATGGAGTCTTGTATGAATCTGTAAAGGACTATGGCAAAGATGTCATCAACATATCAGTATCAAATTTTGAAGATGTATGGGAAGGAAGTTATCTACATTTCCAGGTATCTTGTAAATAATTCTGCAAGGAACGTGAGAGCAGATTTCCCATTATTAGGCCTGTTTGTTGTTGGTAGCTTTTCTGATTGAAACTTAAAGCTCTTCTATTTTGTACTCAGGAATGGTAGTTTAATGGAGCCATTTCTTTAGTTGGCATCGGAGTTGCTCTGTTGATATACTTGGAAACAATGCAGTAACACCAAAAGAAACCAGTCTATCCTCTGGTTTGATTTCTAAGAATTTAATTTTTTTTATTAGGTCTCCAGAGTTTTTTATGCTTAAAAGTGGTCAAATCTGGGCAATGAATAGAATCTTATAACTAACCATTTTGCTAGTTTGTAGGTGGCTGAATCAATATTGTTGACTATGGCTTCATCTTTTTTCTGGGTTTATGAATCTTTGGTAATGTATTCATTCTTAAGTAAGTACATCTTAACACATCACTGTTTCTAGCTTGTTCCATATATAAACATGACAGTATTTTTCTGTCACTTTTCAGGAAAATAAAAGGTTTTAAAGGTATTTTTAAGATCACCATCACCGCTGCCCCTGCCACTACCACCACCATCATCATTATTATTAAACTACAGTACATAAAAGTTAAGTATTCATAATGCTCCACTTATCAAATTATTGGCATTTAACATTTACATACATGATACATGATATGCTCCCATAATTTTTACCATCTGTGAATAACACAAACGTAAATGGATAACTGAGTTCCAAGTAATAAACTACACGGTGAATATATGCAGTCTTTGTGATCAGTTTAAACATGGGAGGTAAGACCCCAGTTACTTCAAACACAATGATGTTATTAATTTTTAGATGAGTTGTATTTATTACACATCTGCTTCACTTTCGTACCTATTTTGAGGACATGTTTCGCAAATCATCGTTTGCATCTTCGGCTCTTATGCGACTAAAGCTTGATCCAGTGGTGTTGGTAATTCTGGAGTTGCTGCTGCCATCTGTTGATTTAGTGATGAACTTAAATGTGGGATTCTCCTCTGGCGGGATTTCAAAGTTCATTAGTTGGTTTTTATGTTTTTCTATGTATATTCTCTCCCATATGACGAGTTCACTATGTTTTTGTACGTATTTTAGTAATTCTGTGCTATCTTCAATTTCATGATTTTCAGACCAGAAACATGTCCTCAAAATGGGTACGAAAGTGAAGCAGATGTGTAATAAATATGACTCATCTAAAAATTAATAATTATTTCGCTTCACTGTGGTGTTCCAATACAGTTAAATCTCGATACAATGATGTTAATTTACAGATGTCAATGCATCCATGTATTCATTTCTTCAAAGTATTAGCAAAAGTAATTTGCTCCTAAGATTTTTGAATATCTGCGGACAAATAATACTTTTAAATACAAAAACTTATTTGTACCATGGCTATAAGTGTAGAAAGCCCATTAGACAATCTATATGTAACTCAGCCCAAGAAAGGACAAACAAATGCATGTCCCTTTGGTAAAGCGCACCTTTCAAGCCAATTAAAATGCAGCAAAACCTTGATTATCCATTATAATGTAGAGGGTGGGTTTATAGTTAATCGGATTATGTTCAATCTTATTTAATATGAACAGCATGAACACATCTAACACATTTGATTGTGTGTGAGAACTCCAAATGGTTTACTAGGAAAATATAAGTAGGAAAACTGAATGTCATGCTGGCATGTTGCCATGGTAACTCAATGGTTTAGAGCAACCAAATGGCTACCAGAAGATCCATGGTTCAAATACTGGCTAAGGAATTTAATTTTTCAGTCTTACTCTACCTATCCTTTAGTTTTACTTACTTCATTATTTGCATGAAGCACCTCAGTGACATCACTGACCTTTGCCTTTCAAGATTTCTTCCTGTCAGCAACAAAAGCAGTTTCCTCAAACTTAATGATTAAATACCCAAAATTATGAATGGAACACGGACATACTCTTAAATTGTAATGAGTTCTAATTTTCTCAGACCTGGAAAAAAGCTCTTCTTGCTTTCATAATAACATTGAACAGTTGTATTCTACCATTTAGGGATAATCAAGATTTTTAATTTACAAATTCCTATAGCAGTATGAATAAAATTACTAATTTTATTTAACAAAACTGTACCCCTGGTGAAATAAAGCAAGAGAAAAAACAGAGAAAGAAAAGAGAAAGAAAAGAAGAAGAAAAAAGAAAAGAGCAAACGAAAACTAAATCGCATTTTAGTTAATTGACGGAAATTAATCATTTCTTCTCACTATCCATATATAGGCTAAGGTTTCTGATAGAGTCAACATGAAAAGTTCAATGCCATGGTCGGGATTTGAACCATGGATCTCCTGGTTTCCGTCCAGTTGCTCTTACCCATTGAGCTAAAATGGCCAACTTGCCATCATGACATGAAATTACCCATTTGACTTGTATTTTTCCCCAGTAAACCACTAGGGGCTCTCGCATTCGAGATACACCGTTTGTGGCGACTTACTACCGTAAGTACTTGAATCCCAGGCTTCATCATTTAACTCTTATTATTTCATGTCATGACGGCAAGTTGGCCATAGTGGATCAATGGGTAAGAGCGACTGGATGGAAACCAGGAGATCCATGGTTCAAATCCCGGCCATGGCATTGAATTTTTCATGTTGACTCTATCTATGAAAATCTATAGCCTATATACGGCTAGTATGAAGAAATGATTAATTTCCATCAATTAACTAAAATAGTAAGAGTTAAATAATGAAGCCTGGGACTCAAGTACTTATGATAGTAAGTCGCCACAAACGGTGTATCTCAGATGCGAGAGCTGATATTGGTTTACCGGGGAAATATATGAGTCAAATGGAGAATTTAATGTCAGGACAGCACGTTGGCCATGGTAGCTCAAGGATTAGAGCGACTGGATGGAAACCAGGAGATCTGTGGTTCAAATCCCGGCCATGGCATTGAAGTTTTCATGTTGACTCTATCTCTGATATAGACATATGTGATAGATATGAGAGGAAAGGTTTAGCTTGGTTAATGACAGGAGCTATATTGAGAGGGGGTTTACCAAAGGAGTGCATTCTATGTGGAAAGAAAATAAGCTTAGAACATTATGTAGTGGAGTGTAAAGAAATTGAAATCTAGAGGAAATTAATATGGGATAAGAACTGGAATAATAAAGGGGCTTATGTAATAACAATAAAAATGCTTACGTTGAAAGGCGAGAAAAGAAAAATGGAGGTGAGGAAATTTGCTGACAAAATCAAAGAGAAATGGTTGAGAAGGACAAGGAAGTAAGAGGTAGAGAAATGGAAGACACAATCAAAACATTAGGTCACGGTCGTATAAGTGCTAGGATAGAGGTAAACTACCAGGGAGAAATGTGTGAAATGTGTAGTGTTT